>NTHP01000039.1:1337233-1379165 GCA_003416845.1 Oplegnathus fasciatus
AAAAAAAAAAAGAAAGAAAGAAAAGAAATTAATTTGTTAATTTTTATAACATTTTTAAAGGTGTAAATGAAGTCTGGAAAATTATAGAAAAATCACGTCATTCACTCTTCGTACACAGAGACCATTATTTCATCATGCTGATGTAAAGAATCATCTTTACATGTATATGTATAAATACACCAGGCTAACTGCCATTATTAGCACACATACTGTACTCTAACTATCATTTTCAAAACCAGTCACAAAGTTGTGGACAAAATATGACATTTTGAAATCAAGGAGAATAAGAACCACATTATTATGTATCACATTTATGTGTGTTTGTGGGGATGTGAATCTATACGTCTCTCCCTAAAATGTGTCAGGTAATAGATCTGCTGGTGCTGTTCATCCTCCACTCCACCAACGCCAACCAGAGCCGGCGGGGGGCGGAGAGGGTGCTGAAGGTGAAAGTGAGGACTGGACTGATCCAGGAAGCTCTGCTCCAGAAGACCTTCAGGGACTATGCTCAGGTGCGTCAGTCTGCGGACGGACAAGCTTACATATAAAGACAGTAGCACAGTGCACTTTATTTTTTATACTGACCTAGTCATTCTTTATTGTTTGAATAATATGTTGTATTAATTAATGATGATATTCTAGGTCATGCGTGGGTATTTCCCCTCCATCCTGGCTCTGGCTCAGAGTTTGTTGCGCTCCCCCGATCCCTGTGTGGTGCCTTTTGGTGGACACGTGTACCGACACTCATTCACTGCTTTTGACTCTTACTGCCAACAGGTGGGTTTAGGGTTAATGCTTTGAAAATGTACGTAAGCGCGTTCATCTGTTTTTGAATATGAATGCATCTGAGTCATTTTAATTCCGTCCTGTATTACGTTTCCTAGGAAGTGGTGGGCTCTTTAGTGACCCATGTGTGCAGTGGTGTGTGTGGGGAAGTGGACATGGCTCTGGAGCTGCTCTGTGGCCTGGTTACAGAGAAGCCCTCAGAAATGGCACTGTATGCTGTTTTTGTCAAGGTGAGGAGGCGGTCCCTATATCTGCTATTGTAGCTGCTAATCAAACCACACTGAAAAAATGTATAAATTAAATTGGAGCACAAGAGATGTATGTGCCAACAGCTTGTAGTCTAATAGTAGTCCTCTAGCCATCCCTGATGCTTGTCTCACAAAGGTTAAGTGTCTTACCATTGCGTTTGGTTTAGTGTTTAACTGAGCATGATATTTGATACAGGGAATCTTAGACTACATGGACAACCTCACACCCCAGCAGATCCGCAGACTCTTCCACCTTCTGAGCAGACTGGCCTTTGGGCAACAGCAGCAGGGATCTCACATCCAGGTGCACACTCACAAGATAATCCAGTCTTTTCATTCAACACTTTTCCCGCCTTTTCATGTCATCCTCTCACCCGCTGACCTCCCTCTTCTTGCTCCGTTCTTCCCCTCAGGATGACATGCACATCGTGATCCGCAAACAGCTCTCCAGCACTGTGCCCAAGTACAAGCGTATCGGCATCATTGGTGCCGTCATGATTGTAGGCAGCATGGGGGCCTTCAGGTAAGGGCTGTCACTCGCGAGCATAAGCAGTATTTTTCCTGTTCATTCTGTCACTTTACTTACTTATTATGTCCACCCCCACTCAGGATTAAAGTGAAGGAGTCACAGAATGGGTCCTTACCCCAGGAGACGTTCAGACAGGTACTTATTAGCCGTTAAAACAATCAGAATGAACAATGTGTATGTTGCAAGGATATTGGAGTTTATGATTTTTCATTTCAACAGTAAATGTTGACTTTTTTTATATACGGTAGTTCTAGTTTTAGTGTTTTATAGGTGGTAAGGAAGTATCTCATGAATGTAGATCTTATAAAACAGTAAATATTTTAAATTTTTTCCATTTGAGCCTGCTACTAAAATTCTTTTTTTGCATTTATTTTGGTTATATAAGTTGATAAGATGACTTTGGTTCACATTTGTGTTTGATAATAACATTTATATAATTTACATTTGCTACCAAGGGGGGTTTGGGTAACATCAGCACTACCTCAGAGCAGTATTTACAGTAAGTAAATAAACCATCCTTCATTTGGTGGCTGTGAACTTGTATTCAAGCCTCATGTATAGCGTCAGTGTCTTGATTTAGATGCTGCACAGCTACAAGTTTGCTCTTTGGTAACTAAACCGTTGCTGTGACCTCCCTGTGGAAGAGGTCAAGCAAAAAATATATATAATTGTAATAATTTCTCCTGCCACAAACTATAAAAGCCTCATCATTATTATTTCAGTCAGGACCACTTTAGTCAAAGAAACTTTATTTTCATTTGCAGTAGGTTATATTTGGCGGCATGGCTCTGTTCTGGGACGCCCCGCCCTTCCACGCGCACACGTGGAAAGCCTAAGGCGAGGAGAGCAGCAGCAAAAGACCCCCCATAGGGTACAGAACAGAGCAGGCATCAATGACGACAGTAATGACATTGTTTAAGTCAGACACGGCATGAAAAGGAGGAGCCGGGGTGGAGGCAGGTTGCAGAGGAAGTAGCAAGGGTAGGCAGGCTAGAGCAGCTTAAAGAAGGACCCCTGTTTGACATTTGCCAATTAGATGCATAGGGGGGAGTCAGTTGAGCCATCAGCTGATGTGGACTGGCTTTGAGATCAGCTGCTGTCAGCTGATGTAGCTGGGATTGTGAGCTCAGCTTGACTTTGTGGCCTGCCTGAACTAACGCTGTGCTCAATTAGTTGACAGCTGAGGTTTGAGGAGTATTCTCTCTGTTCTTGTTACACCTGCCAACACAGCACAGAGTGATTGTAACTGCAGGTTTCTGGTCTGTAGACATATTCATGTACGTGTGTATCGCTTGTTGCAGGTGACAGCCCTGTTGGAGCTGGTGAAGTCAAGCAGTGAAAGCTCACCTGAGGCTGCAGCTCTGTACTATGATGAACTGGCCAACCTGATCCTGAACTCTACCCTGGATCCACAGGTGCAGGTGTGTCTCAAACAAATATTTACCATTCTTCTAATCTCTTAATTACAACGTTTTTAATGAAGTGTAGATGTCATTATTGACATGTATCCGGCTTCGTAAGACCCAAAGGCATGACTAAGCTTTCTGGTCCTGTTATATTCCTCCTCCCAACAGGAAACAATCGCAAAGAGTGTCCTGGATGACTTCCAGGATGACTTTGTGGTGGATCTAGGGCCAGAAATATCTGGGTTAGTGATGGACAGCTGGCAGCATAAAAAAATACTTGTTTTAATACTTCAACATTTATTCCTATAACTATTGTCATTAATCCCTCCTACCTCTGTACCTCAGTTCCTTTCCCTTTCCGGCCCGTGTGATGTACAACCTGGATGAGGAGGAGAGTCAGGGAGGCATTGCCATCAACCTGTTGCCTCTACTGGCCAAAGACATCCAGAACAAAGGAGAGCAGCAGAGTCAAACCAAGAAGGCACACAAGTCAGTCACCCTACAACAAAATATTTAGTCAATGATGTATTTCACTTGCAATAGAGTCAGATTTACAATTTCAGTTTATTGTTTAATATCTTACAAACACGCATGTCATCAATGAGATTTTGAGATTTATTTCTCCCTGTATTTTGTGGGGGCAGGCGAGTCTCTCCTCTCTGTCTGTCTCCATTTTTCCGCCTCCTGAGACTCTGTGAGGAGAAGCAGCACCAGGGAGACCTCGAGGAGATCGACGCCCTGCTGGGTGAGGAAGTGGAAGTCACACATTTCTCTCAGAAACCAGTTTGTTGTCATTTCTGTGGCCGTAAAGTAATTTGTATCTGTGTGTTTATGTTTGCTGGGACGCAGGCTGCCCTCTGATCCTAACAGACATGGACGTAGTAGAGAAAATAGAGAGCCTGTCGAAAGCTGAGAGGGAATTCCTCTGTACATTGCTGTTTCACACCATCAACTGGTTCAGAGAGGTAACTGCATGCTAATGTCAGATTGGTTTGATTGATTCGTACAGTTCTTTCCCCAAAAGTAGGAGATATGTGACTGAAGCCATGTCTTACTCGTGTTTTGTGATAGGTCATAAATGCGTTCTGTAGACAGAAAGAGATTGAGATGAAGATGAAAGTGATGACTCGTCTGCAGAATATCACCTACCTTCAGACACTGTTGGAGAGGGCTTTGGCAGGTGAGTTTCTGATCTCATAATCTCATCATTATGCCATGTGGTGTCAATTCTAGTAAAGACTTTACAATCATGCACTTTTTCTTTAATGTGTGTTTCAGGTGCACCTGGCTATGTTCCACCTGTTGCCAACTTTGATGGAGAAAGCCCAGATGGTATTATACTTAGTTCCACTGCTCCTGTGAATAAGGCAAAGAAAGGTAACGGTGACCAACAGAAGATATTTTACTCCGCGTTAATGAAGCCAAATACTCTGAATAAGGAAATAAGTACTTAGATAATTTTCTAACTCACACATGTTATTTAGATGGCACAGGGAAGAAGAGGAAGGCCCCTGGAAAGAATACCTCAGGGAGCAGCTCTCAGCTTGAGGACACGACTGAAGCAGACAAAACTCAGCAGGTAAACCTTCACCTCTCACATTAATCTCTCTTTACCGTAACTGAGCTAAAAAGGTGGTTCTGCTTGCGCTAAAGGAGCAACCAGAGAAGGAGAAAGAAAAGGAGATCCGGCAAGGTGTCAGTCTGGTGTCCTACAGGCAGTTTTTCAGGGAGTTGGACATGGAGGTGCTTAGCGTGCTGCAGTGTGGTTTGCTGTCCCGCTCACTGCTGGACTCTGAGCTCCACACCAAGGTAAGAAAGGCAATAAATTCTTGTAAAAAGAGAGTAGGCCTTTTATATGTTTTAAATTTTCATCATTTAAAAATAAGATCCTGGCTTTCAAACTTAAGGTTAGTGGGTGGGGTTAGGGGTAGGGTTAGTCAGCCACAAATGTATGCACCACACACATCAACACACAGGAAGTTATGCATCTCCTGTAATATTCTTACATCATTGAGGTGCGAGAGGAGGTTCTGCTGGGTCCTGCCGAGCTGGTTTTCCTGCTGGAGGATATGCTTCGCAAACTGGAGTTCAGCCTTACAGCTGCCCCTGCCAAGAGAGCCCCTTTCTTCAAGGTACAGAAAAAAGCTAATGCATACAGTGATAAACACAAATCAGAGAAGTCATGCCAATGTTTGACAGTGTCTGAGGTGAAAACTGTTCTTCTGTCACAATAAACAGAACACATTTTAGGTTATCATCAATGCACATCTTGTAAAATCCTGTAATTCATTATTGTTTTCCTAGATTTTGTTTTTGATGAAAGCAAATAAAAGGAAGAATCTGTCCTGAGTCCAGAAGCTTTGAGTGTCAACGATATTTAGTTACAAGTGTATAAAACTAATGTGCAGGCTTATATGAGACAAAACTTAATGAAATGTGTTCTTTCCTTTCTTCAGGCAAAGACTGATAAGAGTGTGGGCTTCTCCCATCTACAACAGAGGAGCTCCAAGGACATTGCTTCCTGCTGCGTCCAGCTGCTGCCCACCCTCTGCTCACACCTGGAGAACTGCCACAACCATTTTCAGGTACATACACAAACAATCTGTGGATAAGAGTGAAGACTTAGTCTCTTTCTTCCATTTGTTTATAAAGATTCACTCTGTTTGTATACGTTTCTGCGTTTTTTCCTCAGACATTGCTGTCTGAGAACAATGGCGTTGTGGATGGACCTGCCACAGATCTTCAGGAGCATCAGCTGATGTCGTCAGGCTACCAGCTGCTCCTGCAGGTCCTGAACACCACCTTCAGCTGGTGAGGAGGACCAGCACCACTTTCATGTCAGACGTTAAATTGTGTAACTCTAAAACATGTCAGAGCAGTATGCCTTTGGAAGAGTCAGTGTGTCTGTGGCTGCTGTTCAGTTTCGCCCCTGGTATGTGTCTATGTATGTGCGTATTTGTCAGGTCTGGATTCAGCCAGCCAGGACAGCGGAGCTTACTGAAGAAGGCTCTGGGAGTTTTGGCTGGACGACTAAAAGAGGGAGGTGCTGAGTTGACCCTGGAACAGCTTGTAAAGTGAGTGAAGTTAAGAGCCACAGAGGAGTAACTACTATATATGATCTATGCTTTTTTATTATGTGTTTATTGATCTATTTGTTTATCACATTCAATCAACTTTGGTGGCCTTTCACTGCTAAAAAAGTAAATACAGTATCCTTTTTGTTGGAATTGCAAAATACAGCACAATTCTCTAAGAGCCACGCTTTACAATACAGTAGACCTAGTCCTAGAAATAAATGTATTATTTAATATCTGTGGGGCCAGCAAAGAACACGGCACATTTTCAAAATGTTCTACAAGGAAGTCTTAACACCAGAATTGTCTAATAATGTCAAGTACAATGGTGTTAGTTGTGTTTTTGTGTGATGACAGAATGAAATGGATCTTTAAACCCCTTTTTGTTTTGTTTAGACACAGCTTTGAGTACCTGGTGAACTTCCGCAGCACAATGCCAAGTCTCAGCACAGCACTGTGTCTCTCCCAGCTTCTGTCCACTGTGTCAGAGAAAGGAGGGAACCCTGCTGCCTACAGAGAGCAGACCGGTCAGACTGACATGTTACCTCATTTAAGTCAACTTATCTGCTATCCAGTGTGACTGCGATGATAATTTGGCTGATTTTTCTTCCCAGCTTCCCTAGCAAAACGTTTCCTGAGCCAAGAGTGGGTGACAGCCAGCGGAGAGAAGGAGCGAGGGAACAAATTCAACGAAGCACTTCACACTCTCCTAAGGTGTGTCTGCTTATCATAAATGGCCATCTTGCACGAAACAAAAAAAAAGTTGCATGCAGATTCGATGAAAAGCAACCAAGATGCTTGTATTAGAGCCTGACTGATACACTGGCAATGGATTTTAGCTTATCACACATGTATTGGTATCGGCATGTATGAGGGCCGATAAGTAACAAGAAGTTGTAGTACAGAAATGCCATAGATAAGTTGTGGTAATTTAGAAATCCTCATCATTCCAGTATTGGTCGGGCTCTAGCTTGTGTGAATCCTTCACACTAAGTCAATAGCGTCAAAGTAATTCATCAAATTAAAGGATTTAAATTGATTTGTAGAACAAGGACCTCAGGAGCATCATCCCTAAAGAACCACTGAAAACATTTCTGGTTTTATATGTGTCTTTTGTACGTTTGTGTGTGTGTGTGACGTTATTTGCAATGCAAACTGCTTAGGGAAATGACCTATGGCTCTTTGATAAATGTTAATACACCATGCGGTGCAGTGGAAGCAAACAAACAAGCATCAACTCCAGTTAATGCACACAGTTGCAAGTTAACACCATTTATTATCATATATGGTATTGTTCTGATTGTGATGTCTTTTGTCTTTTCTCCTCTCTCTGCAGCATCTACCTGGAGCATGTCGATGATGTTCTGAAGGCAGTGGAGGAAATAGCTGGAGAAGGAGTCCCTGAACTCCTCAATGCATCAAAAGATGAGAGCTCTGCATCGTGGCCCACTCTCAGCAGGTAGATCCTCATCACCATCGGTCCTTTGTGCTTAGTTATTTTAGAGCATAACAGAAGGTCGCTTGTGAGTTAGTGTTTTATACAAAAGTCCATATTGTTATTATTCTGTCTTTCATTTTGTCATTATTTTCTCTTTTTCTTCAGGCAGACGTTCCTGGTGTTCTATAAAGTGTTGATGGCAGAGCTGGAAAAGGCTGTCAGGAAAATTCCTCCTTACAAAATCAGTGACAACGCTGAGGTCAGCCACTAGGTGTCGCACGGCACAATGTGTTCTCCTGCACACAGTATACCTTAGGAAACACTCCTACACATCTGCTAAAATGTAGCAAACCAACAGTTATACTTTTGAAACATTTGTGAATGCCAATTTGTCTGTAGTGGGTTTTTGTCGGTGCGGTATGATGTATGACAAATGGTTAGTTTCTCCTCAACAGTGTTAGTGAGGCTATACTTTGTGTGTGTGTGTGTTTTAACTTTTAAAACATGTAACCCGTGTCCTCCTTTCAGGCTCAGAGTGAGAAGCTGCTGACATGGAACCTGGCTGTCAGAGATTTTCATATCCTGGTCAACCTAGTTAAGGTCTATTTGCATGACGTAATGCCTGTGAATGTGCTAATTTTGACATTTGACCTCATCTCAGATTTTCCATGATATGGTATTTCATTAATTTTGCGTAACTCATACTGCAACTTAAATCAGACCAGCCACTTTATAATATTTATCATTTAATCTCATGACTTTTATCCCATCTAGTCCTTCATGGATGTGTTCACGTATTTCTCCTCTAATCTCATCTCACAGGTGTTTGATTCAAGGCCGGTGCTCAATGTGTGCCTAAAGGTGAGCTGGCTGTGCATGCTGAAAAAGATTTCACATCCAGTTGAAGCTTCTGTGACTTTGTATTAACTGATTATAATGTTGTTATTGGTAGTATGGCCGCCTTTTCCTGGAGTCTTTCCTGAAGTTGGGGATGCCACTACTGGACAACAGTTTCAAACGGAACAAGGTAGACATGAATCTCATCACCTAATCCAGCTAGTAAATGTCATATCAAGCTGAATCTGGGAAATTATGTTTAATTGTTTGTTATTTAGACAAATATATTTTAATATACAAGCCTAGACCTTCAGAAAATATTGTATTAAAAGACATTGTATTAAGGCACTAAAGCAGTCAGAATGTCATAGTACTTACATAATATTCTTAATATAATATCTAGTTCATTCATACCTTGCTTCATATATAAGTGCATGTTTTCTGCTTCCCTATATCATTCAAACATGGGTTGGCACTAGAGCATGGCTAGGTACCGAAAAACATTCAAAATGAAGTTCTGTCAGTGAGGTGACTATGTGTGATACATTGTCTTTTAAGGAGGATGTCCAGAGCCTGCTGAAAACCTTCCAGCTCAGCACCCGGCAGCTCCATCACTTGTGTGGACATTCAAAGGTAGCAGATCAGACAGTGTCTAGCTCATTCATCATCTCTCTGCATGCACTTGTGCCAGATCTACCAATCCAGTAGTACAAAATATTCCTGTTAAATTAGAGAAAAGAAAGTCAGAGTCTGGACAGTGCACGTGTTAATCCTCAGGTGCTCTATAACTAAGTAGCCTTGTCATAATGTGTTGGCGCTCAGATTCACCAGGATACAAGCCTCACCAACCATGTACCAGCCTTAAAGAAGAGCCTGGAGCTGTTTGTTTACAGAGTGAAGGCCATGCTGACGCTCAACAACTGTCAGGAGGCATTTTGGATTGGCAACCTGAAGAATCGCAACCTGAAGGTATAAAATTACTGAACTTCTAGTATCTGTTTCTGTTCATATTTGAGTGTTTTACTTAAGGGAACAATATATGCTGCAGGGTGAAGAGATTCTTTCTCAGAGGTCACGAGGAAGTGAGGATGAGGAGGATGATGATGAGGAGCAACGTTCACCTCTGCCTCAGGAACAGTCAGAGGATGAGGTACCTGCCATTTCCAGGATTCTTACAAGGCATCATGCTATATGTATTTGTTATTATGTATTCCAATTTAGACACTTTATTGTTCGTATTTATCACGTATGACAACAGATTATTATTTGTGCAGATACATTATGACATAGGAAATAAAAGCTTTCATTCTGTAACATTTTGAGACAATATGACTGAGAATTTACCACAATCAGCAGTGACTTGACCAAGAATTATTCGACCAAACTGAAAATGGTCTAAAAACTAAATAGGCCAACAGGTATTTGGTAAAGTTTTTGAGAGTGGGTGCTCACTAATTATGCTATAACTAGTGTGAACTGTGGTGTGTTTCAATACAACAACCTGGGAGGAATTTTGGTGATTCTGCGGCGTACAACAAAATCACCTTGTAAACAAAGGTAAAAAGAGGAAAAATAGTTGAATAATTTAACTGAATAAAACCTTTTTCATAAAACTGAACAAAGGATTCAAATAAATAACAGAATCAGGTAGAATCATGTGTAAGTAAGCGTAAAGTGCATAAAAAGATTGGCAAGAGTGGGGACCACAACACGGGTTCTTTTTTGAAGGGATCAGCAGCAAACAGTAGTAATACAGTCAGTTATATAAGGCAGCCACACTCGGTGCTTCCACTGCTGCTGAGTGGGCCTTTACTTTGTGAAGTTTGAAACATGCAGGTCGGTTAACAGGCAGTTGAAACCATAGAGGGCAGTGGGCTGATAAGATAACTGGTAGAGCTCTCCAGCACGCTAATGATTAGTGGCTGATACACTTAACAGGGAAAACGTTTGACATGGTGTCAGTTCCACGACCCCGTATTATGTGGTTTCTCCTGAATGCTGCTTTAATATGAGCAGGTTCAGCTGTAATTCTGCATGTTTACCAAATGTTTTTTCATGTACTTTCCATCAGGCCCAGGAGACTGACTCCGAGGAAAGCAAGAAGGTCAACAGAGAGGAAGATGTGGATCAAGATGACATTACAGATGACTCTGACTAACATTTTATAACTAACAGGACAATAAACTTTTGGTTTTGATTGCATTTGGGTCAAACTCCCATTTGTGGATCACCTCATATATATATATATATATATATATATATATATATATATATATATATATTTATATATAAAATGTGTTGTATGTTTAATTCTGTTTGTTTGCCAACAAAATAAAATATTGATTGTCAAGAGATTGTTTTGGTCTGATTTGTCATTCAGTATTAAATATATTTCACACAAGAGTAATTCATTTACCCAATATATAGTTCCTATGAAAGATCATTTTTTTAGACATTAGATAACAATAAACATTATCTATCGGATTTGATACTGAAACAAAATTATAAATGATGAAATTATTTATTATTTTTTAATCTGGAGGCCACTGTCTATCCTAGGTCTTGTGTGTGGTAAACCGCTTGTCCTTTTCTCACATTTTTCTATAACTACAATTTTACAATGACAAAAAATAATTCAAATGTTTGAGATAGTGTATACTTTGTGGCATGTAAGAACACTGACTTTTGTTCAAGTATTTTTTCAAAACGGGCAAAAACTAGTGACGTGGGACGTGGCCTGGGAAAAGAACGCCACAGTACACAGACTAAACACTGAGCTCTTTGTTCTTGGAAAATCCCATAAAGAGGGACAGCACTGATTAGGGTAAGCTTTAAATGAAAGCGAGCAATCTCTCTTTTGATATGCTGGAGTCCTGGAGACTCAATCCTGAACATGTTAAAACTGGATTTGAAAGATGATTTAAACTCTTCACAAAAGTCAGGATTTATAAAAAGTGAAATTCAAGAGAAATGTTTGCATCACACTCAGCCAATAAATCAAATTGGCAACAGTCTTGCCCACTCAGCTGCATCTGTCCCCTTCAAGGACTCCTGGTAAGAGGATGGCGAAAGTGAACTGTGGGTGGCCACACAGCCCAGTAAAGTCTGCTGTCGCTGCTGTTTCAGTGTTCTACAGGAGTTTCTCTTACTCAGTTTGAGGACTTGTCTTTAGATGACTTTATCACTTAAACCTGCTGTTCATCTTCAAAACTGACTTGTTCAAATTCACAAATTAACACTGAGCTGTACAATATTTTATAAAAAGCACATAAATTCTGTTTGATGTGAGTTTTCCCTTTAAGTAGGTAGGTATGGTGCTCTCTGATGGTTGGCATGGTCTTTAAGATATTGCAGCATATTCTAAATGTTGCTGAGCTCTCATGTTGGTTTTGTAGTGGTCAAGCAGCAGAAGAACATCATCCTCTTCCTTTCAAGTTTGACTTGGTAGTTTTTTGTGTGGAAGTTTACTATTACCAAAACTGTTGTGGGAGCACAAAACAAGTAGATAGTAGGTGAAGAGTTGAGAGATGTGCATGCACAGATTTGTGAGAGCAGAATCCTGATTTTGAGTTCACTCAGTTCAAAAGCTGCTCTCACATCAATACATACCTGTATTGAAATTAAACAAGTGAACTACATGGGTGAAAATCCACCATATAACAGCATTAAGATGTATTATTCCAAGCTATTTGGATACTAAAGTCAACATTTCCAAACCATTGTCTCCCTAACTGGAACCTTACTATAGATATTGGTATATAGATACTGATACATACCCGTATCTGGCTGTTAGAGGCGTAGAAGCGAATCAACTACGCTGGAAATTACATCCCACAGGATGACACTTCACTTTCAATTCAAGTGAATTTTAACAATGAGCCTTCTTAGGAAAGTCTGTCTGTCTTCAAAAAACTTTAAATTTGCAACTTAACCTGTTCACATTTTTCTGGCTTGTCAGAGGGAGAGTCTGTCAGATACAAGCTAATATCTCTCTCCTACTACAAACAGCAAATCCCAAGATTTTACCAAGCTGTTGATGTTATTATGATGCATAAATCTAGAGAAATGTCACTGTGCATGGAGGGTGTGACTATGATCTGACTGCTAGAGATGAGCTGTTGACACTATGATTAGCAAACATAATACAGTACCACTGCCACATCCTGGCTGGCATAAATTACTGTATATGATTAGTATTTTGGCCTGAGTCCCAAATGTTGTTGGGTACGCCTTTGGTGTCTTTCATTCTACTCTGCTGTCAGCTAAACCTGCACTTATCAATATTTTTTATCTTAACGTTGAATCAAATCATGAAACAAATGTGAAAGGGCTGCAATCACAGACGATTAACACCCAACTCTGCAGCCCTACTGAGCTTTTTAGCTTTTTTTAGCTCATTGTTTTGGATTCACATTTAATGTTTGGGTAAGTCCCAGCTGCAAAAGACTGACATGGTAGCTTGGTAGCTTTCTGCTCCCTAGTGGCCAAAAATTGATTAATGCAGCTTTAAGTTTTGCAAGCCAGGTATATAAACTACAAAAAAACAAAACAAACAGCACATGGCTTTACACAGAACAGTTACCGTAGCTAGCACACAAAGTTTTAAACACCACACAGCTGAGTCTGACCAAACTTGTTCTGAAAACTTGTTCTGGGCTTATAAATCTGCCCTCTCACACTCAGATCCACTGGATTCAGCTCAAGTATGTTTTCTATTTCGCTTCATATTTTGTCCTTAATGAATTTCCATAGTTTGATGAACTTGACGTCAGCGGGACTTTGCAATGCTGGTTGAACAAAACCTTTAATGTTTGACTCTACAGTCCCTGAAAGCAGCACTGAAAACCGTCTGACAGCACCGACAGCCTTTAGATAAATCCCTCACATCATTTACAGCGCGCAGGAATCAGCGAAAGAACAAAATACTTGACTGAAAATACAGAAAATCACCGCTGTTTGTTACAGCTCTCTGTCATCAGTCTGCTCTGCCTCCTGGGTTGAACCATGGTAATAAAATAAGGGGATATTTTTTTTGCCATCAAGGCGTATGCTATGGTCACTAACTAAGGTTTACATTGAACAAAAGGAGAAATATTTATTGATTACTACGTATTATATGTATATTTAATATTTTGACGGCGGTATTAATATATAAAAAAGTCCGATAAAAAAATACATTCCCGCCTCCCCCCTCTGGAGACGAGAATGGTCTAACCAGGAAGCATGTTCCACTGTTTGGGGAAATACCATAAACAAACTGTCTTTCCTGTCAACTTGAGCGAGTGTTTCCTCTTTCGTTTCAGGTTATTGCGACTGTGAAAAACAAGCTGAACACCGTCTCTTGAGTAGCCACGTTTTTTCTGTGTGTGTTGTCGTCCTGGTAGTCTCCTGGACCACAGTCTCGGTGTATGTGACCCGGAGGAGGACGTTTAGGCTCGACAGATTTTTTTTCTCGCAAATTGCACTGAGTGCAGCTGTTTGAGAAACCATGTCTGATTTAATTCTGGTGCTCCTGTTAGTCGTGCTCCTGGTGTGTTTGGTTCTGACTGTCGGGGGCTTCCTGCTGTACTCGGGACTCCTGTGTGACGTGATTGTAAAGACCGGGCCACCTCCTATCAGAAATGTCACCATTGCCTATAAGTTCAAAGAGGGCTCGTACAAGGACTGCGGTGCAGCCTTCACTGAGAGCTGCAGCATTGGGCCAAAGCTGAGCTCCATCGGTGTCTTCTATGATGACCCCAAGCAGGTGAGACCACAGGACCCAGCACCTGTTAGTCTAACTGCTCTGAATCTGTTTGCACTTGACCTCATTACATAAGCACACACCCAAGAGTACTTTGTTTCCTGATAAGATGTTACAGTCAGTGAGATATGCTTTGTTTGACCTCGACAGAGTCTTAAAGGTCACACAAAAGGGTTGATATTGTGTATTTAAAACTTGGATTTGCACCCTTTCAGTGAGTATTTAATGAGTTGTGATTGTTTATGTAATTGTTTATGCAGTGTACTTAGCAAAAGTCCTGTCTTATGGTCTTGGAGATATGAAAGTGTTAAGTAATTAGGGCTATAAAATGTCATATAATTGTATCACAGTTTCCCAGAGCCCAATGTGGTATCTTTAAATACCATCTTTTGTCCAGCCAACACTCTAAAACCAAAATATACTTCATATGCTGTCATTTATGACAAAGAAAATCAGCAAATTGTCACATTTGAGAAGCTGAAATCATAAGATGTTTCGCATTATTGCTTTAAACTTGACAAAAATGATTAAACAATCATCAAAATTGTTGCCGACTTAATCGTTGAGCTCTAAAATATTGTTTTGTTTTACAATTTCAGTGAGTTTCTGATGTATCTACTTAGCAACGGCCCTGTTTGTAATGTGCAGCGTAACTAAATGTAATTCAGTGTAATGCAGCGTGTATGGCTCAAGGGGTTAAAAGCACAAGCTGCCTTTTGAAGGAACTGAGCCTGAATGATGAAACCAGTCAGCTGGTCAATGCCACGTTGCACTGTTGATATTTTTTCCCCTTCTCATCTGCAGTCCCAGGGTGCTTCAGCATTTGTCTGCTTCTGACTCTGAAAAGTTAGTAACCAGATTCCAAACCAGAAGGGCAAACACAGCCTCTTCACATGTGTCTGAAGAGGGTGGATAGTTTTTTTTTTTTCAGGGTTATGAAATTACAGTCACGATCCAGATGCGAGAAGCAGTGAATCTCCCTTTCTCATTCTGATCTTAATCTCAAACCAAAAGTTGGTGTAAATGGGCCATTCCTCGGCTGAGATCTGCTTTCATTCTGCTGTTCATCACGAGTTGTGTTTTTAGTCAACAAGAGATGTCTGCACAACAGCTGCTTGTTAGATGGGATTGTTTACTGAGTTCCCAGCTGATACGGGAAGAGTACACACACACATATGGTATGCAGTATGGTAAACTCTCTCAAAGGCAGGATACAGCCTGTTTATGGCTTATTCCATGACTTAACTACAAAATGAACTGTACAGCGTGCTTTGCTCTTTGGTTAGCTTATATTGTGTCAGTTCTGCTGACATTTGAGTTCTGAGTTTGTTGTGGACGGGTGAGTTAAGCCGTCTGACAAACAGTACGGTAAAATACAGGCTTTTGGCACATCTGCCAAAAGTGCACAGTAACACAGACTGAGTAGGTGACAAGGGGCAAAGATGTTGTTGGACAGCCTTGTTAGTATTATTAAGTATATTGTGTTTTATGGTTTCTGACACTTCAGATCACTTGATGTCTGTCTTACTGTGAGATGCTCAGCTACAGAGCCAAATCATAATGTAGTTATCGTTTGTGGAATAAAGAATGTGGCACACTGGCAGCACTTTGTGTTTGTCTTTTTGCTTACCCCCGCCAGTTTCCCTGTAGCACGCTGGCCTTTTTTTAAGTAAAGGCTTTTAGTGGAAAGCCTGACTGTGAGTCATACCAGTGGAAAGTTGTGGCAAGAGGCTCATTGAGGAGCTTTTAAAACTTTTCTGCTGGTTTTGTGGAGAGTCTGGATCACAAGGCGCCATTATAGGGTTGTTCAGGAGTCTTTCTATACGGATCTGATGATTCTGTCCTGGGCTCTGCGTCCGTTTTGACATGATCTGAAGATGTATGGTCCTCTGACTTCCTTGTGGAGATAAATTAGACATCACAGAAATAAACTGAGTGTGAAAATATTGTCACTAACTGAACTGATTCAAAGTTTAGGAGCCCAAACAGCAAATGTTCAATCGGCCTTTGACTTCTAGAGCTGGGAACAGTCAGAAAAGTTTGTCCACTGATTCAGACAATAAGAGCCCAGTCAGTCTCCTAGTGAAATGTTTCTACATGTAGCAGTAAATTAAAGCAAAGGGTGGGCTGATAAGAGCTCATAGTTAGCTCTAAATTCTTAACTGGCCCTTTATCGCTGAAGCTGCAAAGGGCTGTAATTATAGCTGTTTGCTGTTTTCAGTGTTTGAGAATGAGAATTTGTTGCCCTTCTTAGTTTACAAAGGCCAAGATGATTACTCACCACCAGCCACGCATGTAAACTAAAAATGTGAGAGATGCCATATGGCTGAACTTTGGATTTGGAGATTGAATTTCTAGTAAATGGTAATGCTTGTTTTATGTGACTCAGCCCTAAACTCTAAAGCAATAATTAAAGAATAAACGTGGGCACACTGTTCCTCCTGCTGAGTTTTAAGGAGTTTAAGAGGTCAACTCTCCTCACAGCGTTTGCATGATTTACAGTGGATTTTGCAACTTGCTGTGTTTAGACTTGACCTCAATACTTAAGGTGGCCTCTTCATCCGGTATAAGCAGCAGCTAACTCTTTTCACTTTGCTGCCATGGCCTGAAGTCTTCAAAAGTGTTCAGTAAAGCGTGTAATAATGGTAATGGAGAAAAATTCTAATTGTTCTTGACAGCATTTCTTTAAGGAAAAATTCGTATTTGAAATTCCACATGCAGATGTCATTCTAGCAGAGCTGAATTTTAATATAAGTGATTGTGTAATTAATGCCATCTCACATGCATGGTGGAGACCACAGGCTGGTTTAAATTCTGCATGTATGAATGGAATGAATAGTGTCTCTGTATCGTCTGGAGCACACCAGGTCTCAGAGATGCAGTCATAGCCAGAATCACCTTCTTTAAGTGGTCACCATGCAGATCGCTGTTTATTAAATTTAGAAGGTACAGAAAAGGATTCATAAACCACTAAAACTGTTCTGCCATTTCTCCATTAAGTCAGTGAGAATGTTTTTTAGTGACATCTATGTTGGTTGCATTTGAGTATTTAATCAGAAAATATTAAGTAATTAGTGAGTACTACAGTTATCCACCCTATAGTGAACATTGTAAGCCTGTTTGCCTACTGTACACTACAGCCACTTGATGGCAGTGTTAGCATTGAAATTGAGTTGTGTAGGAGGTGGGCGCATCCTCAAAACCACATTGATCTTTATACTTAATTTATTACCCTGGCATAAGTAGTGTGACTCAGCCTCTTATGATTCATTCAGTCAAAAAAGAATTTCATCATGTTAAAATAAAATCTCATACCTGCACAAGTGGCTGTCTGTTAATTGGTCACTGTGACACTGCTTCAGTGGTTTTCACTCCTGGTTCTGGATTCAGTGTTTAGCTGTTTTTCTTTTTTAACAAATTGCAGTCATTTGCATTCACCTTGCATTCGAGTTGTAATGTAGTTGCTGTTTAATGGCCACGATGAAAGCCAGCAGGTCTCTGTGTCCTAAGGAATCACTACACCAACGGGTCTGATTAATCGCAGAACGTGGAAAGAGCTGGCTTCTGTTCTAGTGGTCAAATTGACTGTATATTTGTCAAGTCAGACAGCTCTTTGGGCAGCAGTGGACTCTGTTTGATTTCACTAGTCTACACTGGTTGACATCCTCACTTCACTCATCTGAGGCATTTGAGGCAACACCAATTAGCACTGAATCTAGTTGCTCTTTCTTGATGCCTCTTGCTTGTGTGTGTCCATTCGTGCATGTGTGTGTTTGCATATATGCTTATAATTGCCATCACTTGTCATCACAGAGGGACTGAGGGATTGAACAGTTTAGCAGTTTGGCTCACAGGAGTCAGTCAACTGGACAGTGACCCACAACAGTGGAGGTTACACTTATAACTCACCTAACAGTTGGAGGCAGAGCTGCCTCAGGCTCTGCTGTAATGGGGCTTTGACACAAGTATTGAACAAATCCTAGACTGGATAAAGCACAAACTAAATAATTGAATTCCTGGGTTGTAGCCCTTTGTTGTGTTGTAGACTGGCAAGAAGTCCACAGGCAGGCTGCCTGTCTGCGAGGAATTTCCTGAGCAAAATTCATTAATAAGAGTGGGCAGCAGTGAATGCTCAGAGGCCAGTGTGTGTGTCATGAAATAAACTACTAGAGAGTAAAAAAGATAAATGTAATTTCAATGTCCAGATGGAATTGGTGGGTAGTTCAAATGTATGGATAGAGCATTTATTTCACCATTATGCTGCTATCCTGTCCATTCACAGCAAATGCAGCTGCCTCTGACACTGATAACATGTTGCATTTTTATCGAGGCTAAACTAGAGATGCTGTTTGGTTCATCCTCTGATCTACTGAATTCCCACTTTGTTTTAGCTTGTGAAGCAAACCCACTCATGGCTCCCCATGACAAGCAGGAGAAAATGAAATGTCATGTGTAGACGCATATGGGAGTGGCAGTGAGAGATGAGGCGAGGTGTGGGACTGCCTTGGAAGAGGGGTCTAAATTGGTAGGAGTCTGACTCACCTTGAGAATCTTGCAGTGCTCCAATTCATCAATTGGAATTTCAGATCAGAGCACCGAGCATCGCCACACTCCCAGTCAAATTTATTAGCATTTTACTGCCGCTTGTCTGTCTGTCGACAGCAACAACATGAAAGAGGGGCTTCTGGCAAGGAGTTGCCGCTTTTAAAGGTGGATATAAAATGAGAAATAAATACGCTGATACTCTGAAGTCTGGTCCCACAGGTCTTCAAGTCAATATTATGCAAGATTGTGGACATGCTGGCTCTCCCTATAGTAAAGCGTTCCATTAATGTTTATGGACATCTCTACAGTGAGTGAGATACTGCAAAACGAGAAGGCAGCAATCCAGACAGAATCTATTAAGTAGGGAGCTGCTTTTTTATCTTGGAACACAACTGTTGAGTGTATTTTTAGGATGCCATTTTGATCCTTTTTTGCAAACTATGTAGAAAGAAAGCCATTACTCTACAAGCTGACATGTTGCGATTAGTCAGGGAAACAAGATGGTGAAGAATGCCTTTAAATCTTCTGCGCCATCAATCCTGTGACATGTATTGGCTTTTCACCCTGTGTTATGATGCACAGGATATTGGATTACACAGGCGAATATTTATCAGGGAGCTCACAGAGAGCAAGGAGGTGGAGGAAGAGAGTTGAACGTTTGTAGAGAAGGAAGTACGCCTATGCAGAGGAGGGAATTGATTCATATCTCCTATTAGAGAAGATTATCTCCCTGCTCCGTGACATCTGGCTGGAGGAGTGCCACGCCGTGTCCAGCTGGCCAAGGAGTGGTGAACCAGCTCAACAACTGCGGCGAAGGAAAAACTGTGTCCTGTCTCCAGCAGGCTGCTTATCCTCGCCAGTAATTATACATGCCAGAACTCCCAGGATGCCATGTGTAATTACCAGCTAAGTCTGAGTACAGCCTAAAGGCACCGAGCTGCACTTGGTGAAAGAGAGAGAGAGAGACAGAAAAAAAGATTTCCACTGGCTCCTGACTCAAGGGGCCATTGGGGCCCGGGCCTTGTCACTGCAGTGGATGTATAATCTGATTTGGGTGCTTGAGGGCCCCCCTACCAAAGGAGGGCATATTGATGTTCTGAACTTTGGTAGTTTGAAAAAGTCTTTCACAGTCATTACAAGCTATGACGTATTCAAGTGGCTTAATATTATATCAGTCAGTGCTATGCTTAGTTTTTCTTTGTGCCCAAATTGTTAAGCACTGTTTCCTTGCTAAATCAGTTCGCTTGAACATGCATTTATTTGGGTAAGCATACTTGCTTCACTGCAATTGCTGCTCCATTAACTCCGCTGCAAACAGCCCATCACAGCATACCTGTGGCCCCAGTGCTGTGCAGCACTATTAGTTTCAATTTCTTTCCTGGTGACTTTGTCTCCGCTGCCTCGTCTGCCTGTGTGTGTGGGGGGGGGCGACAGGTTATCGCTGTGACACACTGAGGGGAAAGACGGCTCTTGTTGAGAGATTGCTTATCCCGTAGTCTTCTGTTGCTCTTGCTCCCCATGTGTCAGGTTCTTTGCTTGTTCATGGACGTGCCCTAAACACCATCTGTCTCTGTGTTCCAGATATAGAGGGAAAACGATACTGTGAACCACTGAACGGAAAGAGAGAGCTCTCCAGCAAAGGCAGTGATGTGTGTTGTTTGTGCGATACATTTATCCGATGCAATTGGACTGTGGATGAAATATGATTTTTTTGGGCAGTTATGTGCTCTTCACAGACTTGGTGTGTTCTTTATGAATGCTGCATTTGCTGCTTTTCATGCTCCACTGCAGACGTGATGTGAAGATGGTGTAGAGGTTCAGAGAGGATCCAAATTTGCAGATTTATTGACCGCAGTGCAGTGAAGGGCCCTTGTACAATCACAGCCTCTTAACTCCATTCTGCCATAATGGGAAACCCGGTTTGCCAACAAGCATGAAGGACAAGTGTGATGTTTTGCTCTCGCGCATTACATTTTTCAACATTTTTTTATTTCAATTACACTTGTAACCTTTTGTGTTGTTTAATTGCTGCACTACAACCTGTACAAAATAAAAGAAATGTATTTATTCTTGTTTTCTGCCTGACAGCAGTTGGCTTAAATGGGTTATATGGTTCATTTAAGGAGAGAGCTGATGTTATGTTCTTTCAATGTTAATCGCTCCCACTCTGCTAATTTAGCTTCGCATTTTGTTGATCGGTCACTTGGCAGTTGCATTTTAACGAGTGTGCTGATGGTCCTTGGTCAGGAAGAGTATGGTTTGCTGCTCATTATGATCCTGTCTTTAACTTACAATAAGGCAGAGTGTTGGCCGCTTGCCTTGTTGGTCCCTGTCCTCCCTAACCTGCTAACACTTCAAAAAATGACCAGTTGTGAACGGGGCCAGCGCTCAAAGCAATGCACCCCAAGTGGTGATAGCCAGGAGGGAAGAGATGCAGGGCCAAGAGGCGGGAAGATGAAGAGAGTAAATCCTCATTACGTGTCTGCTAATAAAGAATTACCTCTGTCAGCCGTACCTTTTTATTGTTGGAGAGCCCTCATCCATCAAAAAAAGCCCTCGTAGCCTCAAGCAAAGAATTGCTTTTGAAATTACTTTCTCTCCCAACAGGTCCTTGGAGACCTGGCTTAGGGGAATCAGGTAGAGATGGGAATGGCACCATTTGTGAGGGGAAGCCATCTCAGAGTCCCGTGGGCCATGAGCTGTACCAAAGTTGGCGGTATATGCCTTTTTTTCCCAATTTAATGAGCTTGCTTAGCATAAGGAAATATAGGCAATGAATATTTGCTGTACATGGAATCAGCTGAGACATATTCAGATGAAATTAAACATTTCTGTAAATCTTGCAGATGGCATCAATGTGTATTCAGAGGAGTTTACAAGTCACTGTTAACTGAATTGGCTTTCTGCAGCTTGGTACAGAAACATAATATGTCAGTGTTCAGTTACAGAGGTAAAAGCTCCGCAGTCTTCCCATCATCTGACTCTCTGCTTCACACCCGGACCAATCAAAAGCCACAGTCGGCTTTCCTCGGCTACCTGTGAGAAATGGAATCGCACGCTGTCTTTCAAAACACAACTTTGGCAGCAGCTGACTTTTAGAGTGCCGCTGCCTGGCATGGACATCATCTGAGAATTTCTACCTTTTTTTGGTGTTAGAATTTCAGACACATACAAAACAACTTTGGTGGGGAAGACAAGACAAGTCAAGTACATGGCGTGGTGTTCCTCTCTTTCCTAATTGCCTGTAGTCTCTGGGGTGTGTTATCTGGAGGGAAGCAGAGATGAGATGCAGTCAGGTCTGCTGTTTGTTCTTGCCATTGTGTGGGATGTGAATGATAGCTAGAGCCCTGAATGATATCATTAGTGAACTACTGGTTTGGCTAACACACTCTAGTCTATCAGTGCGGAGAGCATGAGAGATAGCGAGATGGTAAGATACTGAAGCAAGACCGTGGGAGGACAGTTGTTATCCCCTCTGTGTTTGAATGGTTATTGTTGTGTCTTATCATAGACCACCAGTGTTGACAAGGAGTAGCTCTGTACACAAGGCTTGCTGACAGCCCATACGTTTGATGTGTTCATGCAGGAAAGAAGGCGATGCAGACCAACCCCTGCACATAAATCCATTTAGATTCTTATCACTTCTGCACATCTGCCTCAGTACTATATTTCTATTTGTATTATATTTCTATTTCTATTTTATTTTATACTTTTATATTTTATGTTAGTGCCTGCTTATTATGTTTATGAATTACTGCTGCACACAACTTGTAGCAGCCTGAAGTGTTTCCCCAGTGAGCGACGTTCAGAGCTGCAAACTCTGTTCTAGTAGTTCCTGCGGCATCACAAGGTACTGACCCTTGTACAGGTACTTTTTTAGGGGCAAGAAACTATGTGGAGGAACTAGATTTGGACCCTGGTTCCCGAGTTCCTACAGTAAAAAAGTTATTTGAAAAGTTCCTGTGGTGGAAACAGGCTATTAGTTCTTAATTCTGATTATTATATTGAATCAGCCATACCACCCAGCCATAATAGCACATTTATTTTTGCATTCATATCAGTGATTTTGTTTAAAATAGATGTAATCTTTTTCAAAATGTTAACTCCACTATTTTTAAAAATGTAATTTCTTCAACATATGTTACTAGGCTTTAAAATAGAAATGTCTTCATTGTCACATTGCTGTAATGACTTACTCAGACATTGCTTACACAGCCATTGTGACTGTCTGTTTGCAGTGACTCATTGCTTCATTGTAAATAGATCTAGTATATCCCGTGCTGCCTTGAATGAATAATTCCCTGTCAAAAGCAGGTGATCTCTGTTCTCTGACTCACTGTCGAACATGGTGGCAAGGGTCTCTGTCAGGTGACAGTAAAGATTATCTGCTCAATGCGAACAAGCACTGTCAGTCATTATTATTACCCACATGATGCAGACATTAAGAGGCACTGAGGGTTAGGGGTGGGCTGATCAAATTGATTTATCTCAACCAGGGAGTCTCACCGGGAGCCAGCAACGCCGAACTACAGCACAAAAAACGGCTGTATGAACAAAGTAGGACAGTGGGGATAGTGCAGTGTAGTAGCAGCACAATGCAGTCAGAAATATCCCTGAATGTGAGAAATGAGATGGAAAAGAAGAGAAGGTTGTGCCGTTTAGATGTGATAATTATGCGAGGATGCCAGGGACATGAAGATGAGTGTTACTGGCTCCCATCTGTGCCCCCTCAGTGCCAGCCCTTCATGGACCGCCACTGTCGCAGAGCAGAAACCAGCAGCAAGTCTTAAAGGACCATACCAGGGTTTTTGTATGATTTACCCCATTTACTACAAATCACATTTACTTTTAAGGTTGTTAATCCTGCCTTCCAGACAGCCGCTGGTTCCCAGCACACTGGTTCTCGGTGCAGAATAAAAGCAACTTGCAGACACAAAACTTGCTTGAATTGGGAAATCTGTCACACTGATAATGTTTGCTTTTCTTTTTGTGTTTACATTACGTTACTCATATGTGTCTCTAAAGTTGATTTCATACTGTACAGAAATTAAATGAAGCCAGTAGAGTGTGATATCTCTACTCTCCTCTAGTTATTATTGTTCTGCATATAATCTGTACTTTTCTTACAGCAAGGTATCATTATTGGCAGTTCTTATGTCTAATTGAATCATTACAATTTATTTTACCCATGCCTGCCTGGAAGTTTGGAAAGATGTGCCTAGACATCGAAAATATAACACAAAATCTAGAAAATGGGCAGAAATGTAAAGTCCGCTTATATGATTTTGAGTAAATTGACAAAAAACATGCAAAAAAAGCCAGTATGGTCCTTTAATAACAGCTCCCACTCTCCTTGTCTGAAGCTCTACAGGCAGACTGCAAACTGTCTGCAAACAGATGTGAGTGGGAGAATCTCTGTCACATCCTCTTCTGACTGACAACTCGCTCAGTGATTGTGATGCTGTCTCTCTCTTATCTGCATGCAGACATGTGGGCACATTAAGAAACATTATGGCGGCGGAGACGCTTTGTAGTGAAGGAGACCAAACCTCCATGTCAGCTTGTGTCTGCTCCCCTCAAGTGTCATCAGGCAAGACAAACAGTCCCTGCTGGTTCCAGGGGTGCTGTTCTGAAGCTAAACCTACAAATGTTACAGTGTTTTCGGCTAAAACCTCAGTATTAATATTGCGAAGATTATTGCTCTTTTGTGCGATTTATCAATAATTCCTTATTTCCAAAATATCTGTAGGCAAGAGAACAATTCTGTGTGGTTAATTGACATCCACAAATCCTTTTCAAGTAAAACACAATTGACTGGTAAAACTGATTTAGTAAAATGCAAAATCTAAACTATAAAAGAGATGTTATTTTCAATATTTTTGATAATGTTTGCATGGAGTGTGGTGTAAAAATAAGTGACCATTGCTGGTACACTCGACTAACATGCTTTTCAGCGCAGATGCAGTTTGAACTGCCACATATGTGACCTGGCTGTGGGATGTTTACCGGAGCTGGCAGCCCTCTGTCCAGTGACACTTGCCACACTATGTGAAGGTGCAACGTCCCCACAAGTTTAAATCAAACAACTTCTATTTTTACTTTCACACATCCTGTGCTACGTTTTGTGCTGATACAGCATTAACCGCACCAGTGACACACCGGTCACATCCTCCCAAGCTCTCCCTTTTCTCTGGGCCTCCCTGTTTGCTTTAAAGACCTGTTGTTATAAATAATTACGTGTTGTAAAGTAATGACATGTTGATTTTTACGTGAATGCGAGGTTAAGTTATTTTTGTGTAGTAATTTTTGGTCATTTTTTTGCAAACAAATTTAAGAGAGAAAATCCCTAAAACCTTCATGAATGAGGCCCATTTTATCACTTCGCTGTGATGCAGTCTTTACGGCCAGGAAAAGACAATACCAAGCTATGTCACAATGATACACTAGCCAAAATACCAGACAATATCCACTCTTATGTCATAATATCAGTAGTATATTGATATTAATATACATTTTTTTGGAGTTGGCAAATGAAAATAAAATTTTATGGGGAACCATTTAAGGACTGTTCTGTTATTATGCACTCAGCTTCACAACTGCTGTATCTTCTGTGATGTTGCTTTTCTTACACAATCCAAATAGCTGACTGTGTTTTTACTCCACTATCTACTTAATAGAGCACTGTTATGAAAATATAGTTGGTTGAAAAGTTTGACATAGAGCAGGAGCGTGTTTCGTTTTTAATGCGGCCTAAATAAATTGTGATATATTTTATAGATCAATATATCTCTGTCTTGAATCTAACATAAATGTGGTACAGTGTAATACAATAGAACTACATGAAAAAGGTCACATTGTTCTTCCAATTATATGGTCATATAAATAAGTACGAATTTCTACTGGTGTGAGGTGACTCACTGAAGGGTTTAAAGTGGATTTGTAGATGTTTAATATATATATATATATATATATATACATTTTTCCCTCTCTCTGTCTCCTCAGAGGCCATCAGAGAAATGCCGCTACGTGGTGGGCAGCGTCCTGTGTGAGGGCGAAGAGAAGCCAGATGAAGAACTGCAGAAGCTGTATGAGAAGTTTGGCTACAAGGTGTTTTCTCTGCCTGAAGTAAGCCACGCTGTGACCACCAGCTTCCCCTGCACCACTCCTCTGTCTTACGTGCTGGGACCTTACAGGGTCTACCCCAGGCTGGGTTCCTACATCGAGGTACGGACAATATGTTAGCACAATGTGGATGTAATCACTGGAGTGGCTCTTAGGCTCTTTTAGCCACATAGTATCTTAAATTTGTATAAGCTGCAGTTGAAAAAAGGATCCCTGAGAAACACAGGTGTAAAAGTTTGAACAGTGTGTGTGTCTCCAGTGTTTACAGGATGTCTCAAATTTTTAGTAGTTGTGTTTCTGTCAGTAACAATGACTCGTTTCTCACTCTCCCAAATGAAAAAGTAAGACAGGAGTTTTCTTCTTCTCTCTTCCTTTTGTCCTTTTATTGCAGTGGATGGCAATCATCTTGTGATCGTATCTGTCCTCTTTTCTGCTTCCCGCTTGTCAAAAGACCCTCACTCATGTGTTGTTTAATTCATCACATGAGCAGATGAGGTCTTTAAAGCAGATTAAGAATAGATGAAGTAGTAGGAAATGAAGGTGCGTCTGAGTCCCGGGGCCCATATGCTGGGCACCATGTCCTCAGGACAGGCCTCAAAAAGCTATTGACATTTACTGATGACATTTACACACATGGATTCATTTAGGGGCATCCCACTGCATGAATAATGCTGCACATGTGCTTGTGTGTGAGTGTGTGCACGTGCGTGCTCGCACGTCTGTCCATCTGTTTATTTAAGCTTGTGTCTCATCACAGGAGGTAAAAAGGACCCACTTCCCAGACAGAAAATGTACCATTATGTCTTCTCACGTTCACCCTTTGGGGGTGGAACAAACTTTTCTTTCTCATATTCATGACAGTGGGAGACAAGGCGTTCACACAAAACAGTTAGCAAGAGGGGGTCACATTTGAGTGCTGAAATTCATTGGTATTCCTCTCTAATCCTGTGAACCTTTCTGTACATTATCAGTAAACTGCAGTGTTTTAATTGCCTGCACAAACCCAATGCATCATCAGCATGTGATGCCATAGGAGTCGTGCTTTACTGCGTTGATTCCTCCATCTGTTGTTGTGTTGTGTTGAGCACAGGAAAGTAAAGATGCGAGGACCCCAATAATGGCATCGTTCACTGGCTGTATCCAGCTCTGCCAGCATATCAAAGCTGTGCTAAAGATAGCCTGTGTGTTGTAAGCAGACTAGTTCCTAAAAGGTCTCAGTTGGTTGTATTGTTTATTTTCATCCTGGCCTTGTCTTGTTTGCTTTATTAGGTAGCTTAAATTCTTGTCCCTCACAACAAAGTTTGGATTTTTTAATGTGTTAATTTGTTAAAAAAAACCTGCAATAGTTATACAAGATACAATGTGGGATGAACTCAAAAGTTAACATCAACACTGTCTTTTGCCTCCCAATTTGGATCGGCTAATTCTCTGTATACTTCAGTCCATGTGATTGCAGAGTGCCATGTGCCTTCTCTGATACACATAGTCACCAGCTGCTTCTTTTTACCTGCCCTGGGGGTACTACACCCAGATATTACCCCCCTGCGGCCAGGCAGCTCGACCAACCAGTAGCAGTTGCCAGTGCATTGACATGGAAATGATCCCACACAAGCTTCCCACCCAGAAAACACTAACGATTGTTTTTGTTGCTGCCTGGGTGAGCTGGAGGAGCTGTGGCCAGAAACTGAACTTAGGTTGCATTGGAACAGAAAGCTAAAAGTCAATGTGTGATGTTTACCAGTACACAGTTAGTGCTGCTCTTGTGAGGATGATGGGAAACTGACTTTATGCTTTTTTACAGTGTGCAAGTTTTCTCAACCTTTTTTTTTTTAATTTTTTTTTTAACACATTTAGGATGTTGTAGTGATATCAGTCCTGATCTACAAATTCTAGTCCTTAAAGAACCACTGTCTGATCAGCTTATCATTGTTTTCCAGCTTTCTCACCTTTTTTGCAGTTTGGTCTCTGCGGCACTATGCATACTGTAACGCCCCACATCAGAGGGCAGGACAAATTCTAACATGTGCACTGACACGGGCTAAACGGTCTGAAGGCATAGGAATAGCATCCGTCCGTGTTAAAATTTAGTAGTATTTCCTTTTAGGCTCTAGAGCTGTTACATAATCATGGTCAGTGTCAGTGTGCATTTTTTGTGAGCATGCAGCTCTGGTTGTCAAGCTAGCTGATGTCACTGTAGAGAAAGCATCAGGTTTTACTCCCTCACACTTGTCTGCCATAAGGCAGAAGTGCTTGTCGTAGTCCATCAGTTGACCTGAGTGCTGTGACAGGTCGTTAAGGAGCTGCTCTTGTACAGTAGATGGGCTAATAACACACTAACATCCAGTTTGAGTTGTGGAGTGGCAAGTGCACTATGCACACCAGCTACAGCGAGGCTAATGAATAATGGAGCACGGTTAAGAGAAGCTTGGATAGAGAGTGGTATGTGAATGTGCCAGAAATGTGTGCCTATATACTGTATGTATGATTAATTGAGTAGGTTTGTAGTGTGAGGGACTTTGACAGGAGGGAAACACTTGTGTGACGTAGCTCTGTACTCTCTGAAGATCCTGTAGATTTTACTTAATCTACTGACAAGTTTATGCTAATCTGTGTACAAACACAGAAATGGAACTTTAACCTGCATTGTTTGATTTTTTTTGTGGCCACTTGGTGGCGGTGCAATAAGCTGTAATATTATTGTCCTACAAAATAGTGATAGCTGGATGTGTTAGCAAATGGCTGATAACACATCCAGCAGACGCAGAACAACGTTAGCATTCATTTGAAGTCAAGTTTGTGGCCACCTGGCAAATGTTAGTCCAATATTCACTCTCTTTTTAGCTTTGTTTTGGTCTTCACCAACTCCTGAGGGAAATATCTGGCTCTTTAGCCGCTACATACTCCACTATGTTCACCAACTAGTCACTAACTTTACGGGCTGTTTGGTGCTGGGCAAGTAGAATACAACAGGTTTAGCAGAGCTTTTTAAATTCATGCAGCTGAAAATAAGAGTGATGAGAACGGTGAGACTGAACCAAAACAGTTAAGTTGTGGGAGGACCAAAATTATTGGCTAAATCACACTAAAATGCACCGACTTGGGTGATAATTCTTTGTGAGCGACACCATTATTACAAATAGTCATTTGACTATGATTCATATAAAATTATTGATTAGTGCAGCTTTAAGCCTTGAAGTTCTCAGTCCAATGATGCAAACCAGTGCCGAAAACTAGACAGGCAAGTCCAGACTGGTGAGGTGGGCTTGCTGTCTGGCCTCGTGCCCAGCCCTCAGCGTGAAAATGTTTTCTCAGAGACTCTGGTACTCCTCCCATAGTGCTTCAGTTATCAGAGAACAGGTTAAGTGCATAACTGCCTTTTTTCACTTGAGCGCTTTCTCTCTGGTCCAACAGCGCCATCTTCACAGCAGCTTACCTTGCCTTATCTCTTCTGTGCACAGCACATAAGCTAATCCACACACACACACACGCGCACACACACACACACACACACACACACACACACACACACACACAATGAGGTATCATTGTAGCTTAAAAGATGTGAAGTAGATAACTGTGTTTAATTCTGATGTTTTTAATGTGCTGTTAATAATCAGAGGGTGTCAATGAATTTGTGGTATCAGCTGAATGTCTGAGATCACTGTAATTCAGCTCAGCAGCTGTGTATTTATGTCAGTCTAAATGACAGCAGTGAGTGGGTATGAGCACAGGATGCTTGGGATTGTATCATCTCCCAGTTAAAAAGGCCGGTGGTGAAAGATGGGAAAATGAGCGGATAAAGAAGTAGCTGTCACACTATATTAAAGGATTTGGTCAAACCCTGTTTGATCTTCGTGAAAGCACCTTTTCAGGACCGAAAGAATGAAAGCGAACAATCACTGGGGTGTTATTTTGGTGGCTGCGTCGAACAAAACTCCCAACAGTCCCTGTAAGCAGGAACAAGATGAGAAACCGATAGCTCCCGTCCATTTAGTAATCCATTTATCTGAATCAAGCTTAAAGCATCATAAAAGCATTTTTTCCCTCTATACTCTATCATGCCACAGTTTTGTTTGCCTTGCAGGTCCCACAGCAATTAAAATGTAGATCTATAAACCCCCGAGAATATCTTGGGTTTGTATCATCTGGGGTGTTTCACTATTGAATAATTTGGATGTATTCTATCTATTGTTGTTTTGTGTGGTTGCTCACATTGCATTTATAGAACAAATATGTTATGTATGGAGTTGGAGGAATCATAAGCAGTGCTGGCAAAGCAGTCACAGTTTCAGCTCACAAACGCAAAATTGGAAAAACTTTTCTCTGCATCAGCATTTAAGCACAATTTCCTGTTTTTCTCAATTTACTGTCTAGAAAGAAAGTCCAAGCAATTTACCTGTGTCACAATGATGAGCAACGAGAATATTGTTTTGAGCTCAGCCTGAATTAGTAATATCATATATATATATATATATATATATATATAGGCCCACCACCCATAATATTAGATGCTGGGTTTGTTGTGTTGCCAGTTGTGCAGCAGGTGAAGCGGATAATGTGAGGGTTTTTGTAATTATGTGCTGAACAGCAGTTTTTGGAGCGTTCTTGGGGTCTCTGGGTGGTATAGTATAAACAGCCTGCCTGATATGAATCAAAGTGGTGTTCGGTCATTGGACGTCTGTGAGCCGTCCATAACCAACACCATGTTCAAATATATAATTGTGAAGACCCACTACGCTCAACCTGATGTGAAGTTTGGCCCTATTCATGTTCTATTGGACACGAGCGAATCACTTCACACAACAACAAGCAAGAAGTGGAGGATGTGATACTGCACAATTTGTTCACATCCAATGGGTCTTCAACAGCAGTTCATAAGTGAACCTTTGTACTAGGACACTAGGCCAAAGACTGATGATTGACTATCATCAAATAGGCCTACCATCAAATCTGCTCCTGTATGTCTTGGACACTCAAGTAAGTGCTGTGAACTGATCCTCCACCAGGAAGCAGCTGGACAGACTGTCTGTAAAATCAAGATAAAAATCTTAGTTATTACTGGCATGTATCTCCCACTGTTGTGAGGTGAATATTCACTGGCAAAATGGACGCAGCTCCTGTGTCTGTTTTCACCTTTTTAGTTAGTGGCACCTTCATACTCTACCACTGCAAAGTGTTGATTCCTCACCTCCATTCTGCTCATGCTTTATTCATCAGCTGCTCCTCACCATCTTCTTTGATGTTATTATTTGTTGAATTAAATATAGAAAATTTGTTGTGCTTGTCCACAGCATCTATATTTCATGCAATGGCCTGATTAGGGGTTAGCCAGTGGAACTGCGCTGATTTCAGGTGTATCCACCGTGTAAACATCAACTGAGATGCCCTTCGTTCTGGTTAGATGGTTCTGTGGGTGAATAGAAATGTGTCTGCTCAGTCACTGTTTCTGCAACTGTTAGCAAAATGGATTCTGAACTATAGCGTTGTATTGTTTGTGTTCTCCTTTACAGTCATTGACATGTACGCTCATCAAATCAGAACAGTCTTGGTTTCTAGAAAATTCCCTATTTTTAGCATACTGCATCGTCTTTGAGTGTCTGTCTTTATATCAGTCTTTCTGTCTTGTGCCACGTGTGTGCAGCTGATAAACTATATGCTGTCTGTCAGTCAACCAGCAGGATAGCGAATGGGGAATTAGGACACTCCTGTAAAACAACTGTGCTTCCACCTACCCATTGTAGCGCAGCTCTGTCTCTCTGTGTCTTGTCTCTACTGAACACACATCCGCAGAAACACACATACACACAGACCATTTATTAATAATAATCCTAAATCATGTTACATGGTTACAAAGCCAATAATTTCCCTCTCAAAGTCAGGTAAAGGAATCCTCCCACTCACTGTCTCACATCCTGAATACCATGCCGTAAATTACAGCTCTTTTTCTGTTATTTAGCTGACAGCGCTGCGTTCAGGAACCAGTTTGAGGAATACATTTTTATGCAGAACTAATTTTTGCCTTTGTTCTATAGCGTTATGTCACCACACACACAGAACCCTCTGGGCTCATAGATAGTATAGTTTCTTAAAGGCTCTCTGTGTGTTTGGGTACAAGGGTATCTGATCATCTGGATTATTTTGAGGCATTGTTCCTTTTTGTCCCACCTTTTCCAACTGCCTCATTGTGTGAAGTACATGATGATGCAATCCTAATTCCTAATTATTTTGGATGGATGCTGGTTGTTTTCAGCAGAGAGGGGACTTAGCAAGAGACAATTAACAGATAATATTTTGACACAGGGAAAGAGGGCAATGCATCCGAGTGCATGGACTGCAACTGCACAAGCTGAGTCTTCAAACGTAAGCTTGCAGTAAAAGAGTTTGGGTTTTGGGGAATTCTACTGTTTTTCCTACTTAGTTAGACAAACCTACAGATGCTTTGTGACACCTCTGCACGCTGTTTGAAGCTTGCCTTAGCTCACTTCATAGATATCTGTGGGATCAAAAAGGAGCTCTTCAGCATATGGCGCCTTCAAACCGCAAGCTGAGAAATCAAAAAAGTGTCCATGAGATTGTCTCACCTGGGAAAAATAGAAAGAAAATGTTTAACATACTGGATTTTTACTAAACAAAGCTATAATTATCCCTTTAAACTTCCTGCCCAGTGACAGCATGTTAACCCCCATGAGGGACTCTGCTTTCAGTAGACCACAGACCCAAATGCAGCATTGTTGGTCCTCACTGCCAGCACTGTTTTGAGGAGGTTTTTACACGGGTCTACACTGACCCTCCCAGCTCCTTTTGTCTGGCAATGAGAACTTGTAACCAGCCCAAAGGGAAATGGAGGCAGGGCGAAGGCGTGGCAGGATTCTACATCTTTAATGCCTCCTAGGCTCAGGGCGCAGACTCCCTTAACTGCTCTCTGTTCAGCGATTTCTGCGTGGGATGGGATGGTGCAGAATGGCAGGGGTTGTGGCTGCGATGGCATCAAAGCGCAGGAAGCAAAGTGAGACTCAATAAGTGATGTGTGAGTTTGCGAGCAAGCGTGTCTCTCTGCGACTGATTGCTCTGGAGCTTGGTGAAAATTTGAGTTAGAGGAGGCACATGTCTGTCTGCTCTTTGTGTGTTTGTGTCTGTGCGCTTTAAAATGCAGGTTGTGGTGAGAGCAAGATGAGTCTCCTTCATTATTAATGCTGTCATTCCACAGCATTGTTCCCTCCATTACATTTTTATTGGTTAACACTTCTTGTTTCTTGAGGGCTCTCAATAATAATAATAATAATAATAACCTTAAAGCTAATAACAGAAAGCAACAGTCCTGAGGTGTAAGCAGCCTCTGACCTGCAATTCTTCATATCTTGTGTTTACTATTAATATGCCTTGTTATCCCTTCATTCTGCCATTTGACAGTCTGTGGAGGAAACACTTGGCTGTAGATGCACAAGGCTATATTTAGACACCAATGACGCTGATGACAGTTTCATCATTTTTTTCCTTTTCTCTCCTACAAAGAGTGGGCTATGATGAGCTGAAGCCCTGTTTACACACTGGGCTCTTCCCAAAATTTCATATATTGTCTGCTTTCCTGTTTGCTGTGCCAGACTTTCTGAGAATTGCTGCAGCTCTGATATTCAGTTATTATCTGTTTTTCATCCAGAGCTTTGTCCTTGGCTACATCTAAACCTCACTTACTGCTTAACCTTTTTATGCCAAGAAAAAATGTTGCTTCCTTTTAAGGCTTCCATAATTGAGGATCAGTAGGCTGAATGTCAGTTTTTATGCATTTGATGATGAAAGCGTAATTGAGCCTTTTCGAGTGGTGGAAAGTAACAATGTATATTTACTGAAGTACCACACTTAAGAACAATTACTTCCTGTGCTGAACTGTTTCTTACACTACATTTCAGAAGGTGCTTTTTTTCTCCACTACATTTATTTGATAGCTATAACTACCAGTTTCTTTATTTGCAAATTATGATTTTGCATATAAAAACATGATCAAGACATAAAATATGATGCATTTTTATAGATAAAACCACCCAACAGTATATAAAGTAGCCCACCACGACCAGATACAGCGTTGAACTGCTGCTTACATGTTAATGCATCAGTAATAATAATAATCCAGTAATATAATATATACTGTATATAATAATATTACAAGCTGACAGGAGCTATTCTGCTTAATGAGTACTTCTACTTTTGATACTTTAAGTATATTTTTGCTGCTAATAGTTCTGTACTTTTATGTAAGTAAAATTTTGGATGCAGAAATTTTACTTGTACTTGAGTATTTTTACAATGTGGTATTACTACTTTCACTTAATAAAATGATCTGAATACTTCCTTCCACTTCCTCTACTGGGCTTTTCTAACCTGTTCCCCTAATATGCTTATTTTCAATTTCATAAACTTTAATAAAGCGGTTTTTGTAATAACGCTGTGAGATAACGTTCTCGTAGCTCCTTAATTTAGTCAGGTCAAATCAGTTTATGTTTACAGCCGTCTCAGAGGGCTTTCCAATCTGGATAACATACAACACCCTCTTTGCCTAGAAGACCCTTGATCTGGATAAGAATAAACTCCATAAAAAAGCTTTTAATGGGAGAAAAATAGGAGACACCTCAGGAAGAGCAACAGAAGATGGATCTCTCTTCCAGGACACACAGACGTGCAGTTATATGTACCTAACATATAATAATAATATTCTAACTTGAAGAGTTTTAGTGTATTAAAGGTATAGTTTGACTTTTTAAGAAATACTCTTATTTGCTTTCTTGCTGAGAGTTAGATGAGAAGATCGATACCACTCTTGTGTTTATTATGGAGCTACAGCCAGCAGCCAGCGAGTAGCTTAGCTTAGCATAAAGACTAGAAACAAAGGGGACCAGCTAGCCATGGCTCTGTCCAAAGCACCCAGACAAGATATAGTTACAGCATGTGACTCCCTGTAAAACCACAACTTGCCCTTTCTACTGGACATATCTGTTTAAGTGATTAAACAAACTAGATATATTATGTTAATTAGTCAAATTTAGAGGTGCTGGTTGGCAGATTTATTCACTAATTATTAACTATTTCCCCTCTCCTCCAGTCTTTTTGAGGCTGTGGCCTCATGGTTAGCGTACAGACATGATAAGTGCATTTCCCAAAACGGCGAACTCTTCCTTTAAGTATTGACTTGCACCTTTCAAGACCACGCTGTAAACATTTAAGCAGTCCCAGGCTTTAATCGTTCTGGTAGTCTTGTAACATTGCTCTGAGTCTCCTATTCTTAGTGACAATCCAGTGATGCAGTAAGTGAGGTTGATAGCAGGCAGAAGCGTTTGTGGTGTTCTTATTGATTCCTGCTTCCCTCCGGCTCAGGGATACTCTTCCCTCTGAAACTCCAGCTGGGCATCACGCATCATGCTGCCAATTAGAGTCTTTCTTGTGAGCACACCCTGACAGGTAGTGTTTTCACTGTTGTATTTGTGACCCGTGTGCATTTTTGTCTGTCTTCTCTGCTGTGCGTGCACACTATTCTCGTTCGGCTGAGGGTTAAATCGGCCTCTCACATTTTACTGACCCACTCAGCCCCATCTGTATTGATGTGAATAATGGTTGCTATGGCAATATTCACTAAGCCATGGTGTATTTGTGTTCTTTGACACAAAACTGCAAATTTCGCAAACAGGTATTTTGTGCATACAAGTGCATGTGAAGGTTTTAATATGTTCTCGAAATTCTGTGAACTTTTAAATGTGCTGCTGTGATGAATAAATGCAGAACACATTATATTTCCTTGATATTCAACACTGTCCTTTCTCTCTGAGATTAAAAATCGTGCTCTGACCTGATACAGGCAACTAATAATGGTCTGTTTGAATGTGTTGGCCTGCCCTCTTTCATTTGCATAGAGAATGGCAGCTTGTGAGACCACGGCAGTGGGAGTGTTGAAAACTGAAGAGGTTAGATGGCAGAAGCTCCGTGCATCCACAGGGTATCTGGTCATCGCCCATCTGGATGGACAATCCCTCTTTGGAAGCGCTGTTACCCTCTCCGGACACACACGCTCTCTTTGTGTGTGTCAAGTAGCTTGCTCATCAGATAGCTCAGTGAGGTTTATTGACTTGATTTCAGCTTATTACATCCAGCTAAGTCGGCAAGGACATCTTGGCCTTTAAAAAGAAGTTCGTGGCCTTTAAGAGGCAATTCTCCACAGGAACTTTGGGCTCAGTCTAAGTCTGTCTGTTTGACTGTGGAAGGGTGGGTTTGTGAAGATTACAGTAGGCCTATCTTTGCATCATCATCCTCAGAGGAGGTTTGTGAGGCAGTACACTCAGCTTAAACACAGGCAGGCTGGTCTGTGGACGTAGACGAGTAAAGAAGAGCAGCAACGTCCTCTCCTCTCCAAAACATATTATCTGAAAAAATGGTTTCAAATGTACACAATAATCTTATTGTTTTTAGGAAAGACACATATTCTTCAGTTTTACTTTGACCGCTGCATTGACTAACATGTGCTATAAGTCTGGCACTCTTACTATCTGTGGTTCACTACTGTAGGAAAGGATTTTAGATGTCATAAACCATGTGCACAAGTTTCTAAAGAGACTATATAGTGTGAAACTAAGTGCATGATGTTCAATAGAGATTGTTTAATAGTGGAAACAGGTTATGTGACATAGGTTTACGTGTTGAATGTCTTATTTTTTAACCAGTAACATAATCTCTGCCAGAAGCCAATGAGCCATATGCTTCGTACTGGATGGAGCATATTTGTTCGTAATTCTTCAGTTACATAGAGTTGCCACCTTTTTTAAGCCACTGTATTAATTTCTGTTTGTTTGTTTGGTTGATTAGATAGTTGGTTAACTATCTATTAAATTGTCATACTTATATATTTTATTTACAACATCTACCAGTTAGTAAGTTTTTCACTTTGGTGGTAAAACCTTGTTGCACTTCAGGCTGGGCTCTATTGCCACTAAGCATTGAACCTTGGGTCAGGCTGGACCAGTATGGGTTCTGGTCTCTCTGGGCTTTAAGTTTTTTCACCTGATCCAAGCTGCACTCTCAAGACCACTGTTCTCTTATATAAGCAGAGAGCCAAGGTTGATAGCAAGTTGAATTTGCATTCACGTCTCTTTCTGGGGTTGTGGCCACTAAGAGGTCCGACACCATGTACAGTACTATGCAAATTCTCTCTAAACCAGTAACCATAATGCAGCACTTTGTCTGAGCAGAAATGTATGTCTGAACTGCTTAAAGCTTGGGTAGGTAATGACTTTTAGAAGCATTTTTTGTTATATTTGTTGAAATTCTCTTTACATCCAGACAGCAATCAATAATTCAAGTGCTCTGGCAAAAAAAGGAAAAAAGTCTGGTTTCTGTGGCTGTCACAGGACTGTAATAAGTCCGTCCAATCATTTCATTCAGACCGAATGAAATGATTGGACAGGCTTACCTGCCTGTCCAGCTACACACCTGACTACCTGCGTGCACGCTGACCCTGCACTCCCTGCGCATGCTCGGAGTCTTCCACGTGGCTAGGTGGCTAAAGCTAGCGAACTAGTCGCACAAGAATGGCAAGGAAAGAAAAGAAAGACAGAAGTAGAAAAGACTACAACCAAAAAGAGGTTGGATAAAGCAAGAGCTCAAACCAGAGTCAACATCAGTCTGGATTTACAACGATGGAGAGAACTGAGGGAGTTGAAGGGCTGAAAAGTGATGCTGTGAGTACTAACAACAGCCATGTTGGTTGTTTCCGTTCATTATGATAATGTTTGGTGTTTTCAAACATGTGAATGAGACATGAGGTAGTTGGAAACGGTTAGCGACAACGATGCACCGTGCTCCTCTCCCCAACGGGAGTGGCTTTGGGGGGAGACCTGAAGGGGGGGGCGGTCGTATACTTTAAAAATCTAGCTTACTCTTGCTGGTTTCTTCGACATTACCAACCCTAGCTTTAAGAACCACAACTCTGTGCTGTGTTCATAGATGTTAATTAACTCCAGTCCCTGTTGTAAGAACATATGCTTGCCATACCTTGCTAAAACCTGCCCTGAGCGAGCATTCAACTTCAGCTTTGAAGACGAAAGCTTTTAAGTATTTATAATGGGCAACCATAGTGGGCTTATGTACCAAGAAGAAATACAAGCCTTGTTCATGTAATTTCAGGTTGGAACATAACATGATGTATCCGTTGAAGAAGAGAATAAGGATATATAAGGTCTGTTATCAGCTTTAGTGTACAGATGCTGCTATTAAAAACCTTTTAATTGTTGCATGAAAAGCTACCATACCTGTATTCAGCAACACCAAGTTAGTTAATGGAAAAATAATTGTTTGGGTTTCTGTAACATCTGCACATTGTTGTGTGTCTGTGGCATCAGATAAAAATGAGCGTGACAAAATGACAGAGGCGATGTTTTGAACGATCATCAGATGGTATCTGTTTGCTGCGTATCATCCCTGGTTTAGCACTCAAAAAGGCCTTCAGCATTAGCGGCTATTCTAGATGCTCTGGCAGTTGTCATCCCAGTATAAGCAAGCCCATGTAGCTCTGTTAGTCAGGAGAGGATGAAATCTACCTCACTGTATTTTAAATTCCCTCCAAGTCTGCTCCACAGCCACGATTCTCACTTCAATCAAAGGTCTCTCTATTTGCCCACAATTGATGGTCAAACCTTGATCTCCATCTCACACGTAGCCCCGACCTCCAGGTCAGCAGCGTATTGTCCTGCGGACCACATGAATCCAGTCCCCTCTCTCAGTCAGTCATTCTTCCTCTCTGGCTGTCCCGCAGTGAAAAGGCCATACTGCCTTGCCACTGTGGGTGAGCAAATATTAAATAGATGCCAGATTACTGAGAAAGACCCCTCTGGGTGGAACATACGGCAGCTAATCCACAACCCTCTGGCTGTGGAGGCACAGGAGAAGAGCAGGAGCAGAGGTGTCAAAAGGGATCAGCTGTTGACATTAGTAAAGTATTGCTTTTTTTTTTGTCTCTTGATTTTGTAGCTGTTGTTTCGCTGCAGACCTCTTTCTCTGTGTGTTTTGTGAGTGTGTTTGTTTTCCAGTGGATGCACACTAAGATGCCGGGCTTATGTAAAGTAGCCACACAGACATGCACTGGCCTTTGGGCACTTCCGTACCAACAGCACAGGAAAGGAGTAATATTATTGGAAGAGATGGGGCATGCTGTGTTTATGTTGCAAAAGTGGTAATAATCTGGTAACACTATGCTGGATGCTGTTTAAATGCAACTTGTTCAACAATGATACTGTGGTTTTTGTCTCTGTTTTTGTTTATTTTGTATTTATGCTCTGTCTGTTAAACATCATTTGCTTTACATCAGAACTTATTACTATAATTATATTATGTATATACTGTACAGTATATGATTTATCATGATCACCATAATGTATAGCAATAAAGTAACACAGAACAACATGGGCATCCCATTTAGATCCTTTTTTTAGCTGCTTGTCTGTCTTATGGTTCTCTATGCCTGCCTATCTTTTATGGCCGCCTTGTAAATCATGCTAATTTACCATTCTCAGCAATGCACACTAATTTACAAACAGCATTAAACCAGCATTTATCATTTTTACATATGGTACACTCTTCAACACTTTTATTAAGCTGGGGGTGTCACAAAAACAAAACAAAAAAACATACAGCCTAAAGATAAGAAAATGGTCTTGCTTTAAGACTACTAAGGCTATAGCAAAATGACTTGTAGTAATCAGTCCACTGATGCTCCAGCACAGGTGTTATGTCAGTGACAGACCAATAACAGCAGTGTCAGAGAAATCACTGCAGTTGACAGGTATGTGACAAACATTCTCGCTAACAGTAAGGAGGGCAGTGTAACAAGGAATGTTATATCAGAGATCCATGGTTATATTAAATAATTTTACATTCTTGTTTTTGACTCTGAGTCTAAAAGATAGTGCCATGCTCTCTGAGGCTGAAGCTCCAGCTCTAATAAACAGAGCAGGAATAATAACAGAGCTGTGAGTCAGGCAGGACTGTGGACATTTCGCAATGGGAAAGTGTGAAAATGTCTCATGTTGTCCAGGTCGAAAGACATTTTTATCACATCTGAATCCAGTATTAAATTGTGTAGAGAAGCTGATTCCATTTTTTGTACTTTTGTACATATTGAAACAACTAACAGTTTTTATAGTGAATTCTGATATTAGATGAATAGATATTTGCATAAATATAGAGACTGAATACTCAAATATGTAGTATTTTGCAAAATGAATAAATCAATTCATCAATTGTTCATATAAAAAAAACAACATATATCTTTTAAGCAGAATATGACATGTCTTGAGACTGAAGGTGCTTCCAGCAGTGAAGAGCTCCCTCCCAGGGGGCAGACACATGTGTAGGTACAGTACACGGGTGGTAAACCAGAGTATTTTCTTCTCCCACCACCAGTTAGCAGGGGATTCAGGTCTGACATGAGGATTGTAGGCAGGTGTATGTAACACTAGGGCAAGGTGTTCTGTGTCTCTATTTCCTGGCTCCACTTGTCTGTACACAGCTTCTTGAAGGCTGTTTTAGCTGGGAGGGGTCTCAAATGAAATGGGGCCCAGTGACTTAGTATGTTAAGACAAATCACGGAATCTCCTTTGTCCTCATCGGTGTTGTCCTGTTGCCACTTCCTCAGTGCCAGCATCACTGCCCACTTGCTGCTCTGGCATCTTGGGGGGGATTAAAGAGGTTCAAAGAGGAAAGGTCTTGCAATAGATGCTGTGTTGTCTCATGTGAAAGTAATTGTCAAATACCTTTTCTGCCACTGTGTCCTTCCTGTCTCTGTCCCAGGCGGCTTCACAATCCATTTTACTTTTGAACCTGTGGTCCATTCTTGTAGCCTCCATGAGAAAGGAAATGTCATCATGCTTTTAATGGGATTAATAGAAGTCCTCAGGGAAACAATGTCAAAAAGAATAGACGGAGAGAGATGAAAAAATAAATCCAAATAGAAATATGTGAAGTTAAATGTCACTCCAAACCTTTTCCATGACAATATAGTATATACATATATATATATATATATATATATATATATATATATATATACATTAATCATAAAAGTGGATACTTTTCAGCTATTGTGACACCAGGGGACAGATCTTCAGTTTTTTTTGTCCTGACTCATAATGGTGTGTGTTGAACTTTGGATTGGTGTCCCATCTCTGGCTGATTGTTTTCCAAAACTGTAGCCCTGCTGCAACAACATCTGACCTGAAAAATACATCTATCTAAGTCATATTGATTCTTCAGTGATGATTCTGGGGTAGGCAATCCAATGTGCAGTGGTAATTTTAGCCTTTAATGAACTCGGTGAGGGCCTTCTTTAGCAGCCAGTGATGGGGAGTCTGTATGCTTCAGAGAGCAGTTTGTCCAATACAATACCTTTTAATTAAGTAGGCGTTCACTTAGGACTCTCACCCTCTCTTATACTCACTATNTGTGTGTGTTGGTGTATGACTTTATTTGTTTGTCTGTGTTCCTATGTATTTGTATGCACCCTTTCCTGTGTGCAGTTAATTCCCAAAGGGGGAAGTTTTCTTGTATTTATTTTATTATTATTGAGCAGGCACTGTCATCCTCATGTAATCTGATCCATCTGTAAACACCTTTTTACAGACCTGAGGGCACATGCAACCTCATTGGCCTTGTCTAAAACATGTCACAGGCACATGTAGGATTACTGGTTTTATGTATACTGTAAATTCTGTAACTGTAAAATTAAAAGAGCCAGTATTCAAATCATGAGTGTAAAATAATAGCTGGGTAAAAAAAACACATTATCAGGGGTGAAATTACATGTAGCCTACTACATTTCTGAACAGAAATAACGTTTTCATACTCTAATTAATTCCAGACATTTTTTCTTTGCCATACTCCTGATCGCTGTTCAGCCACCGTCAACAAAACTCAACACTGCCTGATGTTTTTTCACATTAAAAGCTTAACTGTAAAACAAAGGCTGCAAGACTTTTCATGTGAAAATTCTGGCGGGAGTATAGAATTTCATTCATGTTAGTGTAACAACGTTTGGGGAAAAAAGACAGAACGCCTGAAACGATCTCTTACTGGACTGATGGAATTAGTGCGGTGAAAATGGACATTATACTGAATTTAATCATGGAGGATGTTTTGAGTTTGTATTAACTGGGGAACAGGTGAAATTATTAGA
>NTHP01000039.1:1379275-1423838 GCA_003416845.1 Oplegnathus fasciatus
ATAAAGGGTCCCAAATAAAGACCTGGTGCTCTCTGCCACTGAGATAAATAAAGGCCTCAGACACTATTTGAGAATTTACTGCAGACACCTATCTTACAGACGATGCAGGCACGCTGCTCTCTGTTTGTCTACAGGACAGCTACCTAAAGGAAACATGTAGGAAGTTTTAGGTTTGCCCAGATGTAAAATGCTTATCCACTCCTTCCTCTACTTCACCTCTGCATAGCTCCATCTTTTTCTTCTATTTTCTCCATTGTTTTCTGATTTGACCCCTTTCTTGTTCTTTGTCAGAGGTGTAATAAAATAAATTCTATTTCATCCCTGCAATGTTGTAAACCCACTCCCAAAAAAGCCTTAAGAATAAATATTTAAATTTATTTTTAGATACATTTTATTAGCNNAACCTCACTGGCATTGTCATCACTGTCTTCACAGTAAAGTCCTACCACTGCCCTCTCATTTAAGTGTATTTATTGTGAAGCACATGCAGGAAGTGTTGAGTTGTAATCAACATTATATAGCTTACAGCGCCCACTGTGACGATGGTGTGTGAGTGACAGCATGACTGCAGGCAAATAGTGATAAATGAGAGGATATTATGCGCAAGAGATTGCTGTGGCGCTAAAGATGAAGGTGTGGTTGGCTGCTACGAGTGAATTAATGTAGCTGAAACACTGGCGTAGGTGGCAGGTTCAATGCATCTTGTCCAGGTCACTAGTCAGTCACACAGCTAACACACATAGACAGACACATTCACATTCACTACAGACAATTTAGAGTTTCCACTTCACCTAACTTTCATGTCTTTCTTACTTTCTGAGAAAACTGGAGCACCTGGAGAGAACATGCACGCTCCATACAGAAACGCCCCAGCCAGCCGGGTCATGTTTCACTTTGGANNACAGGCTGATGTTGATCACATTTGCCTCATTTCCATGTTTGCCTGCGTGGAAAGCCTGTTTGCAGCTGAACTTAACTTGTAAAATTACCCATCAGCAGTCAGTATACAGTATATACTAGTGCTGCCATACTTAATGTGCTTCCTGTCATTTAAACACCATTGGTTCTGCAGCTAAAACTCAGCTGGCTCAACACTCCACCAGCACAATTTGTACGCCAGAGTTGATAGTTTATGTATTTCCATACTTTAACTATTCAATATTTCTCAAAACGCAAAGTAGGAGCACCACCTGAATCATTAATATTTGGTGTAAATGAATCGTAAGAGACAATAAGGTTATGTTTTGCCTTGTGCGAGATCAGGGCTAAAAATCAGGATAAATGATGCATGTCAGAACTTCTTCTGGACTGCCTCTACTTCTTGCGCCTTTACTGCATGTGAATCTCCATGCGTATGTGAATATAATGTTTTCAGCCCTTTCTTGCATCTCCCCGTGGACTGCACACTTACTGTATGTCACATTTTAACTATCAGCAGCCCGGAGCTGCAGTGGGAACAATCTAGTATGTGTTAAAGATGCCTGGTGAACCATTCCTCATTAAAAGAGATGAGACATCAGTGGTTTGTACTGTGGAGCCTGGAGAAATGCTTCATGGGTGCAAATATTGATTCTGTTTATTCTCTCCCTGTGGGATGAATGTTGCAGATCCATGTGGTTGAATATTTGCTCTGATTAATGATCAAAGACTGAAGTCACTAAGAATTTGCACTAACAGTAGTCATAGGGCTCATTATTTTCAATTTGTATTAAAAAAAAACCCAGGAATGCATCTGTGTTAATTCTGGATATTAGAAAAGAAAATTTGGTTTAAAAAATCAATAATATAAATATCTAGGTGAAAATCGAAATTTAAAAATACCTGTGTGTAGTGCAAACACACTGCATTTATTGTTTGTTTTATTACTAAAAGCAACTCTCATGCATATTCAGCAGCTCATTTATGCTTCCTCCCATTTTTCTGAGCTGTGCTGTTGCAAGATGACATTGTTTACTTATGAACTACAGTGAACTGTGTCTTTTTAATTGCACTAGGAAAGATGGCAACTTTTGGATATATGTAAACAAAAAATCTGCTTAAACTGATCTCGTTTTTTTTAAATCTGGATATTTTTCTGTGTTTAAAAAAAAGAAAAGAACAAGCCTGAAACATTCAAGCCTTAAATAAAATCTTCCGGTTGCACTGCGGTTGTGTTAATTCATATTTATTTTAAGACATAAGAAATAATTCACTGTTAGATTTTTCTGAAAGAAAGAATGGGGGTCGGTGTGTAAAAATGATGAAGTGCAGTTCAATAAAAAAAAAAGTCCTTTTTACTCAGTGAACTTGTTTTTTCATCCGATAGTGAGCAGCATAGTGGCATGTTCACTGTCTGTCCCCATTGTGGAGCACTTCTCGCCTCTCACCTGTTTGTGAAGCTGCTAAAGGCAGGCTTCGGAGATGAATGGTGTTGATTAAGAGACAGTGTCAACATCATCTTATGCCTGCTCTCTGCTTGCTTCTCTACATCTTAACCAACTCCTAACAAGAAGACAGCAAGCTCCTGGGAGAGGCAGGAGGCAAATTTGTTTATTTGTGGATGTAGTGAAGCATGTCCATGAGGACATGTGTGGATATGAATGTCGGGGAAAAGGGTTTATACATGTGCGTGCATGCATTTGTGTCAGTAAACGTGGGCGTGTGTGTGCCTGTGTGTGTGTGTCATTGTTTAGCTGTAGAACTCATGCTTTCCATGTCACCGAGTGTGCAAGAAATAAAACAGGGCACAGAGCTGTGTGTGAGCTGTTTGATTAGATTAGGGTAGCAAATTGATTGTAAGCGTGTAGTTGTCTCCATCGGAAAGTGCCACTGATTGCGGAGGCGGGTAAGCGTGCTGGCGCCTAATTTGATCACTCAACAGCTAATGCAATCTGCGTTACGGCAGCTATTGCAGATTGGGATTAATGTGCCAATAGGCTGAGCAGGAATGAAGAGGTGGAGGAAAGTTAGATGGCTGGAGATCGCACCCAGCAGTGTGATCAATAGAAGTTACAGAATGACAGAGGCCCAAACACTATCCATTCACCCCCTGTGGCTGACCACTCCATGTGTTCTCAGAAAACACAAGGCAGCTTGACTCCAGTCAGGACAGTAAGACAGATTTCACTCATTTGCACTCAGTCTTTTCTGAAATGCAATGGTAACAACATCCAGTAACAACATCCTCTTTAGTGAGAACATAAACATTTTAGCATTATCGTAATAGAATGATAGTATAATAGTAAAAGAATAAAATGAATGAATGCATTTTTTTGCAATAACAGGCTAGATAGATGTGTTCTCTAAAGGACATGTCTTATGTATATAAAAAGGTATGTGTATATATATATATATATATATATAAAGCAGGAAGAAGTTTACATTTTACAGTTTGGATCTCACAAAGTTCTCACTGTCCATGCATGAAGCGATAGACGTAGCATTGGACGTCCATCTGTGTAGCTGGAGAACTTATTTGCATATTGCCAATCAACATGTTGAAACAGCATTTGCATAAAGCAGCAACTGTCAATGTCTTTATATCAGCGTGACTGTAAAACTGATTGATAGTCTAACACACACACACACACACACACACACACACACACACACAGTGTTCGAATGCTAGTCACAGTATGTGCATGCCCATACAGTATATCTTAGTCATTGTGGGGCATGCTATAGAGCTACATAGCTAGTCGGCTGTAGCAATTTGAGGAGTAAATTTGAAAATCACTTTGACATGAGACGCTAGACTGGAAGGAAATAATGTTTAAATCCTGTTAATCATTAATACCTCTCAGATATATTCAGTGCTTTTCCTACATGATAAAACATTTGCAAAAGCTTCTTTTTATGTTTCAAAAACAACATCGTTTACATGTGTGTGAAGCTGTCTTCCTTTTTCTTCTGTTTTATTGGTGCATTGCTACCCTTTACAGTTCATTAGCACCACCAATTGCTGATATATGCCTCACCACGTCTGTCATGTCACATCTGTGCTTGTGTCCGTCCTTGGTCCTTGTGGAAGAATAATGAAAATGCAGGAAAGTGCTTATCAAAACATTTCCCTGCAAAAACATCCCAGGGTACCTTTTAAAATGTGTAAATCCAGTAGTAACTTTTCAGACATTTCTCCATTTTTATGTTTCTGTAGTGCGTGCATCCATTCTTTCTTCCAATTGATCAGTTCTGCATCAGAAGCTAATAATGTCAGAGTAAGATGGGCATGCGTGTATTGATTAAACTGTGGTTCTGTGGTTGAATTCAGATTGACCTCGTATGAAATGGGTAAGAGAAAGGAAGAGCTGGTTATCACAGTGATAATAAGGGTCCTGCCTGTCCCCTGTCCACTCCCATTATCTCCTGTCACATTCACTTCTGAACCCAAATGCCACATTAGCATGCCTGAGACCCAGTCCCACAGTGGCATCACACTGACAGCTCTCATACCTGCACTGCCTATGGATCTCCTATTCAGAGAGCAGCAGCTGCCATCATGGTTTATGCATTTCTTCACTCTTCATGGATCTTTAACACTATTCAAACAGGCAGTAAATGGCATACAGTAGAAAATGTGTGCAGTCTAAGAATGGAAGATCCCTGGTTCTGTTTAGTTCTGCCAGCTCGACTTAAGAAGATGCGGTGTAATACATGTAAAAATAGACAATCAAGAAGAAGTTTGTAAGAGTATGCATTTAGGTTATTACCATCAGGACTGAGAGATATTTATGCTATCTAACAGAGGTGGGACCAAGTCATTGTTTTGCAAGTCACAAGTAACTCTCAAGTCTTTGCACTCAAGTCCCAAGTCAAGACAGGTAAGTCCAGAGTCAAGTCCCAAGTCCTAAACTTTGAGTTTCGAGTCCTAAACAAGTCATAGTGCACTCTTCACCAAATGTAATGCCATTTTAACAACAAAGCCTCGACTTACAGTTCTTTAAACTTCAAATGGCGAACGAAGTTGGAAGTTGTTGCATCTCCGTCTGTAATTTTCGACCTGCATGTTTTCCATCTATCCATTATTCCATCCATCCACGTTTTGCGTACTGCAATTTGTTTTTTTGTTGACCACAGCATAGTTTTTGTACATCATTTCATACACAATTTTTTCCAACTGGCGCTCAGTATCATAAAATTAGTTCTTCATGGTTCTCTCCTGCAACTTGACTGGGCTTTGATAGTGGAGCTGTAGCGATGAAAGGTGAAGGATGAACCACAGCTTTCATTGTCCTCTCAGGAACAAAGGCCTTCTTGTGACACATTGTGACAATGGTACTCAGCATCAAACATGGTGCACTCAAGCCATTAGACAGCATTAGATAGCAGAGGTGTAGACTCGAGTCACATGACTTGGACTCGAGTCAGACTCGACTCGCTGTGAAAGAACAAGTAATGACAGATGTAGGCATATGTATTTCACCAAAGGAAAATAAGAAAAAAATAGAGACTTTCCCATTTTAAACAACTGGCACAGTCTATGGTCGGCGCCCACGTGCTTTGCTGTACAAAGCGATGTAGATTTCAGAGTTTACGAGGTGCACCTGAAGCCCCTGTGTGTGTGTGTGTGTCAAGCTCCGACACAGACAGACAGCAGAGGACAGAAGCAGGGCGCCCGTAAATGATACCAAAACACGGTAGAGACTCTCAGCATAGTTATTTATTATAGGACTATTGTGGTACAAACATTTACCCACCAGTGTGGCGGATAGCCTTCCGAGATTTACTTGCCAAACGGAAAATGTACCAGCATTTGGTGCTTGGCTGGTGTTAATTTCGGACCCATGACATTGATGTTAGTTGATTCAGGAAATAAAGGGAGATAATTGATTCGTGGTACACTTTTTAAATAACATACTTTTTAATTTTTGGGTTTGGGGGAAGGTATCAAGTATTTTCAAGTCAAAAGGCTCAAGTCCAAGTGAGGTCACGAGTCACTGGTGTTAAAGTCCAAGTCGAGTTACAAGTCTTTTTTGATTTTGTGAAGTCAAATCTAAAGTCATGAAATTTGTGACTCGAGTCTGACTCGAGTCCAAGTCATGTGACTCGAGCCTACACCTCTGCTATCTAATGCTGTCTAATGGCTTGAGTGCACCATGTTTGATGCTGAGTACCATTGTCACAATGTGTCACAAGAAGGCCTTTGTTCCTGAGAGGACAATGAAAGCTGTGGTTCATCCTTCACCTTTCACCACTACAGCTCCACTATCAAAGCCCAGGCATGTTACAGTCAGCGGTATCATCCAGCTGGGAAAGGGGCCTCGGCCATCAGGGGTTTAGAGGCCTTATCAAACAGCATGATACTTTTGTTACCTTTCAGACATTTTTGTATTCAAAGAGGTTTGGAACCAGAGCATTATATTCACACCCACTGTGTTTGTTAGAGGCTCACACTTTCAACCATATGCCTTCCTCATCTCCACCAATAGAATAATGTGGAGCATAGCAGCAGCATGGTGTTAGTCAGCCTAGACTGGAAAATGTCCAGCTACTGCCTGAGAGGCCAGACCTCCCTCTGACTTAACAGCCCAAATAACATAGAGCTACAGGTGGCTGTGCAAATGGTATTTTTTCATCACAAGCAGGTTACAAGCAGCCGTGTTAGTCCAAACCTACAGCTCATCAGTGGAAGCGGTGCATGATGTATTTAGCATTCATGCACTCAAGTTTCTCCACCTTCCATAGTTCCCAGTAAAGTGGTACATATTTGAATGCACTTGCTGGAAGTGTTTAACCAGGGTAAATGGCTCCAAATGTTTGTTTTACTTATAAATCAGGCAGAACTCTGGCGCTGAAATTTGTTTATTTTTTACAACCAGAGAAACGTAGGCTGACATTGATTTTGAGTGACACTATATTGAATAAAACAGCATTAACACGCCATTACACAGTACAGTAGCTCTGGAATAAATATTTGTTAAAGTTTCAGAAGTGTTTATTCAACTCAGTGGTTTTTGAGGCCATAGTTTGTAGCATTGTCACGAACGCCTTAAGTGTTCTTCAGTTCGTAATTGGTTACTTATGAGTTGAAAGTTTTATTAACCTAGCTTACTTTTACTTCTGTATTTATTTATATATTTATTTCCCATTTTACTGATAATGGAGAGTGTCCTGTCTTCTGACATTTCTTAATATATATATTTTTCTTCTATTTTAATTTTTTTCTCTGTTTATCTATATTATTTTATAAATATTTATTTCTTTATTTTATTCTTTACTTATTTATTTGTTTCCGTGGGGAGCATTCCTCCATCTGGTGACCTGGTTCTCTGGGACCTGAGGGGCTTCCTCCAAGGGGGCTCCATGGTTCATAACTCCTTGTACTGTCTCTTTCTAACCTGACCCTCATCAATAAACCTAACCAGAACCATTTCACTCTGCAGTGCCTAACCTTAACCAACCCCCTACCTCCTAACCCTAACCCCAACCACCCCCCACCACATACCTGATCCCAACCTCACCTTCTTTCTATAATCTATTCTAATTCCCATGGGACCAGTACTGTAGCTCACAGACAATCCAGGTGGACATGTGAAAAAGCTAAAAACTAAAAACTTTGTTTTATGATTTTTATACAGTTATTTTACCATTAGAGGAGTGTTTATATTAATTTTACCTGTGCCAGTGCACCTCGAGCTACAACCTCGGGCTCTCTTGTGTTTGGTATGTGTATTCGTGATTTTTGAGCCATTTTCCCTCTCCACATTACATTATCTTGTAGTATTCGTGACAGTAATTCAGAGACAATGTGATCTCTTTGCACCTCTGTTTAATAAGTTTATAAGTTTCCTTATCCTGCCTTGAAATCATACTTGTGATAAAGATGATTTTCAGACTTCTATTAAAGCTGAAACATACTGTAACTGATATTCAGTTTAATATGACTAACTTGTGAAGCTAATTAAAAATGATGTTTTATACATAAAATGTATTATGGAAGGTCGCAACATTATGAGATAAAATTATTTTTGAACACTTGACTGAAATACATGTCGTGTACAAGTATGTACTGCAGGGATATTGTACTGTGTAACAGTACTGTTCTGTTATTATTGTTCTGTTCATGTATTTTGTCCATCCCCTCTGTTCAATATGGTGTCACTCATAATCAGTGTCAGGTCATGTTCTCTGGTGGCACAAGATTTATGGAATATGAGGTGTTACTTTGATTTCATACCTTCTGTGTTTATTGAATATTGTTCATACGGCTGAGATTTCTTTGCTTTAACAGCTAATATAACTGGAATGAGTGCTCAAAATACACCAAGAAAGCCGCGCAACAGCAATTAGCCCAGGGAAAACATCCAATTAATATGTAAAGATGTGTGCCAAAAGGGAAATAACCACTTGTATGTTCCTTTAAGTAGCACTTGGCTCTGGCACCAATGTTAAATCATTTAGCTGTGGGAGGAAAGTGGGAGAGGGGAGGGCTTTGCATCTGAGGGGAAGATGTGGTACTTTAACATTCAACATGCCACAGGTTATGGATCAGCAGTCTAAGGCACATCCCTCTCCACCCCCTTGCCCTTCACTTTCCTCATAGATCTTCTCTCACCACTACAGCCACTGTATGTGTCCTTATTGGCCTGTCTTCCCCTCCCATACCTGCTCCAATTTTCTTGTTTGTCCGCAGGGGCTGGAAACATTAGGAACAGGAGGAAAGGTTAATGTTACACAGAAAGGATGTCAAAGTGTGAGGCTGAGCTCAAACAGCCATGTGAGCCCCCTGAGAGACAAATGATTAAAATTGCTGTTTTCACATTTGGTGTACCACCTATAAAGTAAGACGAACTTGCCCACGCATACACACACGCAGGCTACATGTACTATATGTGGGATGGTGATGAATACAAATGGGGGCAGTTTAAAGACGTCTGCCAGCAGTAGCCTTTTAGGAACATGAGGATGATTGAACAGATGCTGTGAGATAAAGTGAACTTCCATGAGCTTCATGTACCTCAGGTTCTACCATGCCAACAACTAAACAAATATAGACCAGTGTCCTACTGACATGCCTCTGTGAACTATAAGTGCAGCAGCATAATGAGAAATTAATATAGTGTGTCACACTGTGGGCATTTTACAGTTGATAAAATGCTTCAGACAAACCTTACCCTTCTGACCCGAGGTCCCTCACAAATGCCGACCGAGTGCTTGTTCCTCTGTGAACTGAAGTGAAGACAGCTAACAGGGCGACTCAATTTATTAATGCCATTCATGAAGCTGTCGCTCAGAGGAATGAGGCAGAGCAGGGCAGGGTGTGAAATACCATAACAGTCTTCATGGCACTGAGCGGTTTGCTGAGCAGGATGGCAGGAGGTGATGGGATGCACCCGAGTGCAATGAAGAGTACCGCATGAGCAGAGGAGTGAAGAACGCGCTTTGCCGTTCAGACCTCTAGACCGCTAGACATCCTCCTCCTCCTCTCTGGTCTCCTGTGTATATATTTATGGCTTCTTATATGTGTGGCTCATGGCATGCAGCTCACCTACTAAGTTCAAGCCTGAAGGAGCAGACACACTTTGCAGCAGGGACAGCAGTGAGCTGTGCTCCAGATCAGGGACGATGACAGCGATGGCAGATCTGAAATGAAGTGGATAACATACAGATGATCCCCAAAATATGTGGCACAGGTCAACTTTGTAAATAATAAAGAGTTATGACTAAAGGATAGGTTCACTTTTTTCAAGTCTGTCTTGTACTATATAATACTCACATGCCTATATCAAGGTTCAAGGTTAATTTATTAGTCATTCTACAACACCGGGTTGCATAACGAAATGCAAGTTGTAGTCCCTTTATGCTACCCAAGAAAAACTATTTTTTATGTTGAAGTATGGAGGTTAAGTTGAGGAGTCTTACAACCTGAGGAAAGAAGCTCCTCTGTAGTCTGGTGGCATGGCAGCGGATACTTCTGTATCGCTTGCCAGATGGCAGCAGGGTGAACATGCTGTGGCTAGGGTGGGTATTATGTATGTACGTTGAAAGTGTTATTGGCCCTGAAGAGATTCCCTCCCGATGTAAGAGACTTGGGACAAAATTTACAGTCCTTGTCATGTGCTAAATTTGTTCGTTCCAGTTCCATTCACACCTGGGATAAGCTACAATATCTCGATAATGACATCCGATCCATGCACCTTTTTATTTACACATATCTCCATTCTGCCCACATTGGGATTCTCAATATGCAAATTAGTTAGGCGGGGGCTGGCAGACAAGCTGTCAACAAACATGGCATGTTCCAAGTCAAGGAAAGCAATGCCATGCCGCGCGTCATTCATTCTTACATCACAGTTTCGAGGAAAGACTTGCTAGCTACTGCTACTTAAGCAGGCAGGAAGAGGTGGAGTTAGGTGACCTTTGAACTTGCCAGGTGAAGAATACAGCCATGCTCTATTTAAACCTGACTGATATCTGATAGCGTTCCTATGAGTGTGTTCTGCTTGCATTTACACCTTGGATTAACATTCCTTTTTCCTTGTCCAGAGGTGGTTTTGTACTAAAAAGACTACATTCTGAAGATGCCAACTTTATTTGGCTAACCCAGACTGATGAAGCCTTATATTATATATAATGCATTTTTGCACAAAAAGAAGCCTGAGAATATTGTTGCGTTAAAAAGGGATCCCTTCACGGCCAGTATGAATTGGAGACATAATTACAGCAGCCAATAATTCTTTGGCACTCATCACTCAAAACTACAACCTTGACATAAAGCATTAAAAAAGAGATGATAATGTTGCGACTGACGCCCTTTCTAGAGTGTAGTTCTTTGCAAAATACTAAGATTAACAAACATGTTTGTTTGGGGGTTTTTTTGCATTCCCCCATAGGTGAATGTGTAACTGATAAAATGTGTTCAAATGTGCTGTGTTGCTCCTCAGGGTCTGTGAGCATCATCTGTAGTTCCTCCATCTCTCTCGTGCTATTGGCTGGTGAATCTGTGGACATAATTGAAAGGTTCAAAAAATATGCGTACCTACTCTTTAAGATGTACTAGTTTGTATAACTTTACTCGGTACTAGATGAAGTGAAATAGACCTTAATGCCTATTCATTTATCCGCTCTGTGTGTACGCGTGTGTGTGGGTGGGTTGCTTTGCTTTTGCACATGTCTGCTAATTGGAGAGAACACGCTATAAATAGAGCTTTCTTGGAACCTTTACACATTGAGTGGGAAGTCAAATTTGTTTCAGATATGTTCCTCACATTGTAACTTGTGTGTGTGTGTGTGCGCAGGTTTGTACACGCGTGTCATATCTCTCGTCACTTCATCTGACAGTTTTAATCAGGCGATGATCTGCAATCCGGGATGCTCCCTGTTTGCTGTACATTAATAACGTGACATAACGGCATCAGTCTGACACTGCTGAGAACAGAACAATCTACTGCGCCTTCATACATCTCCCCCCTGTCAACAGCGCAGCCTCAGCTACTGTATGAGGAATACTTTCATATGGATCCACTGTCCCCTGAGACTCGTTGGCAGCTTATTGTTCTCTATATTTTCATGTCTGGGGAACTTTTTCATATTCGGCTGAAAATGAAGATAAATTGTTCCTTTGTTTTATGTGGAGAGCAGGGAACACATTTACATTTTCTTCTTTCCCTGATTCATTTGCATATATGCTCATTTTCTCTACCCATGGGCAACTGGACTGTATGTTTTCTGTTTACTTTATTAGATGGAGTGTAATGATGTAGAGGTTTAACAAGCACTTTTTCTTCTAGCTTACACCGAAGTTTCACACGCTCAAATAATGTCATTTGGTGATTTAGCATCTACTTTTATTTCAGGTGTCTCTCCAGAATTCTATGATATAATCGTATTGTCACTATCAAAGTGGTGCATTATCAACATATTTTCTTCCTTGAGAATATGAATTTTACCCTCTAAGAGTTTGAGAGTTTGATTTAATTTCATAAAACTGAGTCTGCTGGTAGGCAGGGGAATTTAGTGGAATTTCTTTTCTGTATGGGGTTTTCTGTGTTTTTGATCTTATTTTATTTCATTTTTGGCAGCAGCCAGCCCAGCTTGTGAATCATCTCTAAAATGTTTCATCATCTCACTGGCATATTTAACATAATTTTCATCTCTGTCACAAATCCTATTAAGATGATGAAGTTGACTCAGGGGCAAACCTTTTTTTTTTCTTGAGAGGCTGAGGATGAAAACCATTAGCCAAAAGAATCATATTCTTGTAAGTTGGTTTTTAATAGATAATCTGGAACTAAATTTATTCCCATTTTCAAAAAAGAACAGCATCGAAAGCAGGGATCTGCTCTTTGCAATAGGAACAATAAGACTTTGTCTGAGGATTCTAACACAGTCAGAAAGCGGTTCTTCTTCTTTTTTTTACGAAAACAAGTTTAGTTAAGATTAGTTGCAAGTCTGGAGATGGTCATTCCTCTTGTCTACATATTTTCATTGCTGATGGGGCAAATTCATGGAGTATATTTGTATGGAGGTTGTTTTACTAGGGGCTGCTTTTCTTGTTTTGTGTTAAAAGTCAGATTTATCTTGGAGATTTGAAGGAAGAGTCTAAACCAGTGGGACAAAATGTTAATCCTCATACAAAGTGCTTGTGACTGTAGGCAATAAAAAGCAAGCGTGATCACTAAATTAAGTAAACGTTCAAAGTCAATAAAGAAAAGAAAATCAAACTTCCTTCTTTGTCGCACATTGTGTTCATTTTCATGTTTACCTGACTGTTGTTCTCACTAGCTCTCCATTTGATCTTTCTGTGTGCTCTCCAGCTCTCCACATTGTATTTCACTGAAATGGATTGAATATTGGGATAATCATAGATGCATAAATGCTTAGCTATAAAACATTGCAGGCTCCTTGCAAATCATTAAATGCATGATGACATAGTTGTGTGTTGCATGTTTTTTTAATAGAAAGACCTACTAATAAAACACCTCTTACAAATGAGCGGGTAACAGAAATGTAGAAGTCTCAAGAACACACACTATCACTGGTGGCATTTCTTCTTCTTTTCTCATTTTGCTCTTTTGAGAGAACTCCTGTGCTTCAAAAGACATTTGGCAGCCACTCCACACTCCCCCCACGTCTTCTGCAATCCCTCAGATTATCAAAGTATCCAGTCTCCATGGAAAACAGAGAGGGGGGATCTTTGGCAGAGGCGGTTGCCCTGGCAACAAGCTCCGTTAAGTCAGCTGCCCAGAGCAGAGGTAAAACACAACTGACTAAACTAAACCACATAACTGGAAGTTGGCAGACAGTTGACAGGATGGAGTACCTACCTGTCTCGGCCCGGCGAGACAACCAGGGTGAGGGTAGTGTGAGAAATCCTGCAGCTTAAGATCTGTGTTAGAGGATAGACGTGCACTGATGGATCTTTGTACCTCTCACTCTGATAAGTTTCTGAGGTATGGTTCTATCTGCAGTGTAAGAGTTTCCTAAAACAATTATCCTCTTTTCTTAAAGTTTCTCTCCTTTACCTCCTCCTGTGTTTTGACCTGCCATGACACCAGAAACAATACACTGTAGTGCTGTAATGACAACTTCCTCATTAAAAATACAGAGATATCTTCCTGCTGCTAACATACACTACAACTTTTGACACCTGCAGTCAACCATCAGCAGCACGTTGTCTTGTCTTGCACATGTCCTACTTTTGCATTTTCGTGAGCGTGTGCTTCCGAGCTGCTGTCATTCACACCATATTGTGTCGTGGGCTGTTAGGCAGAGCTGCTGAGCGCTTCAGTTTTCTTCACATTTCTGTGCAACGGTGTCTTTTAAGGAAGACTGTCAGGCACGTGCCATGTGTTTCACTGAAAGAAGCAGTCAGTGTTGACATTTCCATCATCTATGTTCCTGTCAGCCCAAGTAGGAGAAAAAAAAAGAAAACGTACCTGACAAGCTGCAGGTTCTCCTTCGCATCCACAGGTTTGTCTGAAGCCCCATCTCTCTTTCTGATGTGCTACAGTAAAACTGACTAATGTTTCAGCATATTTTATCTGAAAGGCCTTGCATCCTATGGACAGCCAAAGCCTTCATGCACTTGACAGCTCAGTACGTCAGGTAGAGAAAATGTATTGATTCACTGTTTGGAGTAGCATCCAAAATCTTGAAGACTAAATAATGCATGTGTAATTCATGGGGTCTGACAGTACCTCTAGTGTTGACCTGAGCAGGCGGCTCTCTCAGGGCCAATGGTGTTTGGTCTTGACTGAAAGCAACTTTGCTGACACAGACCTGTCTAGTCTCCTGAGGGACCTTACGATCCAATTAGTAATTTGTTGACATGTTGTGAATGTGAGCATGGGAGACCTGAAAGTAAAGGTCCAAAATGAAAATGTCAGCCATATCAAATGCGGCAGCACAGCACTTCATGGACAAACGTCCATCTCATCAGTGTCACTGTGCCTGGGCTTAGTTCTCCTGGGTGGTTGTAAGTTAGTAAACTGCCTCTACATCAGGCAATGCTGGCTATTATTACATTTTGAAGTAATGCAGCAGCATCACTATACAGTACAGTGTGAATACAACTTTGTAGAAAAATTGTACCCTTTTCAACTGAATCGGAAAACTCTTAAGACTGTAAGAAGGAAATCCACTAAGCAGAGTACAAAGCAATATCTTTGATGTGTAGCTTTAGTGTCATAAAAGCCAGTAGGTATTTAAAAGGAGAAAGCTCAGTGAATTTTAAGAGTGACAGACAGGGGGGCAGTATTGGAAGTTAAAGTTTTACTTCCAGGGACAGCCCATAATGAGTACCTATCAGAGGTGGAGTGACAGTAGTTGGAGAGACGCTTTGGACTGATGGACTGAAATAGTGATGGAAGCAGTGAAATAGACATGCTAATGGAGGGGTTTTGCTCTAACACAGGGCTTTTCTGATGAGGATTTTCTTAGCTATTTAAATAGTAATTTAGACTCAGTGAGGTGTGGCCAAATTGAATGGCTTTAGGAAGGCGGATGGGTCAGTGTCCTCTGGAGCAAGGTGATATGCTTTACAGAGAAAAGAGTCTGAAAAGTATAAGTAGAGGAATGACGAAAGGGTGGGGGGGTTCTTTGTAGTGGTATTATATTTTAAATGAAATATAATATATTATGAATATGTAATGTTCCTGGGCACAGACAGATTACAGATTTCATTCTGTTGATCAGTGGGCATCATCTGTGTCAAATAAACAAATAAATGAAAGATGGATCACACAGATGAAAATGAAATTATTAACTAGTGTTTCTGACTGATGCTTATACTGACTTCAGTACCTGCAGTGTAAAATATCTGCAGAGGTTCTGTGCTCTGGAGCTTTCACTCATATCATGTAATCTTCATCAGCATGATGAAGAATCTGCTCTTTCTCAAACTCTGAGCTTTACTCAACTTTTTAGCCCACATGGAGCTTAAAAAATGGAAACTTTAATATCTTCAGTTCCATGGCAGCTGAGCAAATGGCATCTGCTGATGAAGATCACGTGATATGACCGAAAAATAGACCTCGAGGTGAGACTGTGTTTGTCAACTGCTGTTTCTGAGGTCAAAAATGAACTTGAGGGTTTTTTGTTGTGGCCAATTCAATCAGGTTTCTCATAGCTCTTAAGAATTGATTTAATAACAAGGATCTGAGCTTTGTCAATAAGTTAGTCATTGAGTTCAGCAAGACAGTATGAAGTTTTAATTTCAGATGATAAATTACAAAATCTATTTTCATCATTTTCAAGTTGTGGTTCAATAGTTCTGAACATGCAAGTCCTTGAGCCAAAAGTCTGTACCAAATTGTGAGAAAGCTAAATGAAGAACAACTCGGGCCAAAGCCAAAAAACTAATTAAGATGCCCTTTATATATCAGCGCTCATATTGAGCGGTCATGTTCAGAATCCACAAAAAACATGTTGTTAAACTGTTAAATCAGATTCTACTTTTTATTTTAGACAGTTCACCAAGGAAGTCAGTTGCTGCCTTTGGTTTTCCTATATATAAACTTCTGTATTTTGCACATGCGATTTTACATTTTACTTTTTAATTCGTTTAGTAATCTAGTCTATACATGACCAAATCTGAAAGTGTCATTGTATGTTAGTAGTAATATTTAACCCCTTGTTTATACTGTATCACCTTGTAATACCTTGTGAAAGACGTTTGTCATTGTCAGCTGGATGTTTTTAGATGCAGAATGCACCCAAATGAAGCTGGCAGGAGACTCCTGAGAATTTAAACGCTGCCTGACTCACATCTGTATGGAGGCAGCCGGTCAGCCTAATGAAGGATCAAAAAACATGAGATTTTTTTTTTTCCCCTGATTTTATATTGGTGTTGCTAGACTCATCACCAGCCCACTGGTCGACCAGCCCACTAGGAAAACTCCCACTCCTCCAGATGGCCTGTCTGCCTCTGATTGCCAATATCCATGCAAGCAGCATTCTGAATAGCTAAATAATTAAAGCAGTAGTGCCAAAGACAAGCAATAAAACAACTAAAAATGATCTACCTAACCTACCTACTAATTACAAAAGAGCTGCGGTTTATTTTCTAAACTAACCTCCAAAACTTGACTGAAGAAGCAACTGTGCCTCTTCCACGGATTGTGTTTTGATTGAGAGGATTGGAGCGAAATAGGTGGCCGAAAGGAGTGAAACAAACAACACACTGTAAAGCTGGTGTTTATTGCACTTTTTCTCAGCTCTCTGTGGGAGTCTCTGTTCTCTGGGGTTTGCTTGCTCAAACAACAGCCAACATAATTTTACCAGTCAGTGGAAAAACATTTTTCTAGTATCTATTTCTGGGTATTGTTTCACCACTGTAGACATTTTTTTTTTTTAAAAAGGCAATAGATCAAATATGTCTTTTGTTAAAATTGTTGTTTTACTGTAAAAAGTGCCTTCATCGTGAAGAGTTGGTTTAAGCCAGTGTTTGAGTTTATCATTGCAATAAAGCTATAAGACTGAATTGGTTGGCAATGTTTTTATCTCATATTTTGCTTATAATGTAATAGTGCTTTCCTTCAATCTGGCAGTATCTCATAATCTCATATCATATTACTGCACACTATCGCTTGTCTGAACCCAAGAGTCACATTCTCTGTTATTTTGCTCTTTGAACTGTTAGATTTATCTGCAACTTTTGTCTAATTTTCTCTTTTTTTCTCGCTATTAATCTGTTCTTCCTGTATTCTTCACATTCCTGCTCCATCCTTCGGTCCGGGTTTCTCTTTCACTGCACCCATAAAACACAGTCATTAGGGCAGGATCAGGCTGAGAGGAGCACAGTCAGATAGGAGCTCTGTCAGCAGAAGGGATTGTTAATTGTAACCATTAGGCTGCCGTTGTGCCATGCTGACAGAGCTCTAATAGAGGGTGGCCTTTGGTTTAAACATGGCTCTTGCCCTGTGGACAGCAGCAGGGCTATAGCCACTTTAACCCAGACCCAACAGCTTCTGTCTTGTAGTTGACACTGGATCATCCCTCCCTTTGTTTTTTCCATGGTCTTTGGGGATGGAGGCGTGGAGCTGAAACAAATTGTTATCTTTGGTTCCTCTTAAAAACAGGCCATTAGTTCAGAAGATCAGTTCCAGTTTCCTGTTTTCTTCTCTCTGTTCCACTCACACTGATTGTGGCCATGGAAGTGAAGTTTGTTTGCTTTCTTGATCACCGCTCCGTTGGCAGTATGTGCTGTTTATGGGGGTTAATTGAATGACTCAAACAGAATTAAACTCCTATTAGCCGCTCTGCCGTGCCATAATTAGATATTGGCAATACTATTTCTTTGAGGACTATGTATTGCGATGGGTGTCACGTTGGCTCATATTCAGAGTTAAGACATGTACAGCGGGAAATTATCAGCAAATTTTTGTAGCTTGGCATTCAGATGTCAGCCTCGTGTTTCAACCCACTGTGTTCCTCATGAATGGCTACACGTGCCAGGCAGAGTTTACTCAAAAAGAGCTGTTACTGAACATCTCCGGGGTTTTAGATTGTAATCTTTTTTCTTATAATCTTGTAATGATTTTTCTTCACATCTCCTCTGGACAAAAGCTGTAGGTTTTAGGATAGAGTCTACTGTATTTAAAGGTTCTGTATATAACATTCAGAAAATGCTTGTTAACAATGACACCTGTGGCAGTTAAGGCAACTGCAGTCAGCATCCCATTGCTTGCGCTCACGCGTGTTCTTGCACTTCGTAGGCGCGAGCCTGCATTGGCCAAAACAGTGACGTGACACACACGAGACTGAACGTGATTGACAGGCATCAGGTTCATAGCTTGTTTTTCAATAAAGTTGTTAAAAAAATGTTGATAGTTTGCTAGCCAGCTTATCGCTGTTTGTCTAGCTTTCACCCAGAGGCTGGATGAAAACGCTAATGGTGAGTGAACTAGACGTAATATTATAAATAAGATGTGTTGCCTGTGTTGTGAGTCTGTGTTGTGGTGTGTGCCGGTCACTTGTTGACGTTAGCTTAGCGGACTCCACTTACTACAGCGGTATGAACCCAAAATAAACAGATTTTGCTGTGATTTAATTGCATTAAACAGATCAAAAATGATGCCGAAATAACCACGTTGTGATGCCGATTTGTAAAGTCTGAATTAATGCTTTGTCAGGTCTGTCCACAAGACTACAAACAAACAACTTATAAAATACTTGTTTTTTGAATGGAGTTCGGATCGATCAGGGCTATGCTATGCTATCATTGCAGCTGCTCCATCAACACCCAAAATAACGTCATCTAAATTAGGCATAAATACAGCAGCAACATTATTGTTTATACACATAGATATCTACATATTGTGTAACTTTGAAATGATATCTGTATAAATATGAAGCAGTATCATAGAGCTAACGTTAGCTAGTGTTGCACACTGTTGGCGCTGTAGCGGAGCTGAAGAGAGGAAAGACACTTGAGAGCGCACATAATGTCTCATCGGTTGGATTTTCCCAGAAAAAACGTCCCAAGTCCTTCACATAGAAATCAGTCCACATGGTGTTATAGGCAACAGAGAAAGTCGGGGAAGGTCTCATTTTTTGAGTTATGTTACAATCTGTCCACACATTGGCAACAAAAAAAAAACAAAAACGATTAATACATTTAAATTGTTGCATTCAGGCCCTTTTAATGAAAACTTTTGTAAATCATATTTGCTTCTTCGCGGGCTCGTTCATGCACGCTTTACTCATAATTGATGACTTTTTTTAGCTATGCTAGGGACTTGGCTTTAAGGATGGCAATGCCATCTCAGAGGATGAATCCAAATGAAATTGGTTATTCCCTGACTTTTCCTCTAGCGCTACTATGAGGTTGACATTTTGGGGTTTTAGTGAAATGTCTCAACAACTATTGGATGAATTACCATGAAATTGGGTACCGACATTCATGTTGTATCTTTTGGTGATCGCTTAATCTTTCATTTAGTGTCATCATCAGGTTAAAAATTAAAATGTGTCTACTATAATAATACTTTATGACCAAAGACTTACTGCATTTCCATTAGCCTCCACCGTAACATGCAATGTTACCAACACATTAAACTAAGATGGTTAATGTTAGCATTGTCACTGTGAGCCTGTCAGCATGCTGATGTTAGCATTTAGCTAAAAGCACCACTGTGCCTTGAGTAAGTACATCTTCTCAGAGCTTCTAGAGTGACTGCACACTCTTAATTCTGTTGGACTGGATAAATACATCATTAAAGAGGTTACAGATGCTAACAGCATATCTGTCACTAACTGACTGTTCACTAACTGTCTTGTGATAACATTAGAACAGAAATGTATTACTTAAGTCACACACAGGAAGAAATAATGTTATTGTTAAAGCCTTAGTTCAATACATTTCTACCACCACTGTTTAAAGAAGATTTGACTTGCCAGCCTTTAATACACTTAATGTGACCTACCCCATTGGTAGATATGATGGCTTGTGATTTAAATATTCTGTCTAGCAACTCCCAAACTCTGATCTACACACCTGACACAAATCAGAATATTTAGTCTCACTTCCTGGCTAAAGGACAGGACATGGTTTTCGTGAATCAGAGCTATTGTGAGGCTCTTCTGTTTCAGCTCTCATCCCAAAATTTCAAGGCTGTGTGGATCCATTTGATGATCAACACAACCTGGCAGGGCTTGTGAAATGCTTTAGATTTAGTTATACATCCCAGTCCTTTATTCAGATCTATAGACTTTCTAGTTAAGGAGATGCCATGTTGAGCTCCAAGACACGACAAGGGTTTTTAGGTCTTAGTGTTCTGCTCTTGGGCTTTTCAATCACCCACATGCCTCGCAAGAGAGTGGATGGGAGGAATTGTAAAAACAGGAAAACGGGGACTTTACTGTCTCAGAAGAAGGGCTGAGACTTGTGACATTTACTCTAGTTCTACCAGTTACCAGTCTGTGTGGTAGGGCTTTTAAAGAAGCATGCTGTCTTGTTCAAACCCACAGAATTTTATTTTAAATTATGCTCAAGGAGCCAAGGTTACCAAAGATACCAAATATGTCAGGTTGTATTCCGGAGAAATGTGTGTGGGCATAAAATGATGCACAAGACATCTAGAATTTTCTATTTGATGTAATGGCGCTGCTGAAAGAAACATGGCATCAATTAAATATTGAAACAAGCAGATATATTGTTTTGAATATGCATTAAGTGTGGCATTTTTTATCCAACTTTATGCAAATGAATAGAAAATTTGAAGAGAAAATTAGGGTGTAAGAGGTTAATAAGTCCTTTTTTGTTGTATTCCTGTCAGTTGCATTTAATTCGGTGTGTGCACCATGGCCACATGTGTGCTTTGAGCTGGTGTATGCCCTCTTCCTGTGTGAATGCCAAGGATGGGTACCCATGGGTTATTCATAGAGAGGTGGTAGAATGCCTGATGGCTCATTTCTAGGGCTACGAGGCCAGGCTGGTTGGACTTTGTGAAGGACAATAGATGAAGTGCAGCCTGGTCAACAGAATCCTGTTTCTGTCTGTTGATTAGGAATTTTGATGTGTGGAAAGAATGATTTTCATCACCCATTGCTTATTTTCTATTCTGTGCAGGTCTTTTCTTTAACTCACATTTCTTTGCTATAATGCGTCCTGTCTGTCATTTCATTCTTTGGCCAAGTCTTGCAAAACACTAGATAGAACTCATTACTGCTAAATTAATCACACATTTTTCCGTCGTTGGACGCAGTGCTTTTTTTTTTTCTGCTGCTGCCTTTCTTAACTTTTAATTACGTCTGGACGAGATGCATGTATAAAATTTGATTGCCTGCACATGTCTCTATAAGGATGCCACAGGGACATAGACACAATTCTAATGATCTGCCCTAGGTTTTGTGTTTTTGTGAGCTTCATTATACCGCTGAAGCTCTTAACAAAATGCCACTTCCGTAGAATAATGCCCTCTTCACTTGACAGGTCAGGAATGATTCACTAATAATTTCTCGGTCCCACTAATTGCCTCCAGGTATGCTCGTGCAAAGGAGCTCCAGCGGTGTATGGAGACTTGTTATGTGGCATATATTTAAGGTGCTCTGTACATGAGAAGCCTGCAGCGGAAAAGAATAGATAGTCCAGTCTCTCTCCATCACATAGCCACTGTCCACATCCCCTCCTCCTAATTGTATCTCATTAGAATAGAGATGTGAATATCTCTAACATTAGACTCTCAGATTAAGATCTCAATTAGAGGAGGGAATCCGTCTGCCTGTTTAAAATTAATCACTTTTCATATTCGTGTATTTCCATATCCTCCTTTCCATGCAGTGGTTCACTGAATTTTGAAGCTTTAATGGCCAGGACTAATTGACTGCAAACCTCTCCAATGGTTTTCTTAATGGCATCGTGCTTTCTGTGGGATCACTTTTCAGAGGGAAATCTCACAGCTACTGTAAAGGTACTGTTTGCCTTTTTTAGTGAGTGTTTACCAGAGGCCTTAAAGGCATATTAAGTTTCCTCCTCAAAGGCTGCATTTAGAGCTCTGGAGGAACTCATCTCACTCGGTGTGTTTACACGCACTCAAGTAAACTGGTTATTGTTGTTTTTCGGATTTCCTAAACATCATGTAAATGAGAACCCAAGTTTCTGTAAACTCGGTAGGGGATTAAGAAAAACCCGGTTAACACAGCCTGATTTTTTACATGTAAATGCTTAACCAGGATTCAGACTGCTTTTTAAAAGAGCGCATTAAAGGACAAAGACTTCAGACAGGAAAAGTATTACTCTGATGGCAATGTGGTGCAATGAAAGGAAAGCTCATTACTCTCAGCGGTGCTTCGCTGTACCCAAAATAACTGAATTCAAAGTTTGAGTAAAAGTGAAACTGAAATAGATGTCTAAAAAAGTCACTGTAGAAATTACAATTAATATGTGTCTGTTAAATACAGACACATGCACAGTAAGTAATAATGATCCAAACAAATAAGAAGAAAAAACTCTTCAGGACAACAACATATATCACTAATACACTTAAAATATGCAACACAGTGGATGTGTGAGGCTGCACTGACAGCAGGTGGTGACAGAGGTGCTTTGAGCTCAATACTAATGTCGGCATGCTAGCATTCTCGCATGATGTTTTCCATGTTCACCATTTTGTAGTGTATTAGCATGCTAACATTGGCTAATTATATGATGGGAATGTCATTAGTTTTGCAGGTCAGAAACTAAAGTATTGGACTGATTAAAGTTGTAACCTGATGATGGCGCTGTTATTACAGTCCATCCAATAGTTGCTGAGACATTTCACTCAATGACATCTGTGGTTTTGCACATTACAGGAAAAGTTGTGGGATCACCAAAGTCATTAGGATACATTTTCTTGGAGCCATGAATGTGCAAAAATGTTGTGCCAAGTACTGTAGATGTTGAGATATTTCACTGGATTTGTGAAACATTTGACCTGCTGGTGACGATAGGTGAAAAGTCAGAGAAGTCAGTAGGCTTCATTCTCTTGGCACCATGTATATCTGTGCCAAATTTCATGGCAGTCCATCCAGATAGTTTTCAAGGCATTTCACGAAAAAACAAAAATGTCAACCTCATGGTGGCGCCAGATGAAAAGTCAAGGGATCACCAAAGTCAGCAGGATTCATCTTCTGGGAAGCATGAATGTCTGTAGAAAATTCCATGGTAATCCATCCTATAGTTGTTGAGATATTTCAAACTGGACCAAAGTGGTGGCCCAACTGACTGACAAACCGCCATTGCCGTCCATAGAGCCATAGTGCAGTTAGCGTGGCTAAAAATATGGTTTCTTGTGTACATGTAAAAATAGTGTTCACACTAATGTTGACTACTTGCTCAGCAGTGATTTGTGAACCCCATATAGTGTAGTACAATAGTGTCCACAGTATATTCCATAGTTTCACTGTTTATTCATTTTTTTTATCTTCTTGCACGTCCAAAAGCTGAGCTGTGTGTGTACTCTTATTGCCTCTCACCTCTCGCCAGCTCACCAGATCAATTGTGGAGGAGTTCTGGAGACCCCAGCAGCTGCTGACAGAGTCACTATACTTGTAGCTCATCCAGTGTTTCTGCTTATTGATTGCACGGGTGCATGCAGAGGTTGCAACAAACCCATTGCCCTGCCTTCCACTCTTCCAGCTGCGCAGCCTTTATAGCAATGCCATTTTCAGTCCTCAGATCTCCGCTACCTCCACCCACAGCTATCTTTGCACACTTTCACCAGGGCATGGAAGCGAGAAGGAGGAGGTCTGTGCTTGCTGAGACGGATGCAGAAAATAGCCCCACTGCAGGCAGAATGAAAATACACTGTTCCGGGGAAGTGTGTGACCATAAGGGACAGTCAGAATTGGACACCTCTACAGAGGTGTGAAGTAGAGTTTTTGTCTCCTTCCACAGATAGGAAGGGGTAGAGGAGGTTATGGTGGGTGTGAGGAGGGTGGACTATGTGGCTGTAATAGTGCAGTGGGAGTAAATAGACCAGGGGAGAGAGAGAACTCAGGGGACTGTCACCAATTGTCACCGTGAGTCGCCCAGCTTTTGTATTAATTTTCCTTTTTCTGTGCCTGGGGACAAGGGTGAGAAATCATCCGCCTATAAATAGATGTGTGTGTGAGTGTGTCCATACGTTTGTGTGAGTATGGATGAGTGTGTGTTGTCTGAACCTAACCCATTGTGATGAAGTGGCTTACACCTATAGCTAGAAGCCAGGGTCTTTCTGCATCTTGCTGTAGGGTCCATGCTAGTTACTAGGCTGTCACTGTGAATACAGGGCTGAATGAACATTCTGTCTTCCTTTCATTATTCACCACCGCTCCTCAGCCATATCTCACGTCTCTCCCCTGAGGGGGAGGTGTGCTGTCACTGATTCTTACCGCTGGCAAGACAACAGCTTTTTCCGTCTTAGGATCAGTAGTTTCTTCAAATCATAGTCAGGGACATTTAAAGGAGAAATCCACTCCTTGGATGGTCTTTTAGATATTATCAACCTGTGATGAAGAGTTGTGATTTAATTTTCAGGTGTGCGTATTTTCCCTCAAGCTGCCTCATCATCTTCTTCTTCAAGTGACGATTTTCCTGCATTAGGGATGGCTTTGAACAGTACGGACACAGCATGAACTAGTTGCTTTCAATCGACATGTCTGCAATCACAGCCAGAGAGATAGATGGAAGGAAGAGCTTTAGCATTTACACTAGTTGTCGCAATGTTTCAGGTTTCAAGAGGTAGTAGTGGTTCACTGCCTTGCTCATTGATACGACTATTGATGGACATTGTGAGAGTCAAATCTGTGGCCTTCTGGATATGGTGCAGGACTTCTAACTGCCATCCCATCCTGCCACCTTGTATTTGAACTGAAATGTAGCCTCATTTCTTCTTATTCTCTGATATAAATCTTTCATTGTTGATGTTCACTGAATCCCAGGAGTTGTGAAGAAGTGTTGTAATTTGCCCTTTTGTTGCGAACATGTTTCCACAGCCTGCCTTGCCTACTTCTATTTAAGTTAGTGATTTTCTGAATCTCCGGGAATACCTTTTAACGACTCCTAGAGAGCTCCACAGGACTTCAGTGTCCAGCTGAGTTATATGTGTCGGTGGAGAGAATAATGAACCTTCCAGTTCTGGGAGAAGCTGATGTCCATGAGCTGTGGGGTTACTGTCAGAGGAGAAATTACTTTCCTTCTGTTATTGATTCTTGCGTGTATGGTTGCTGAACAATCGTGTAAAATATTGTAGTGTGTAAAAAAAGCTCTTTTTCTTCAGTTTTGAGAAAATTACACCAAAATCTGACCGTTGTGTACCGTTAATATAGATAGCTGAAAATCCCAGTATGCTTGGGATATTATCAATTTAATGCCACTTTACATCTACATTTGGCCACTGCTTCTCAGGAATAAGAACAAAAATAAACTGAGTAACAGAATGGGCTCAGGAAGAAGGAACCAGGGTTGTCCAGTACCACATCCACCGCTCAGCGTACACTATTGAAGTTTTATCCATGCCTCAGAACACACAGAATAGAGCGTGGTGAAAATGTCCCCTTTGTCTGGGTGGATCCTCCAGTCAGACCTCTTGATATTTGCTTGTGGTTTGCTCCTCATCCTCTCACTTTGTGAGGCTGCTGGCCTCTTGAGAGTGAGATTCTCCCATCAACTCCGGGCTCCTTTTTTCTGGCCATCAGCCAGAAGAGCCACTGAGCTGAAAACAAACACCGAGTTGAGAGATGAGACATGAAAAGAAGAACGAAGCAAATGCACAGATCTTTGAAAACGGCTTCTTGATGTTGTGCCTTTCAAGCCACATCTGGAAGTGGAAGATTGTTTATGTCAGTGTTATTCAATACATTTTTTTATATATGAAAGGCTGATATACCATACAGTGGCAGTACTGAGCTCTTCTGCTATACTTATGGCCCAGTTACTCTGTGGCCATGTTTACATTTCAGAGTTAGTTAAGTGATGCAGTAAATCAAGCTCCAGGGGTGTTGTCATCTATGTTTACTTTCCTCTTATTGGTATTTCTATTGGAGGAGGAATGCTGTGTACTCACAGAGCAGCTGCCAGAGAGGTCAAAGACATGGCAAAGCCCCATGAGACCCTCCCCTATATCTGTCTGTTTCTGCGTCCCTCAACTCACCTTCCACACACACACACACACACACACACACACAGATATACACACACAAACACATTCAGTGTACACCTTTTCCCAGACAATCACTAATCATTCCTGATTTACCCCAATGTCTAGTTACATCACCATTTAATGAACTTCTCAATTAAATAAAGTGGCTTCAGCAGCACTAATTTATTCCTTTAAATAGTTTGCCTTCGTGGGAGGTAGGAGTTGAACATTGTCCATATAATTTACCCCAGTGAGTTTCTGCAACTTGTTTTTTTGTAATTTTTCTCTTAAGTACAATAGTCTGGTTTCACTTGGTTGGATTTGTGAAATGCTGTTTGGGTTCTGACACTTGAGAAGACTCATGAAGCTCATTTTGATTGTTAGAATTACAATTCTATTATTCCTGGGAGGCTGCTTGGTGAGCAGTAATAATAAAAATGTGATACTTTTTGATTTAGTGGGAGAAATTACTGCTTGTATCTTCCAATGAAGGTAAGAGGTCAACTACAGGGTGGTACCCTGGGGGGTGCAAGAGATTCAGTGTCTTGGTCAAGGGCACTTCAGCAGAACTGATGCATGAACCTGTGTCCTTCGATTCAGTAAATGACGGTCTCACAGCTGGCTACGTGTAGGTCACTCTCCTGCACATTTACTTGCTTGATTGTGTTCACACCTCTTTCTCACAGACTCTCTCTGAGATCCTGTAAATACTGTACTGTTAATGTCTATCCAGTAGATTTAAATTCAAACCAAAGCCCTCAAGGATAAGACCAGATATCACAGATTATTTGTTTATTAATTAGGCTTGATAGAATCAAGGCAAAGCCAAGAATATTTCTTCAGATTTTTCAGGTCTGTTACAAAGCTACTGCACATTACCCAGGCTAAGTAATTGATGTTAATTGACATTTTTCTAACCAAATGAAGTGGTTTCATGGTTCAGATAGCAGTTAAAATCATCTTTAACTACAAAAGTTTTTCAGGAGTGGGCTGCTGTGTTGTTATGTTAGAATATAGGGAGCAAATAAAACATTGCTTCTTACATTTGATGTTTCCCTTCCTCACTCACACTTCTACTGTGAGGAAGACATACATTACGTGACATGTTACGCTACTTTACAGGTAATTATATCAGGTTGAGAAACGAGGCTAAATAGTGCTTGACAGTTATGGTACGAGAGGAGGATGATATGGATAGAATCACAGTATATGTAATTTTATACTGCAGTATTGATTCTCTCTCTCTCTCTCTCTCTCTCTCTCCCTCTCTCTCTGAATATATATATACTGTATATACATTTATATAAATCTTCAGTTTACAGGTAGAATAAGCAGGTAGGATTATGGTTAATCCATCAAATTAAATACCTGAAAAAATCAGGTATTTCCTTACAGCAAAGTGTCTTTTTTCACGGTTTATATTGTCATACATGTCATATAACCCAAAGAATACTAATGGGATGAATGTTATTTTAAGCGGTTGCGGTTTTACCATCAAGGTTTGTCATTTCAACTAAACTCTACACTCTCTGATTTCTCTAATTAGGATGCTTTCCCACCTTGAGAGGCTGTAAACACATACTGTACAGTAGTGAAATCAGGTGGTGTAGTATTTGGTTGAAATGAAAATCTGTATTCGTTTTAGTGCTCGATTGCACGTATTTAAAAATAAAAATGTTCACACCTTCAGTATTTTTTAATTTCTTATTGGTATTTCCGCATTCCTGAGGTTGATTTTCAATTTTTTGCAGGTGCAACACTATACTGTAGGTTTGGGAATTTTCTCTTCAAATGAAAGGCAGCATGAGTTGCACGAGGAAATAAAGTGAAGGATAGTTTGTATATTAATGAGATCAATTATTCTCCATCAATTTAAATGTAACATGTTTAATAGACAAAACACTTCACTGCTGCAAGGTCATTAATTATTAAGAGCGAGGTTGCATAACAGAGAGAAGGGTCAGGACTGACAGAGGCCCATTTCGCAGAACTATTATGAAGATAGGAGCAGTCTTTGTCGAGTATACTTCTTCAGTGGTGCTGATACCAACTGGTCGTCCAATTGCTGGTTCTTCGCCCAGGATGATGGATCAGTGCTGAGAGAGTAAGTATGACTGTGATGGTCATAAATGTTGAGTCTGCTCTCAGGCGGCAGGCAGGAATGACTGACCTGTTTTCAGACGGTTCAGTCTCATCTGCCTCCATATCCTGCAGGAGGGCACATTTCAATCCCAGCAGCTCCCAGACACAGACGCAGGTTAAGTGGATGCATGTTGACTCCATGATAGACTATCGGGAAATAGATTGCACCCAATCAGACAGCGGACATGCAGACTGAGACCAGAAAAGGGCACAGGGAGGAAATAGAACATCTTGCCTGTCGTATAATTAAAACATTCAAGCCAGGAGCTAGTTTTGATTATGATGGGACAGTTAATCTATTTGCTATTTCTTTATTCATTTCCCTGGTGAGAGGAAATATGGATTACTGGTCAGTGAAGTGTACCTTCCAAAGATGAGACCTGCTTTGGTCTGCTTATCGTTGTTTAATAATAGATGTTAGTAGTTTGTTTTTGTTTGACTGTCAGATGAAGCAGCAGTAATTATTAAGTGAATTACTATGACAGTGACTTACAAACATGATATATATAATATTAAACTTTCTTCTGAAATGACAGTTCACTTAAGCCCTGCCCCCCATAGTCACTGTTGCTGTGCCTGTCAAACTTTCTGCTCTCTCACAGCCCATATGCAGTCAACAATATTAGGCCTATATATTAATAGAAATTTGCAGTATTTTTTTAAAGAAAAAGGGTCTTCGATTTTACACGGGAGTAAAAAAAAGGAGGCGTCTCATTGTCGGCTGAAATGACAACTGTTGCTAGGTGATTTAAGCAGCTGTAGCTAGCATAAGCTAATGCGAACGCTCCCATTGGGTGGATGTTCCAGTCCTGAACAGGTATTTTTCAAAAGTAACCTGTAACCCCAGATAATAATATAGTTAGCTAATAACATGTCCCTTACATTACTTTTGGAAATAAGACAAGTTAGGTTACTTTTGTAGGTAGTAAGCTAGCTAGGCAGGCATACTAATGTTTGCAGCAGATGAACACACAATTTAATCTGTCTGTCTGTAATTTTTAATAAATCTCGGCTGATATAAGACATGGTTCTTAATTAAAGTTGAAACATTATTTGAAGAGGTTGCATGGCAGTTTGGTTTGTATGCGTATGGTTTGTGTACAATTTTGCAGTAGTGACACTGTTTACAAACATACGGAGTTGGGTGAAGTGTGTATAAATTACCATCTGTTTTGAAGCAATTCGTCATGTTAACAATAGAGCGAGTGATAAGGAAGAACCTAATATTCACAGGTGGAGTCACAGAGTTCTTTGAAATACATCAAAGGGCAACACTCTGGAACTGAAATGAATATTATAATCGCAGATTAAATATTGGAAAATACCCGCAGGGAGGGACACCAGTTCATAAACACCTCCGTTTGGAGGGAGTTTGGTTGCAAGGTGAGAATGAGATTTTTTAAAACTCCACATGATATTGCAGAATACCTTAACAGCTCTCGTCACGAGTCTCAGTCTCTCTGCTGGCAGGATTGGAGATCATACACACATTTTATGGGATTATGATACAATATCTCTGGAATAACAGATGATAATAACAGTAAGATTAAACGAATTCTTAGCATAGATATGTCCCTAGCACAGATGGGTAAGATGCATCAAGCATATTTATTCAAAGTGATGTAAAAATCCTAATTTCTTTAGGGAAAAAAGACCTACACTGATACATCAATCAATAAACTAATAAGTGAAAGGCATGCAAATACACGCCATTGATATAAAAATAAAAGAATTAACTAATTAACTTGACTAAATTTCAGGTCTAAAGACACAAACATTTTTCTTTAACTAAGCATTATATTGTAGTTCTTGAAAGGAATGTCAACAACAATGTGGGCTAAACACAACAGAATATACATTTTATCTAAAATTTTTCAAGTCTAATGAAAATTGAAATGCTATCTCACAGAAAAGTATTGGAAACTGCATTACTGAAAGCTATGTGGCAGAATGATGCATAATCCAGTCATAGACAATGTTTTCACTGGCCTGCTTAGCGTCACATCCTTCAGTAATGTCAAAGTAACACTAATTACCTACGGCAACAACAACAACAACATATTTTGAGTTTGGTAGCAAAAATGTCGTTTGTCATTTCCTGTGCTGAAGGCAGAAATCAACACATACAGTAGAGCGAGGTCTCATGCTGTCGTGGAGTGCTGACATTATTCAGGTTTTCATTTCTGCCAAACATAATATGAGGTGATTTCATGATCTCCTCTCTGGCTGCATGGTGTGTTAATCAGTAAAACCACCTGATGTAGTCTCTGGTAGAACTGGAAACCTGCAGTCCCTCCTGGCATGAGGGTTAAAACCTCTTACACAGAGAGAATATGATAATTATGAACAAGTTACTGTTTTAGGTAAATGTTACTGTCAGTAATGCACACGTATATTGGTACACATCTTCCTCACATGCTGTTTTCTTTCTCTAATCTGTGACAGTATCCCTTGGAGACATGTATGTGTGCGTATGTGTGTGTGTGTGTGTGCCTACAGTATAGTGTACTGTCTTTGTCTTGATTTTCCTGCTCATTATCGGAGCAGGTTCAAGGAGATGGGTACTAATTTGCATAGGCAGCCCCGGGCTGGAACCCCTGTGTGTAGCAGCCAGGTGATTCAAAGCAGCTCCTTTAGTCTTATTTTGCAGAGGATTAGATTAAAACCAATCAATCAGCCTAGATCACCATGACCCAGAGGAAAATGAGTCCTCTGTGAGACCATCCATGTTTCCTGCCCTCTCAGAATAGCCCTCTTTGTCGCACAGCCATGGCAACATCGCAAGTCTGTTCGTTCACTTTAATTTACAGAGGAGACATTTCTGAAACTCTGAGAGCGTTCACACAGCAAGGGGCAGACCAGTGTGAGCATGGAAATTCAAATCAAGGGAGTTATATTGCGTAGAAGCGTGTAAAGGGTGTGATCTATCTGTTAACATGTCCATGTGGAAAGGATAAAAACCGCAAGAGATCCCGAACAAAGAAAAGCGGAACATAAAGTACTATTCAACGAAAAAAGACATTTACCCAGCTGCAACTTTATAGAAATGAAACTTTCAGTATTTTCACTTGGCGAATAGTATTAGAGAAAGTGCAGTATCTGTTAGAGAGAGTGGAGAATTGGAGAAACTGCTTCAAAGAAAGGCTCTGTGGATTTTCAAACTCACTCACTTTAGGCCCGAGAGGTTCACATGAAGAACTGAACTCTTATAAAGTAGGGGGTATTACATTTGTTATTGTCAACAACAAAGTTTGTAGAATAAGAAAATCTCCAGCCAGTCATGATGGAAACTTATATTTACTCTAATACTTAAATTAAGTGCAATTTTAAGATACTTCAGGTTTATATCACAGCTTTAGTTACTAGTAACTTACACACAAAGATCAACGTAATATCAACTTAATGATAAAATATTGTGTACTGTTTTAGATTAAAATTCTAAACAGTATATAAAGTAGCTAAAATTAGCTGCACCTTGACCAACTAACAGTTATATGCTGCTTAAATTAATAATGCATCAGTGATAATGATTCAATAATTAATATATCATAATATAACATTCATGAGGCCATTTTTCTGCATTGTGTACTTCTACTTTTTTATTTTAGGTACATTTTGCTGACAATAATAAAAGAGGACCAGCGTTAATGAGAAGAAATCTATATTGATATATTTTTTTTTATCCACAGAAGAAGTAACACTACAGAAAAATTGATATCCCTCGTACAGTTTTTTTTATGTAAATACAGCTGAAAGATTGACGTGAATTTTTGTATGTTTTTTTTTCTTGTTAATCGGCTCCGTGGCCAAAAATGGAGAATAAAACATACCAAAGCAAAGCAGTTTGATTTTGAGGGACGTAAGTTTCATCTATTGTCCAGCCATTTTGGTCATGTATTCCTGCACGGTATCTCATACTAAAACATTCATCTGTCACTTTGCAGCCGATCATAGCTGAGACTGGCCTGTGCAGCTCGCCCAGGCCTCCTCCACAGGCTGTACTCCGACGCCCCATTGGAGAGCTCACGTCTCTGCACTCCCCTGAGAACTATATGAAAGCACAAGGCAAAATTATGCAAGGCTAATGTCCTCTTTAGAGAAAATATGGTATAATATTTATAAACTCCATTTTCTATACACACCACTGGAGGGTGCAAATGTAGACGCATAGATGTGGTAATGCAACATTAATGGACTCACATGGGAGGGCATATTCATATTAATGTGTCAAAGACATAGTGTTATGTCAGCAAAGTGAAGACTACATATCTGATATTTTCTGCCCGCCTATCTAAGAACTTCACTGTTATCTACGCTGTCCATATTTTAGTTTTCAGCAGAGCTGGTCTAAAATCTGTTGCCATACAGTCGGTAGATCTGTCATGGCTCTTTATCCTGACCCTCTTGTACTTTTAACTGCGGCCATATTTCAAGTTTGATGTGAGAGGTCTCGACAGAGAGGATTTAACAGTGAATGTTATGATGCCTTTGAGTGTTTTAAAGCTGTACCTAGCAACTTCTGTACTACAAAACAAATACTGATTTACAGAAATATATAAAATTTACGACACGTGCCAATACAGAACAGATGACCTTAATAACCAGTTTAGTTTGATAGATGCGGTAAGACATGCTGTAGCTGTGCCACACTGGATATCCTGAATTTTGAGTGAGTCGGTTTAGACTTTTTTCATGCATGCCAGATTCCCCTGAGACATGAGAGGCCTGTCTTTTCTTTATAAAGACAGTAATCAGTTGTTTGGAATTGATGAAAATGAAGCTGAATACACTTACATTTTGTAATCCAGAGTGTGTGAGTACAAAGCAGCTGTTTGAGCAGAATAGCAGGACCTTTCATAAGCACACCGTCACGAATTTCTACCTAAATGTTCAGTCTGATCTGTTCTTTTTTTACAACTGAAAGCTAGTTGCAGTTTATAATAACTTACTTGCTTGTCTCTTTTTCTTTCCAATCCCGGCACGATGTAATTATGAAAGGTTAACACCTTCTTAATTGGAGGGATCTGTAAAAGTCTGTGAGGTTGCGTCGTGCGAACATGAGCTGATATTGATACAGTGCCTCTTGTTACACATCTAACCGTCCACTTTGTCTCTTTCTCTTTCGCAGGAGAGGAAGCTGTGTGCGTTCCCATTTATTGAGGTCTGTGGTTCAGATGTCATCAATTATATGGTCCCACTGTCTCGCCAAACAGACTTCTTTGTTCAAGAGATGAAGGAGGAGGTTAAAACAGATGTTAAAGAAGAGGACTCTGATGAGGACAGAGGAACTGACATTACAGGTAATACTGTTAATTTTGTTAATTCCAACCTAATATTACTTTTGAGCTCTCATCAGGGAATAATTGACAGCAGAAACAACAGATTCATCGCATGGCATTTAGCTTTTGTGTTATTTTGTTTTGTCTTCTAATTGCAGTCTAATGAAGCGTGCTGATAGAAACAGATTTCTACAGCTTGTGTCAGTTAGAAGCAAACAAACAGGGAATACGTGCCAACTTTTACTTTGTCCGACACTGCGCTGACTCCCCTCCTGCCCTTGATCACCAAGGACATGTGATATATGAGACTCTGTAATTGTTCTGTCACTGCAAGCATGTGTCTTCAAGCAGCAGTGTCTTCTCTGCTGCTATTACTCTTTCAAACTTGTTGGACCTGTAGGCTGGACCTGTGGCAGTATCGACTTTGTCATTGTACAAATCGTTGGCTTGATGGGACAGAGTGGGTGGAGGTGGGATGATGTACATCAGGTGCTGTCTACCTTGAGCTTAGATCACGTTACATCCCTTGTAAACACAGCTTAAATATAGTAGAAGAAATATCGGAAAGAAGGTCTTACATGATCTGTACATGTTTACGGGTTTGAGTGTGTTTAGATTGGGATTCTGTTCTGTTGAACTGAGAGTCAAGGCTATTCACAACTTTTAAATTAGTTTGTCAGCATCACCAGACCGAGACACAGCTCTGATTATGGCTTGCTTTTCTAACAAATGAGAAAGTTAATAAGAACGAGCTAAAGTGCTAGAAAACATTTCAATGCGGTAATTCAGATCAAATTAAGTTGATTTTGCATGTTTTATAATCTTTTAATGATGGTGTCTTTCTTCCCCAGTTTACGCACACACACACACACACACACACACGCACACACACACACCTACACACATACACACTGTCTCCATCACTTTTGTTTTCTCTTTCCTTTATTAACCCACCCATCATTTTCCCTTCAGAATCTTGTTTTCAAATTATACAAGAAGTGAAGCAATTTCTCCCTGCAAGTTGAAATGGTTTAATTTTGAATTTGGCAATTTAAATAAACAAATTCAACTTTTGTTGAACACATTTTGTTGATTGCCACAAGGTTGTAAGCAAAGTGAAGCTTCAAGCAAACATGACAGTTGTTGTTCACATGAGCTGACAAATAGGAGACTACATGTTTATAGGTTGGATTATGCTGGAGTGAAGCCTAGTTCCATAAAGGGTATGATATGAACGTTAACAGCTCATGTAGCATAATCCAAGTGTTAGAAATGGTGCAGTGATGGTGACGGCATTGGCTTATAGAACATCTGGTGTGGAGAACACATTCAAACACAGTTTATTAGTTTCTTCCACACATTACAAATCAGATCACTAGCATTAAACAAAAGAATTATAAATAAAGTAAATTTTCTCATGTCCCTTAATGCATCCATAATCTTGGCATACAGGGTACATCTTCAGGTCTCACTACACAAAGGAATCTATTGTAAATGTGATATTAAATACATTAAATTAAGCAAATAAAGAAATATTAAAGAATAATAAATAGTAGGGAAAATAGGGAAAATCCTTATTACTTACACATGTTGCTTCTTACAGTATAACTTCCTGGGAGTGTCTCTATGCAGGGAGTTGGGTGTGGTAGCTAAAGGTGGAGCTGCAGTAAGCATGGCGAGTTTACTGTGTTGGGCAATATGGGCAAAATTAATATTAATATAAAATTCAGGTTTATGACATTGAATCAAATAGTTATGAAGTGAAGTGTTAGCAAACCCAAAAAAAGAATGTTGGATAAACATAAGTGGAATCACTGCAATTGACTGGCTATAAAAATGCTTCACATATGCTTTGGGCACTGTTTAAAGGAATGTGAGATTCTTTCTATGCTCCTTTTGAAACACTCAACACTCAGGGCCTCTTTATTGTTCACAAGAGAGCTTAGAAGAAGCTATTGTGTGATTGGTGGTAGCAGAAACATAAATGGAGTTTCAAGAGTGACAGAATTTGTATTGCAAAGTGAAGTGTTACTGTTATCAGTCTTTATGCAGCTGCACTGTGTATCGTGCTTTTGCAGAGCCCACTTGTAAAAACTGGAATGTAAACTAATCTTGGTTGTTTCTTTGGAAAGTTTTGTTGAATGCCTTTAAATCAGATTTTTTTTCAACTGAAGAAACTGCTGTTCTTGGTGAGGTGTGCACTTTCTAAAGCGTTCAATGTTTGCACAGTCAGCACAGGTATTGTATGATGTACAACAAGAAGAGGGCAGGTGTGAGGGTGTATGAATGAATATCTTCCTGTTTGTGTGCAGTGTCCCTACATCATGGCTGGTATATCTGAGTTTTAGGGTGTTTTAAGTGTGTGTGTGTGTGTGTGTGTGTGTGTGTGTGTGTGTGTGTGTGTTTATGTTCTCGGTCGCAGACACAGCCGAACTTTCTTAATGAGAGACCGATCAATCAGAGGAGCTAAGCTTTGTCTGACAAGCCAGCTGTGGAAATCCCGCTCCGGCACCTGGGAGATTGCCTTCGACTTTTCATCCCTCAACTCCACTGTCCACATTGAGCACCGTCTTGACCATAAACTCTGACTGTGCCCCAACCTTTGTCCTGCTTCTACCATCACAGCACACTGGGAGCAGTAAACACTCAGACAAAATGAAAACGCTTTTATGATAATCTGGTGATCACAGCAGCCGCTGTTTGTGCTGCGAGAAGCTTGTTCATCTTTTGAGGACACAAACCAGCCTCGGTGTAAAACGGGCCAGTGGGCTTCATTTTCCCACCATTTATAAATGGTCACTTCATCACAGAAAGCCACAGGGAAATTACTGGACCCAGCTAAGGTACAAACCTCACAAAATATGGTAGGCTTGTTAAACATATCAACAAATTTGAAATTGGTAATTGTATATGTGCTTTTACTTAATGGATATTTATTTGATTGTAATTGCACATCATTAGGTAACAATGCTCAGTAAAAGTGTGTGTTAATTGTGGGAGGCATCACTTACCATCAGAAGTGTCCCTAATCCTGTTGACCAAGATGAGACGTGAAGTGTGTTTCCATCCACGTGTTGTTATGTGCCGGAAATTCGAAAAAAAAAAGAGGCAAAATTTGGCAAACCAGTTTTTACACTTGGCTTAGGTGGAAAAGTTGGCGTATAGAAGTGCAATGGAAACAGACTTGGCGAATACATTATGACGTACATGAACCTTCGGCTCCATTTTGAAAAGATGTCACCCACTGAGACGAAAAAATCGCAACAGACGGAAACATCAGATCTGTGTGGACCGATGAGGATACTGTAACCTTCCTCCTCTTCTTCTGCAATGGTTTAATGGCATTCAACTGGAGAATTAGCGCCACCAACTGTTAATCTTGATGCGCCCAACTCCTAATATTCACACAACAGAAGTGGATGGAAATGAACATTTATTCCCATTTTCTGTCAATTTTCTGTGAAGTCGCTTAAAATTTGTGCTAAATTTGGATATAAACTTGCCCATGAACTCATTAATGATTAAAAATGTTAAGTGTACACTGAGGCCATTGCAGGATTAATGCCTTTTTGTATTTATTGCTCATTATATTACACTGTTTACTTTGAGAAACACACTGTTAACTGTTTTAAACTGTTTTAGTGTTTTACTATGACAAATATGTGCAACTATACATGTGCATATTTTATGATGAGTATCCTTAAATGCTCCTTCCTCCCACCTCTAATTTGTAAACAAGAAGATCCATCTACTGTATCACTTCTTATCTTCTGTTTGTGTATTTTATTGTCACACTCTTCTCACCATCCACTCAGACTCAGATTCTCCAAACTCTGAGCACGCCTCAGCCCTGTCTGCGTCTAATTACCTCCTTAAAAATCTTCTCCTCTGTTTCAAACTGTTTGAAGAACAAGACCTTGATTCTCTGCTAATAATCCCAATGGGCCCAATTTAGCAACTAATTTAGGCAAACGTTATCTAAAAGACTTTCAGAGGCACAGCTGCCTGGCTTCAACAAGGGTACCAATTTCAGGACTTGCTTGCAGTTGTAGAGGGGGTGAAAGTTGTCCAGTGTGTTGAGGCTCTTCCTTGGGGGGCTGTCCACCCAATTACCCTAAATAGACCCATTATTTCACGTAAAATTCCTTGTATTGTAAAACTAGTCTCTCTGGAAAAGTCCTTTTACTGCAACATGCAAATGAAATATAAATCACTACGTACACTCCATCTATATGCATTTTAAAGCAAAGCCTCTCACATCACATTCACATTGGACCTGTTCCACCGAAGACCATTCCCAATGGTTTTTGTTTGATCATGCTAGCTAATCAACAGGCCCGTAAATAGATATTATAAATAACAGCACAGGTATTATAAATGAACTTCCCATATATGATATTCTTCACGGCAGACAGGATCAGATCTGCTGGATGTGATAATTAGATTGCTGAGTGATGTTGAGATTCAAATGAATGAAAAGAAAAGACTGACCTCAGCGAGGAGCTCTGAGACTCCCTGTTTATTGTATTTGGGTCCCCGGCGACACATTTAGTGCAAACACACTTTGATGTGTGGATGAGATTTATTTGGAGTGTGAAAGCAGCAGGAAAATAGCTCAGACAATAGTGTGTTAGTGTCCTGTGGGATAGTCAAGTCAATTCGAGTCCGATTTTATTTGTGGAAGACATTTTATATCGAGGCTTTATTTTAAACCAAATAAGATGTAGTAAGTCCGTACAAAAATATGAAAAGCGCCAGCGTGTTGCATAAGACACTCACACAGTCATAAACTGGATAAAACTTTAACCCAGAATTAAAGAGTGTCGGTTTGGCATGAGTCTGCTTTTTGCAGAGGAAATTTAAGCAGAAGATGAGTCATTCATCTTTACTTGATCACAGCTCTAACAGTTTAACACACAGTCAGGGGAAAAAAAAAGATTATTTATACACGTTGTTTTTTGAATTTTGCTCACATATTCTTTTCTTCTCCCTCTGAAGTCTCTTCTGGAAGACCAACTGTGGAAAGCTCACTGAGTAATATTTGTTGTGTAGGTGGGAGATATGATGTGCCTCTTATATTTATACGCTTTGATTCCTATTTTCATTTGTAATTTTAGGCCGTCTAAGCAACAACGGCCTCATATCTTTCTTTTGTCTCTCTCGTTTCAGTTGTGTGCGTTTTTATCTTTGACCTGTGTGACACACAGCGCTTTTCTTTTTATAAACTTTTGATTGTTGGACTAATTTATTTCCACCTTCCTGTACAATTGTCATATTTCCGGCTTTTCCTGCGATTACGGTGTTTCTGCTCACAGCTGTGCACATTCCAACACTTATCTTCTGGTTCGCTGACACACAAACAGTAGTAGGAGATAATGAATTGCTATTCGTTGACAGAGAATCGCAGATCAAAGGCCAATTAGAATCAGGTTTGGTCTGAAAGCATTAGCGAGCTGATCATGTGGGTGAGGAAATCTCCATTAATTAAGCTAATGGACGTTCTTCATGATGATTTCTGATGTGTGTTACGTGCCGCAGACGGCAGGAGCAAGAACCTCTTCCCCCTGCAAAGCTATAGTTAGCTAAACAGTAGCACAATACAGGGAAATGAGATGCAAGTAATGAGCGGTCTTTGAGTTTACATAAAAGACCTTTTCTCTCAAAAATAATGTGCTTCCTCTGAGCTCAGCTGACACACAGACTCCCGATTAGCTTTAATAATCAGGTTCAAGCTGAAGGAGGTGGGGTTGGTATCATTATAATAAAGTATTAGCTTAAATATCTCTGAGGCAGATCTGGTGAATTTTAAGTGACCAAAGAATCAGAAATTTCGCACAGAATGAAAATACATATACACACATATTTACACATCTTGCATCATGTTTGATGAGGTTTATTACAAAGCATAATGTTAATGTTAGTTGTTAATGTGTTAACCTTTGTTTCTATATAAAAATAGCCATGCTAGCGGTGTGGCTCTATGCACAGACATTCATTGTCCCTAGAGGATGAATCCTAATGACTTTGGTGATCCCTGACCTCTCCTCTCGCACCACTATGAGGTTGACATTTGTGGCTTTGCGTAAAATGTCTTTAGTATTGGTATTAGCATTTACAGATATTCAGTCCCAGAGGATGAATTGTCATAACTTTGGTGAGACTTTTCATCTAGTGCCATTATCAGCTCAAAATGTTGATTTGTTGCTGTACAAAATACCAGGTTTCTCCCCAATTTCTCTTTTGATGTTTATAGTGCTTACTGGCAACTTCTATACATGTCTGAAAGAATCGACGAGTGGAAATACCAACCACAGCCAAGTGTCCAAATAGCCATGTCCAAACATGTCTCTAATATTTAGGAGGTGCAGTAACCATTATAAAGTATTTAAAACTTTAGTTTTCAGCGTGCTCCTCTGAGTTGTGGCGGTAGTAGTGACTTCTTTATTTTAAATCAGCACACAAACACCTGTAGTTCACTCTAATTGAGTTTTCCTTGCCTGTAACCTATTTTATCTCCGTCTCATTCCTGTGCTGCTGCAGGTGCAGACTCTCACAGTGATGTGAGTTCAGTGAGCGGCGGCGTGCCCTGGGACAGCAGAGAGACGTCCCTGGCTGCTTCCACAGCCGCCTCCCTGGCCTCCTCCCTGCCTCTGAGGGACGTAATGGATGCAAGTGAAGACATTAAGCCCAGGGACCACAGCGACAGAGGCTCGAACGAGTCTATGGGCAGCGGCTCGTCCTTTGAAGAGCTTGACATGGATCAGGAGGAGCAGGAGGAGGGAGAAGAGAGGAAAGAGAAGGGAGATGGAGAGGAGGAGAAGGAGGAGGAGGAGAAGGAGGAGAAGGAGGAGGAGGTCCCTGAGGGTGAAGATGGAGCTACAGAAGCAGTTGAACTGGAGGATGAGAGGGGGGGGACGGAGAGGAGTAGGGGGGATGCTGAGGAGATAAGGGAGGAGACCATGTAACACTGGCATGCTAGAGAGTTTCTCAGTTGTTGCTGGTTATCTGTCATGTAATCTTGGATCTAAAGCTGTTCATGCCATGACCAACATGCCGTATTTCTGCGCCTTCTAATTCCTCTTTTTGAAGCCTGTACTTTTTCTTATACTGTAATCTCATTTTTTAAAGATAATTCCTGATCCTATATTTAAACTCTGTCAGGATAGAACAACAGACAACCCCATAGGGTTAAGTCCTCTTGGGTAAACCTAATTTTCTCTGCACTTGGTGTGCAGCAAATGAGGGGCGAGATTTGTTCAATTCATTTCAAACCATAATCTTATGTGAATCGCCACCATTCCTGTGCAGATTAGAAGTGACACTTCAGTTTAAGATTAACATCAAAGGAAGGACACTGACGCCGGCTATCCTGGATCATCATACAGCATCTTTTTTGCCCATGTGTGACAGTTGATATTGTACCCCACTTTCAAGGTCGTGTCCTGAGGAATTTTATGTCACGTGTTTGTGTGCATTACCTGACTTTGGTGTCTTGATGTGCAGTAATGATGGGGTGAAAATGTGCAGGAGCTCATGCCGTAGAAATGTTTGGTGGACCTGTTTCACTGTGTTGTTAATTTTTCTTTTTCCAATTTGGAGAATATCTATCACACAGGGGAGATTCTGAAGTCTGAGGCGTCAACACCAGTGAGGACTTCCAAGCCTCCGAGTTGCCAGGACTAGGATTTAAAATGCAATTCAAAAGATGTAAACTTTTTCCCTTGGTTACTGTACAGAACATTTTATTGTCACTCTGCGCTCAGATAATTGCTTTAGTTTTTTTTTTAACGTAATGTTCTCTTCTTTAGTTGGTTTGTTACACCACTCTACAGTTCTGTTTGTAGCCAGAATTCACACACTTCCAGAGACTAGTTGTGACATGTTCGTAGGTTGAAGTTCTTGGTGCTGTGAGACGTTGGAAATAATGTACAGCACATTGCCATTGGTTGTGTCTTTCTGTCTATAATAAAATTTTCAAATGAAAAAGTTCAGTTGACAGGAATCAGTCGTGCATTTGCAGCAACCTCAGTTTAAAGTTTTATAGGAGCATCATTACTGCTCTGCTCTGAGGACAGTTCTTACCCATTTTTATTTGTCTGTTTCCCAACAGAGAGGCAGAGATGTAACAAAGAGTGGGTGGCAGTGGGACACATTGTTTTTCAGACGTTATTGATGAGGCAGGAAGCGCCTAATAACTTATTAAGCTCCCTTTTAAACGCTAACCGCTTTCGTGGCTTGCCATCATAATGACTGCCTGTGCCGCCGCTTCTTCTGGGAAGGCGCAGACATGGGATTCAAAAGCTGAATAAAAGAGAAGGAGCCAATAATGGCATGATGTATTTTTCAGTGCAAGTTGAGCAAATTAAGCAAAGGTGTTTTAAGATTTCCTTGAGGGAGCAATTTCCCCTGGCACGCTTAAAACGTTTAATCAACGTGCACAAAATGATACAAACAGTCTTAAAAATATTACAAAATGTTATTGTATCCGAATTCTGTCACCTTACCAGAAGCTGCATTGATCTGAGCAGCATTTGAATGAGAGGTTTGGCATTTGTGCCACAATTTATTTAATCAGCTGTGTGTACAGCAGAAGAGGAAGAATGGGCTCCAGCAGACTATCGATGCTTGATGGACACACGTGTTCTTTAGCCAGTACTCCTTAATGAGCGTCATGACCTATAAGTGCAAATGTTTTTGTTCAGATCCAACACCATGGTAGGCACAGTAATTTTACTGCTTAATACACCGTCAGCAAGAGAGAGAAAAAGTCCTTCTTGCGCCTGGTCAGGCCAGTATAATGATGGATATTGGCTTATCGCATATATACAATGTCCATATACTTTGTCCACAAGAGAGCACTGACGCCTTCAGTACATATCTTGGTCACAATTCTCTAAAAAGACCAATTTAAGGGATCCCCATCAAAAATGTTTGCTTATGTTATGTGTATATATTACATATATATTATTATATGTAATATATATTTTAAACTCAAATATCAATATCGGCATGTTCCTGTAGAGGGGTGACAAATTAAAGGGAAAAACCTGAATAAATGAGTGGAGAAACATAACAAATGCAGATGCTTCCATACAGGACACATGGGTTCACTGAATGGTCTGATGATTATGAAAAATGAGGCACCAAATGAGGCAATATCTTTTGGAAGAACTGCGATCGTCCCTGCAGTACAGTTCAGAGAATTTATGCCAAGGAGCACTGAAGCTGTTCCCACAACTTGTGGTGGAGGAACACCTTATTAAGACACTTTATTCACCTTTAATCCCCCCCCCTTGCATTCTTCTGTTCTTGTTCTTCTCTGCAATATAGAAATGAAGTATCCTCTCTTTTGTTGGCCATTTAATTCACAAGTATATTTAACATCTGGTCTTAGTTGTTTATTGTCAGACCATGTTTTAAAATATCTCACCTGACAGTCTGTGGGTAACATTCAGCTTTGTGATTAGACTATGAGACTGGTAGCTACGCTGCCTACAGAGGTGCCATCAGTCTGCAGGGACAGATGCCCTCACCACATGTCTGTTGCACTTTCAGTTTTAATCCTGGCACCCCAACCTTTGTCCAAAGGCAAAAATTAAAAAAAATCAGTCTGGAAGAGACTTGCGATGACACACACTGGGTCAACAACTGATTTAATTAATTGTGAAGCCCACGGGGGTGTCATGCAGCTTTGAGGGCACGGAGATTATTGCGCTTCCCGTGATGTTAATTATTAATCTCATTACATTGCACGTGGCGAGAGATAGGAGGAGATGTCTCAGCAAACAAATTTAGATGCCGACCGTTGCGTGTCTGAAGCTGCTTTTTTNNCCCCCCGACCGCTTGAACAAATAGCGGGCGACTCTTAAAGCGTCTCCCCACTGATATCCAACCCAACAGCTCACAAACCAGTTGAGAGAAATCTTTTCCATCAGGCTCTGAATTACATAATGTTAATTTAGCGTAGTTGCGATGAGACAGACTCATCTCCGGGACTGTTCATGCGTGGAGCAACTGCGCCTTTGTTCAAGTGTCCAAACCTTCTGAGAGTTGAGGCTCTCCCAGGTTGGTGGCATCATCTGCAGCAAGATCATTTTTGAAAATACTGTTGTCACAGTTACTGAAGATTTTGCACAACCTACTCGAGTAACAGGTAGAATTTAAACTTTGTGTGCGATTGGATTTCTTATTATTTCTTCTATATAGAGAGAGATAATCTGGTATCCTATCAGACTCATAAACGTCACATTTTATTCCAGATCGGTCTTTAAATTTATGATTTTTCTTCACAGTTGACGCTCAAGAAAGTGAAACGCCTTTTTTTCCCATCAGCACAATGGAGTGGGCGTCAGTTGCGTTTGTTTTAAGCGTGTTTAGGAAATGTGACTTTTGAGCCGGTGTCAGCGGGATCAGACCTCCAGGAATCCGCCGGCTCGTCGTGTGGTTGTGTTTTTTTTTTTTCCCAGCACCACGGACAGCTCCTGGCGCGCGGCTCAGCTGCACGCGGCTCAAACTTCAGCCGGCGACCACTCAGCCTCCTTCACTCATTCAGCCAGCTCCACTGTAATTCACAGCCGCGCTGGTTTCTGGGCTTAAAAACTGCTGCCAAGGATATGCGTTGGGTTTGCACGATCCATTCACCGCACGGCAGCGCTGGACACTGAGGAACCCCGCACAGGTGAGACATGTTGTGTGAGTGTTTTTGTCTCCACTCGTTTGCGCGTTAAATGCCTGAAGGTGCATTTTTGTGAACTTCTACGAGCTGTCAGTTTATCCAGGTTTGAATTTATGAAGGAGTTGACTCACATCCTTAAAGTCATGTCTTATTCGTGTAATCTAAAAACAGAAGGGGGTGTAGGAATAAATTAATGCGTAATTTGTAATTTTCTGGCAATATTATGATTGTTTTTATTGACACCGGCGATTGTTTACCGCACGATGAGCACATTTTTACCTCCTTTTTGTGGACCACTACGTCTGTGGCTACAGCCATGTCTACTTGCTGCACAACCCCTCCACATGTGCGAGGCTGCTGACAAACTACTAAACAGGCGCTGCAGTACACAACAACCGCCATGTCTCCAATCTCGCTCATTAGGCAAAATCACTTTGTGTGATTTT
>NTHP01000039.1:1426799-1465151 GCA_003416845.1 Oplegnathus fasciatus
TGCTTGTGATGCCTTAATATACTGTAAAGCAATATTTCCTTGCAGCCCCTTGTCACAGGTTGGCTATAAATTGTGAGCAGCTCAACTGGAGAGATTTTCCCCTCTCAGATTGTTTCATTGTTATAATCTTTAGGGGCCTGAAAGGGTTAAACTACAGTATTTTACAAGAAAGAAGCAAAAATTATATCTGAAAATAAACATAATTTGATGTGTCAATATATTCTTAATTTCTGTCTTGGGAATCATCTTGTAACCCTCTATTCATCTTGTGACCCCTTGTAGAGGTTCCGACCCCCAATGGGAGCCACTGCATTGAAGTATTAAACCTCAAGCTCCTTGTTTTTACCAGCATCCTGGTGACAAGTGGTCATTGCTGTGGGGTTTTAGCACCACAGTTCACTTCAAGTTTGAGTTACTGTTTGTAATTATTCACATCAGGCTGTTGTTGGCATGTGATGTTAGAAATGCAATAATTTTGGGAAATATCTTTATTTACTTTTTTTGCTGAGAGTTAAACGAGAAGATATCGCTCTAATGTCTGTAACAGCTGCCACCAGCAGCTGTTGAGCTTAGCTTAGCATAAAGACTGGAACCAGGGGGAAACAGCTAGCCTGGCTCTGTCCAAAGGTAACAGAATTTGTCTCCCAGCACCTCTAAAGCTCACTAATTAAGAATTATATCTTGAACAATAACCCTGCGTCTTTTCTTTGTTAGAAACTCATCCCTTCTTACTTGAAATCAATTGTTTGAGAAAATGTAAAAGCTTTGAAGTTGTTAGTGGGTGGGGCTTGTTTGCTTCAGGCCATTGGATGGAACTACATCCACACAGTCCTGATAAAGCAAATCAGCTGAGTGTTAAACTTACAACGTACTACACAATTTAGTCATAATTATTTAATATTTTAGAGAAATTGGATTTGGATTTGAAATTAACTTTCTGGTGCTTTAAAGAAAACTATGCACTTTTTGTTTGCAAGAGTCTCTCAATCCAATCAAAAACAAATGTTGAGGTAAGTTCCCAAATTTATGTTTGGTAGTATATAGTTGAAAATGAGATAAAATCATAAGAAAAAAAGGGAAGGGAATGCAATGACTCTCTGAAGTAAAGATGGAAATACCACTGTGTAATCTTGCATGGTGGTGTTCCCCCCAAAATATCACGACTCTGAGTCTGAGTGCAATGAAACTGTCATTTAGCCAAGGCAAGAACTAAATTAAGAGAAACTGAAGCATCTATTTAAAAACAATCCTTATTGCTCCGGGATATTGTTTTTTTTTAGTTATATAAATGGTGCAATTTAAAAACATAGAAAAACTAAATGTGAGCTCTCATCTCGTCACATTTAAGATAACGCAACTTTAATTCCCTCTCTAATATCAATTGTCAGGCCAGGAACAGCACTTCTAATGATTTCCCAAAAAAGCATTGATGTTTCGGGCCACTTTCTTTTAACAGCGTGGTGGTGTGATGATGAATAATGCAAAGATACAATAAAAACCTCTGAAACAAAAGCACCATACATCCATCACTGTGTTCGGCCAATCATAGGCCTGGCAGTAATGATCTCTGAGAGACAAAGAGAGAGGATGAATGTTTGATGAGGGAGGGAGAATGGGGCTCCTGGGAGGCGAAGGGACCGGTGAACACATGCAAGGGATTCCCCCTTTTACAGGTGGAGAGAGAGGATGAGATAGATTGGGGGGGTGGGGCTTTGAAAGATGGGGCAAGCTGTTTGTAAAACAGAAGAAGCACATAAGCATACATAGAATGAGGTGGATTGTATGATAATCAGGAACCGAATATGAGGTTCCTTTTCCCATTTACTGACTGTCTCAAGTGAATGTAAGCACAGCTGTGTGACAGTAAACCTCTGCATTGATGCGGCGAGCCTCTGAATTGATTCATGTCTTCTTAATTGCAGTAGCTGCTACTCAAAAATGCTGTGAATGGACCTCCTCGCTCTTTAATTGCTAATTGTATGAAAGGTCGGCGGTTGTATTTTTGGGTGACATTTCATTGTTTTACTGATGTAACTTCAGTGGATATCATTGATCCGGACAATCTTCCTCGAAACATTGATTGAACTGGATTCAAATACTCGGTTCAAATACTCCTGAGTGGAGAGATAATCCATGTAGGATTTCCTGTAAATATCTTATCTGCCATCACTATATTCTATAGACCATGTTAGATTATGCTACCAATTAAATGGACTGAAGCGCTTCACTGTGCTGCTGCTTTAAGTAGCCATGTTTGCTACTGTTTAAATGAGTCATTATGAGTAATTCCACAGGGACTGAGTGAGAAAAACCTAGCAATGATTTCATAACAGGTGAAAATGCATCCAATATGAATACATATTGGATGCTAAATTGTTGGTAGAAGACCTCCCAGGAGCTGATTGCATTGTGAAAGCAAGACAAACATGGAGAACTTCATATAATTGTGATCATATTAAAGAAACTAAAGTTGGCATTCCTCTATCAGTTGTGTCTGCATGAATCTAAGTGGAAATCATCTCACAATGCACAACAGAATACAGTTGTTATGTGTGTCATGTGAGGATGTGTGAAAAAAAATCCAAGAATATATTTGTTACACAGGATTTATTGGTAAATTGATTAACAGAAAATCAATCATTTAATCCTGGAATTACGCTTTTGTGAAGATACACGTATACCTCTCTGCCAACCTACACAGAGAGGGGTGTTATGGGTGACTGTAGGTCACAGAGGCTCGCAGAGGAGGCAACATGAACACCTCCCAAATCTCAAAAACGCACCGTACGGACATGAGCACCAGGCACAGTGATTGGTTGATCCAACTCCTGTTGGCGGGTTCAAAACATGACTGAAGAAACATACAACGTCATACAAGTTGTACATGCAAGTTACAAGAAACACGCGTCTACGCAAAGCCTGGAGAAACTCTTTTCATTTCAAGAAATATATCAAGCAAAAATACCCCAAAATGCTCCCAGCCTCCCAAACATGAGGAGTTTCTGCTTTTCTCTAATCACTAGTTGCAGTACTAAACTCTTTGCATGTCATAGTTTGGCAAAAAATATCTTTAAAGCATGAGGCTGGAGCTATTCTGCATTCTGTTCTATTCATAAAAAGACTAAAAACAAAGTGTCAGTACTCTCCGACGTCTCTGCTGTCTGTGCCTCTCAGCTCCAAGCCCATTCATTCCTACTGAAGACATAAATCTTTAAAAATAAGTCATATATATATTTTCATTTTTAAAAATGTTTCATAAAACAGCTTGGTGCTGTAGTTTTTAGCAAACAGTTCTCAAACAGGAGTAAATAGTGCTTTTACGGGGGGCTATTTCTAGCCGTGGATTAATTATTGCACATTTTGGTGCTCTAGTGAGTATTTACAGCAACAGGACGATGTTTGTGGAATCAACTCAAAGTAGACAGTCCCCATGTTCATGGTAATGAAGGTACATGTCACCCAGTGCGACGTGTGGCTCAGTGATGTGTTTTTAATAGTTTCTGTAATAAAACGGAGGTCTATGGCACAGAGGAATAGACTATAATAGGCATACACAGTAAATAGTAGCATCAATTCAGTGTTGGTTTTGGTCTTGTCTTGGGATTTGTTGACAGTAAGAAAAACACAGAATATCAGCAGCCTTATTCTTTAATATGTGCAAAGAAATTCAAGTCAAGTATTCAATAGCAATCACAGAGTTTCATTTGTCACAGGTGCTTCAAGGATTTGAAGCTTCATGCATTGTTTGTGCTCAGTAATATGTGTGTGTGTGTGTGTGTGTGTAAGTGTGTGTGCACTCTTGAGTCTTCTTTCCCATTAGCAGACCATTTTCAGTCTTCCCCCACCCAGGACCATTCTCTTTGTCAGCTGGAAATGTGATTTTAGGGAAGCCTGACTCCCATTACTTTTGCTTCCTCTTAGCCAACCTCCAAGTCATTCCACTGGGGATCTCCAACCTGCTCACCCAGGCTCAGGGCTGCATATACAGTAGATGACCTCCTCTCTTCAACACTTGCTATCGCCTGGGGGGATATTACCATATTAATGCTGCACTCCACTCCTGGGGCAAATGAGTGTCATAAAAAAAATCAGCCTGGATAGCATCTTTCTCAAACCCCACCCTTATTCCTCTTTCGCTGCTGCCCACACTGCCATCCACTCCTCTTTTTCTTATTTTTTTTTCTGCCCTCTCGCATCTGCTATCTTTTCTTCTGTTTTTTTCACCCCCCCTCCACTCCTCCCATTCCTTCACACAGTCTGGTTTGAAGTGTGTAAGGGGCTGGCAGGCTTTACGCTCTTGAATTAAAAAGGCCATCTGGTGAAGAGGGAAACAGAGATGGCTGCATAGGAGGAGAGAGGAAAAATGAGAGGCATAGTTTTTTTCTTTGAAGTTAACGTGTAGACAGAATCCTGGGTGGGATATTGCATCTAAAGAGTAAATATTACTCTTAGCATCTGTCATTTACACATACACACAGTATCTGGGGATTCTGATCTAGTGTATGAGCTAGAAACAGAGTAACACTCAACAGCTATCTGACATTATGTCAAGAATCTTCACAGGTTTGAGAAAATCCACAGCCATAAAATATTATAACCATACTTGTGCCTGCTAGATAAAGTTTACACATTAATTAAAGGGATAGTTTGACATTTTGGGAGATACTCTTATTCACTTTGCTCTCAGGCCTCTGTTGTTGAATGTAAAGTCCCACGCAAGAAATCTTGGTGTTATATTTGATTCTGGTCTAAAATTTGATAAACAAATCAACTCAGTTGTCAGCACTAGCTTCTTCCATCTGAGATCACTTGCAAAATTAAAATCATTTCTGTCTGTTAAAGATTTGGAGACTACAGTTCACGCTTTTATTTCCTCTCGCCTCAACTACTGCAATTCTCTCTATATAGGAATCAGTCAGTCAGCCCTGTCTCGCCTGCAGCTGGTTCGAAATGCACCAGCGAGACTCCTCACTGGTACCAAGAAGAGAGACCACATCTCCCCTGTACTGGCCTCTCTTCACTGGTTACCAGTGAAGTACAGAATCAATTTTAAGATTCTTTTATTTGTTTTTAAAGCACTGCATGGACTGGCACCAGGTTACATCTCTGAGCTGCTCATCCCCTATTCCACCTCCCGATCCCTCAGATCAGGTGACCAATCACTGNNNNTCTTCATTCCCCACACCCACTTAAAAACCAAAGGCGACCAAGCTTTCTCAGTTGTTGGCCCTAAATTGTGGAATAGTCTGCCACTAACAAGTAGATCTTCCCCCTCCATTAACACCTTTAAAACCCGTCTACAAACCCATCTTTTTTCTTTAGCCTCTTAATTGTTAATTGAGAACATGTCTGACCACACTCTTTATTTGTTGTCTGTGCAATGCTGTTTGTGTTGTGATTTTATCAATATATTTTATGCTTATTTCCTTTAATTTTTGTCTTTGTTTTTATTTGATCTTAATTTCTCTGTAAAGCACTTTGGTCAACATTTGTTGTTTTTAAATGTGCTCTATAAATAAACTGACTTGACTTGACTTTCACTCTCACGTCTGTATGGCAAATTTGAAGTTCGCGTCAGCAGCTCCTTAGCTTAGCTTAGCATAATGACTGGAAACGGGGGAGCTCTGTCCAAAAGTAACAAAATATGCCTACTACCACCTCTAAAGATCACAAATTAACAGAATATATTTCGTTTGTTTCACACGCACAATAACCAAGTGTAAAAACAACACACTGTGGTTTTACAGGGGTGATGCATTGGACTATTTCTTGGCCGGGAGCAGGACTCCAGGAAGTGACTGAAATATTTCGGCAGATCACACCCTGTAAAATCAACAAACAAGATATAAGTGCCAGGCTAGCCGTTTCCATCTGTTTCCAGTCTTTATACTAAGCTAAGCTAACCGGCCGCTGGCTGTAGCTTCATATTTAACAGACAGACATGAGAGCGATATCGATCTTCTCATCTAACTCTCAGCAAAAAAAAGCAAATAAGCTTATTTCTCAAAATGTCAAACTATTGCTTCAAGTGTGATTTTCAAATGAAGTGTCTAAAAGTAGGGATAAACTTGTTTATAATATTGTTTTGGCCTAAAAAGTTAAGAAGCATTCTTCATAAAATTCTAGCATATTCGACAGAATATTTAAAGGTAGGTTTTCCAAAGAGAATGTGTACGCTATCATTATAGGTTGGATACTAGAGTTTAGTGAACAAAGACAGAGAGAGAAAGTCCACTGGTGAGATGGAGGCCTCCTGTGGGAATGCGAGATAGGGGTGGAGACTGACAATGTGTCAGACAGAAATCCTTTTGTCACCATTCTCTCTTGAGGTTGTGTACTTAAGTGCTTTACCAGTGTTATTGCCGACATTTTTTCCCCTGCATAATTCTATTCAAAATAAACACACTTAGTCAGCTTACAGCCCAGACTTGTAGTTTCGTTCGCCATTGATGTTTCTTATTATGCGGCAATGTTTCGCATGCTGTAGAGCTACAGTGCAGTACAGTACAGCCAGAATCCACTCCCCAAACATTAAAACGTTCGTGTTGTACACAACTGTATTCCTTCGCTTGTCTGCGGTTTGTATGTGAGGGAAGTAGTAGTGACTTGGCCCATGTGCGCAGGTTGTTACAGTGGACTTTCACTTGCTGACAAGCTGCAGAGGGAGTCTGACATCCATACACTTATTTTGTGTGGAAGAAAAAGGACCTTTTAAGTTGCAGTGACAGTTCATCAAATGTACTACAACATGTTGTATCTTATGTCTTATTAAAAGACTGCTGTGTTTGCACCAGAAGCACCTCTAAGGCAGTAAATCTTTATCACACCTCTATTGGAGAATACCGATGGATCAAAGATAAGATATTGAAGCACTATCTAAGCACATCAGTGCTTTGAAACAGAGGCTTGCATGATTCAGTTATTGTTCTGTTTGGGATGTGTTTAAAAGGCAGAACATGAAAAGCTCTGACTGGAGTCGGATCAGTTCGGTCAGTTCCCAGTGCAGGCTTCCCACTTCTCCCACAGGACCAGTCTGACCATGCAGCATGCATGGTCAGACTGGCCCACTTGTCCTGGTGTGTCTTCCACTTCCTCTTCACCCTCTCCATCTACTGGCAAGTTTCCATGGAAACAACCGGGAGAGAGAGAGAGAGAGGGGGGATATAGAGGGAGAAAGACAAGAGAGAAACAGAGAAAACTCCCCAAAGAATGTGGTCTGCAGTCTGACTCCTGTTGAGAGCTGTATATTGTTTAAATAGGTAAGTCGGTACTTTGAAACAGACAGACAGAAATATGAGTATTAATACCCCCCTGCTCTGCTTTCATAATCTCTCATCAATACAGTTAATTACTGCTTGTCAGCCTACTTGACTTGTTGAGACAGTGGATATGAGACAGATCATTCTGGCTCAATAATTTACTCCGATAAACTTCTCCCATACCCAACACTCTGCTTAATTAAGCCTCTGGGATTTGTGGGGACTGACACCGGGACCGAACAATAACCCTGCGTCTCCTCTGTTGCAACTCCTTACATCGAAGTGTTGCATTGAATCGGGACGTGGCTTGGCTCAGTATTGATGTCAGATTTATGACATATTTGAGCAACCGGAAAAAGCATATTTCATTTATTATCCTGATCTATAATTTTACTATTTCAGGCAAAGGACTTTTATATGATAGAAGGAAAACATTATGCAATTAATAAAAACAGCTGGACCGCTGTGGGTTTTATGTTGGCTTAAAGTAATCTAACTTAAATAGTACGACACTTTGGGAAATACACTATTCCTTTAACAGATTGCTAGTACTGCAGAATAGATTCACTGCTCCCCAAAGTAAAATCTCTTGTCAACTGTATTTTGCAGTCACTTGGTAGCACAGAAGTTGCGCTTTTTTTTCTTTCGTCTAGCTCCAAGGAATCCATTTTGTAGCTGACCCTTACCTCTGACCTGGCAGATCAATTGTGTCTTATTATAAGTTTAAATGAACACAAACAGTAACTGCCTTTTTACAAATCAAGGACAGAGCTTCACTCTGCAGTGTTTTTCCAACAACACTGAAACCCCAAATGCACCGTTTGTCTCAGTGTGAGTCACATTTGTTTTACTAACATGTTTGTTTGTTTTTTGCTGGGAATGAGAAATGCCCACATTACTTTGGAGCTGCATCTCGCTTTGTATTGAAAATAAATAATGTACCGCACAGAAGAACAAATGAATACGTTTGTGCAGCTCTAGATAAAAATCACACTAATTCAATCTGTTGGCAACAAAATGATTTTGTATGCTTGAAACAGATTTAAATACTTTTATCTCCTTTTATTTGCGCGTGGATTTTTTGCTTTTGTGGTGCATAAATTGTGAGACTGTGTGAGTGGTTAATGCGCTTCGACAAAGTGTTCCTTGGGGGCATGATTTGATATCTCTGTAGACTTTTGGTGTACAGGAGCATGTGTACAATCACCTGCCTTACAAGGGAAGTAACTGGAGGTCGGACAGACGATGAAACAGGAGGAGAGGAGAAAGGGAGTTTCAAAATAAAACACACGCTTTGAATGAAGCCTCTCACAATGAGGGTTTGACCGTGTGCTGATTGAAAATGTGAGAAACCATTTGGAGGATGTTTGCGTTGTCCTCAGTGATCTCTGCTCTGATGGCGAATCTGTCCTCAAGCTTCTGCCAACATTTTATTAGTTGATTATTTCCAGAATATGCAGTACTGTATATACCTCTTCAATGTTCCTTTTGCGTAACAGAAACATTCAAATGATAATTGTCCTGATATTTTCTATAAACCAAATGAAAGAATTGTCTTGTCAAAGTAGACTCATCTTATTGATTAGTTTACTCCTGTGGTGGCTACTAATAATGAACCATCTTTATTTTTTCTGTCTTGCATATCACATCCATCATCAATAGGCATCAAAGGAAGCACATATTTACTCACTTGTGCAGATGATGTCAAATATTTCCAGGGGACGAGTTGGTCCCTGGCAGACACAATGTGTGTGAGACAAAGGGATCATTGTACTCCAGCTCAAAGGCTGTGACTGAATTTCTCTCTGTTTGATCTGCAGGCTGTAATCTACAAAAACTCTGAAGAAGAGAAGGACGAAGAGGATGGCACTGATGCTGTAAATGGCCTCTGTCCGAATAAAAACACTGGTGCTTTGAGATCTGGTGCTGCTGCGCCTTCCTGTTCTTTTCCTCAGAGCCGCCGCCATCAAAAGCTGACCGGACACCGACCAGAAACCACAGGCAGGACGGTGACCTTGTTTTGCCCAGGGATATGTCATTGGGGAAATCCCCTGTGTTGGGGGTGCGCCCTGTGCCCCGACCCCTCTGGCTGTCCCACCTCAGCCTGCTGTGCTTATGTGTGTCTCTCTTTGCCCAGGCTCCCCAGGGCTTGCCTGTGGTAGGTTATAACACTGACTCCAAGAGGGAGATCACGCTGGATGGAGATTTGATGATTGGCGGCCTGTTCCCTGTGCACCAGAAGGGTGAGGGGGCAGAGGACTGTGGGAAGATCAATGCTCAGAGAGGGATCCAGAGACTGGAGGCCATGCTGCTGGCACTAGATGAAATCAACAAGGATGAGAACATCCTGCCTGGGATCAGACTGGGAGCTCACATACTGGACACTTGCTCTAAGGACACCTACGCTCTGGAGCAGTCTCTGGAGTTTGTCAGGGCCTCCCTCACCAAAGTGGACGACAGTGAGTACACGTGCCCCGATGGCTCCTATGCCATTCATGATGACGTCCCTCTGGCTATCTCCGGGGTCATAGGAGGCTCCTACAGTGATGTCTCCATTCAGGTAGGAACTAATGAAAACACACCAACTGAGTGGGTGGGCTGTACACAGTGCATCCGCAATAGAATAATTAATTTTCAATTTGCTGTTGAAGATGATCTTTGTTTTATGCCATGAAATGAGTTGGTCAAAAGTGACATTAATTTTGTCAGACACTGCAATTACAGAAGGTGTATTTAACTAACAGCCCCTACTGTGGGCTTGGGAGAGAGACAGGGAGAGGAGGGAGTACAAGCGAGAGCAAGAGTGTGATGGATGGTCATATAACTGTCCATTTAGACTTAAGTACCATGTGCAATTACCCCTCTCGAGATGTTAACACAGAGACTTAATGAGTATCGGTTCCGCAAGGAGGATCTGTTTACCTGTACGCCCATATGCTTGGCTGATCTAATTTAGGAGATCTCTTTCTCTTTCCCGGTAATTCACACTTCAGCTGCGGTCCTGTCAGAGGCAGACGTGCTACAGATGTTGCGCTCGGGACGGGATGACAGGATGACTAGTGACGGCATGATTACTCTCAGCAGCGGCAGCGCTCCTTTCGGCTCACTCAAACTGATGCGATGAAAGCTCTGCTAATTGGGTCTCCAAATCTTCTGCCGTAATATGGCTGCCACATCAGTGTAATTTCAAGTCATTGTGAAAAGAGATAGTGTGTCACATGGAACTGAGATTCGTAAATATCCACAAATATACATGCCTTAAAGCATTAACTTAAACTCATCATCCTGGCTCAGTCAGCCAGAGGACCGTGTCTGCTGTCTTGGCTGAAGAGTATGGTTCACCTCACCCGAGACACGCAGCCTCATGCTCCAGATATCTGCTTGTTTGAAGAAAAGAACACGCTGCTGCCTGTCCAGAAATAATAATTGGCTTCAGACCATTGATAAATCATATATACTGTAGGAACCTCTGCTAGTGGCAGTCTGCTGTTAGCAGCTTTCCCCAGTGGGTACTTCAGGACAATAGGCTGGTGGTGGCATCCTTCCATACTTTTTAGTCATGATTTGTAGACAACAGTGGCCAGCAGTAGACATCAGTCAGCACTGATATGCCGACAATAAATTAATCACAGTGATTGGCTGCTTCAGTGTCTATCTGCTGTCATACAAATGTTTTCTCAAGTGGGCATGTGTCCATATTTTGTAGACATGTTTAGAGCAGTGTGCTGAAAAAAAAAAGATATATCTACTTTAATTCAAATGAGTAAATGCTACTATTAAAAGCGTTAAAAGATTTAATATTCCCCAATCATACTGAAACTCTGCAAACATCTCTGTTTTCTGTAGATCCAAAACAAATGTTTTGGTCTCCCTGCTGACAACACACAATGCCAAACATATAGTATAGTGCGATGATACATTATACAGGTAGAGAGCTCCTGGGAAATGATGTAAGAGGAGGATTCAGAGCACCTATATTGGGATTCCTGGTGAAAAGGACAGTTTGGAAATAAAGCACTTGATAAACGAGCTGTAATTTTAGTGAAACGCTGCATCTGGGGCTCCTCAGAGAGTGCCCCTGTCTTGTGGTAATTTATGGATGTACTATTACAAGCCTGAGGTCTGAGGTCTGCCCTAGCTTCTCACTGACTCCTCCTCATCAGTAGGAGTGCACCACAGGACTCCGTTCCCTTTCTCACCATGAATAACCCTCGATATTGCAATGGAGTTATTAGGTGTGCTAGCTCTTGCTCTTTCTCTGGGTTGGTGAGCATCTCATCACGGCAGACAACTACACGCAGTCTTTGGAACTGTAAATTTGCTTGTAGCTTAATTTTTTAATAACTTGTTAGCTTTTTAAAAATGAATTGTGATCAGATAATTATGTCCTCTACAAAAGATAACACTGGCTTTCCTTGCAACTTATTTAATCTACCTGATGTTTTAAAGGTTTCCTGTGTGAGTTGTGCCCTTTATAAACAGGACGTGGTGTATCTGTCTACATGTGCTGCTGTATTTTTGGGGGCAATGTTATTACACAAAGATATGCATTTGGGGCATGTGAACGTGTGGCATTTCTGTGCTGCCGCTGGTTGTTGCTCTGCAGATACCATCTCCACATAATGTTTCTGTCTTTTGTAGCTGCCTGGTTTGTGCATAATCTATAGCCAGTCAGACCTTTGAGTGAACCAACCTGGCTGTGTGAAAGGCTACCATACCGGCCCTTCTGTGTGAACGGCAGGCGGTTAAGTCAGATGTGTGTATTTCACCTCAAAGGCACGGCAGTTACAGGACAGCTAACAGTATTAGTCTAAAGACCCTTATCGCCATGGCGACATGGTGGAACATGGTGAGCTGACAGGTGGTGAGAACACCAAGTGCTGTCTAAATCTGTCACAATGAAGGAACGTGTTGCTGTGCCGCTGGTGTTGTGGTGTGACGATCGCAGATATGGGGGTGGATCTGGCTGGAGGCCTAGCCATGCTGGCGTTACATGGGCGCAGATTGAGTTAAGTGTGGAGGCGAAGTTGCATGACGCTCTTGCAGGCTAGGTCCTGTCTTCCCCATCTGTGGTTGCTGCCGGGCTGTCTGGTGGTTTGGCAGAGGTGTGCCTGACACACAGAGGATGTAGAGGGGATCGAATGAGATATCGTGTTTCACAGAGACACTGAGGCAGTGACAGGCAGATATGATCACCGGGGGGGGAGACGGAGTGAGTCACATGGCATCATATGGCGTTGAACCATTTGAGAATCAAAAGCCTGTATCTTAAACAATCACGGGGAAGTCTGTGATGCCATCTGGACGGTTTGAGTGAATCTACTTGTAGATATATTGATGTGTTTCAAGTGTTTAGCCTTGAACATCTTCCCTGTGGTCTATCTAAACAGCAGGTTATCAGTGCAAGGTGAGTAATGACCTTGTGATGACATGTTCAGTACATCCAGCATCTTCATTCATGTGTGAAGCTGCAGCAACGACAAGATACATGTTTACCTACAGTACAACATATTCAGTAGTACTGTATTGCGAAAATGCTTTCATCATAAACGATCTCCAAAACACCGTCAGTCTGCATCCAGTATATGATTTTTTTCTGGATGTGGCTGCTTTATAGGGAGAACATTAGTCTCTTTGCTCCTCAGTGTCCTAAAGGCGTGGGTTAATCAGAGATGTATTATATTCCACAATTACAGTCCAGGAACATCTAGCCTCGGGGCTGGCTTCTGATTAATACATGGAAGGAGTCCACTTTTGTTACCCCGACAGCAGCCTGTGCTGCTAAATATGACTCACTGGTAAGGGAGCATCCCCCAGGAAAAACATCATAATCACCAGGACGCATTAGAGAACAACACCTCTTGAATGTCAAATACTCAAACGCTCACTAAAATTTTTTTCTCAGGCATGAAACACAGATAGAGGAAACTTCTGGAACCAATCTGCAAACAATGAAAAATTACCATTTCTGATCTTTCAGAGCAGCGCACAAAAATCGCTGTCTGGAAGTAGAAACCTGGCTTGTTCCAGGGTATTTGGATGAAAGCTCTTATTGTGTAATGGTACCTTTGTGAATTAATTGGAATATTTTAGCGCGCCGTCTGATATGTGGTCATTTTTCCTGATTAATGAGACAGACACACTCGCAAGGATGCATGCTGGAATTTAAAGATATAGATCCTGATATGAACACACCGCTTGACATTTGCAGACTGTGTGAGCGGAATAATAAGGTAAATTTATGAGCTTTCAGCAAGCTCAAGAATTCCCGTTTTGTTTTTTTTTTATCATCCACAAACAACCCTATTTATAGAATTGTCTTCATCTGCAGGTAGACAGTGCCAATCTCTGGAGCACACATGAGTCATACAAAGGATTTAAACATGGATACACACATGACAGAATTCATGCCAGAGAGAACAATAATGATGAAACGTATCAGTAAAGCCATGCAGTGAAAATGCATTATTCACGGGTAAAAGTAAAGAACGTGCTTCCAAAATCGTAAATAATTCACATGTGATTGGATTATTCAGTGGCTTGGCAGAACCCACTATTTGTGCAGTTGAAAATACATATCATGTCCACCTCACACACTCAGTGAATGTTTCCTGATATCAGAGATGAATGACAGGGTGGCGTAAAATTAGCTGAACCCCAGTCTGGTTTGTCATGTATGTAGATTTTACGTTGACCTAAAACTTACCAGGTTTCCTACTGGATCCCACTGAGCATGTCTGACAGAACAGAACCGATTGTAAAGAGATGATAATGCACTGAGTCATGAAATGAATGGAAGCGAGTGCACGTCGAAGCTGAGTTACTGACATTGTAAATGAATGAAAGCGCAGCCATTGCTACATTGTCTGAATGGTTGCACGGGTCTGGGGGCTTTCAAAGATTACTGCAGCATAAAGGAGATTCATATTATCCAGCAGGATGAGGGGGCAGGACCTGATCAGAAAACATCATTGCTCTAGGTATCTAACACTTCATATTTCCACCGTTAAAACTGTTGCCAAGCAACAAAATCACAAGAAATAAACTAATAATGGTCCAGTGCATGCTCTCTAACGATACACTATGGGTGCGCTGTATGTGCGTGCATGTCCGCTCCTCATGTATGCGTTTGCATGTGTGTTTCGGAGCGCTGCAGTGGGCCGTATATGTGTGATACTGAGTGGAGCTAAGGACTGCTGCTCTGGGAATACAGTGTTATTGCTGTAGAAGCACACTGAGACAGTCTTCTGGGAAGAGCAGATGGGCTTTTCGTGTAGAAAAAATCATGACATCTCTACAAAGTAGGCCTGATATTTCCTGGACCAGGACACTCTCTCAGCCTCTCATTTCTGTGTCTCTAGCTCTGTTATTTGCCTATTGCCCCAACTGTGTCTCTTCTCACATTCCTTCCTCCTTTCTTTATTTCTTTCTCTTTAAAGCTTCTCATCCATTCATCAACAGTATGTTAAGCAGATCAAAATAAGTGCAGCGCGTGGACTGTGCTGGAGATGTGCTGCAAAAAGAAACTGCATTTCTGTTTAATTTTTAATCAACTGTACCAGTAAATTCTACAATACACTTCTGGCAATTGTAAAGGGAACACATTTCTATAAACTAAAACACTATGTATTTTTTGAGATGTACAAATGTACTGTATGTACTTTTATCAAGTTTTTATCATGTATAAATAGCTTTTATGATGTGTTATACAACGGTATTTTGACATTTCGCATAGGCAGTCTGAAATATTCTGGCTCATGGTGTTCGCTGGTGCCTTAGGAGTATCTCTATGGAAACAGTATACGACAGCTGAAAAGAACAATCCTGTTAATCGGTGTCTCTGTGTCAAATGGAGCTACCAGGTCCTGTATGCTCTCATTGCTTGGGAGGAAACCACTTTCACAGTAATCTGCTCAGTAACAGACCCTGCAGTGCAAAGCCACACTGGGCCACTTCTTAATTTTCTTAATTAAATAAGGCGCTGTCTGATGCAGGATGATCCCTATATCTGAAAGCGAGAGGCTGTAAGCTAAAACCTCAGGCATATACTGTACACCTGCAGTTCAGGCTAATGAAAGACTCAAAAATCTGATCTGCTTTACATGCAAGCAACATCCCACAGGGTGGAACAAGATTTTGGGAGTCTGTCGGTGTTCAGAATCCCCTTGTGCGTAAACTCTGAGATTCTATAACCCTCTTCTTGTCCTTCCTTCTGTCTAAATAAAAATGAGAAAGGCTAAAAAAGGCTAACCATTGGGTTTTCTTTTTAGTGCTGTAAACATTAAAAACACAAAAAATATCATACAAATACTTAGACTAAGAAACGTACTGAATTAATAGATGTTACAGGTTGCTTTTGAGCAGTGCAATGATTAAACTATGTCTCACATGTCATGTGAGTGCCTTTTGTTGGAAATAATATTGACAGCAGGTGAAATAACAACATTTATTGAAAATGAGTACATAAATACAATACATAAATACAAATACATTAAATACATAACTAAACTAACTAAAGGCTGTTTCTTCTTTAATTTCCTGAGTACACACTTGCATTAACTTGACATGCAGGTGTGTCTATATGTTGGACATGTTGCTGTGCGCACATACAGAATTCTGTTTTCGCAATCAGGAGACACATTCTCACAGCCTTCTTAAAATCTGCAGCTGTAGGCAGGGAGACACAATATCCTCTAAGCGCAATTTGCTGAACAACAATGTCTGCAGGATATAAACTTGCCATAGAAGCCCTTAATGCATTGCACATCTCTCCCTCTTTTGGCTCAGCTTTTCTGGTGTCATGCCACTTATACCTCAAGCTCTTCTTGTCTGCACTTCTTGTCCTCTAGTACTTTAAGCTCCAGGACTTTTGTGCTCTTTTGAACCCGTTACCGTTGAGATTCTCGAGTGAGAATCCTGGTGCAGTTGTAACTAGTTAACAGGAGTAAAGGTGGGTAAAGGTGCATCACTCCACTATAGCAAAAAATCCATCAAAATGACAAAGATCATATATGATCATAAGTGGTCGAAAAAGAAGAACATGGTCACTGTCTTCTTCATGGAATCCATACCTGCCTCCTGATACCTACCAATGGTCTCTGCTCTTGCAGTGTGTCAGTCTCAGGCTTTGGCAGGTGGAAGAGTCTTGGCTTTTCTTATAAGCCATATGAACATGTATATAATGATTTCCAATAAGCCCATTGTATTGGTGACACGTCTGGAACTGTGCTTTATAACCTCCATAAGCCACATGTAAGTGGATTACTCAACTGGCATAGAGCTCCATTTAATACCCTGCAGAGAAATTACTCATTTACTACCGCAAGCATAGCCAAATTTCAGCAGAATGGATGAATAACGCTGCATGTTTTTTACTATTGTACCTGTGTAGAGGAAATTATCATATTACCACGACTATGCCAGACTATGCCAGATACAGATGCTTTAAAAAAGCCAGAAATTTTGTCTGCACATTGATAGAGGTAATACTTAACCTTTAATATAAATTTATATTACAATATATATTTAGCCAAAATTTCTGGCTTTTTTAAATGTTTGATGAGCCAATTGAGTATTAAATGAATTTTAGGGAGCAGTTGAAGGTTTTAAATTTACTGCTGTTCATCTTGGTCTAGTTCTTCTGCTTTGAACGTACACCTGCTGATATGTTAATGCACCTACATGTGTTCTGTGTCGTCTTTGTCTAGAAAGACTTAATGCTCAGAGATGGTTAAGACCCTCAGCTTAAGAATCACATACAGTCTTACTGGCCTATATTCAAATCCCACCAGAACCTCTTGTCTCTTCCCTACAGGAGCCCTCTCAGCCTTTCCGACCGCCTTTGTGTTAAAACATACCAACGGAAATCTGAACGCATCCACGCTCCTTAAAGTGAACAAAAATGTCTATCACAGCAATTTTATTAAGTTGTTAACTTATTTAATACCCCTCACTGTTCAGTCAGCATCTATCTGACTAATCATCCTCAAGCAAATACATCAGGCTTTAAAAATATCCATACCACCTATAGAACTATTCATGTGTTAGCGCATGTTTCTTACCATCTCTTTGGGTGCAACTTTAACTGCTGGTTTCTGCACAGATTTTGACTTTATGTCAGGGTTACATGTCCTTCAAAAACACCAGTTATCATTAATATGGAAAGGTATTTCTGGTTTAAAATTTGAAATTCTTAATTCTGTAAATACTTTTCCCCCACAAAGCGAGCACTCCTCAAACATACTGCCTTTTACTTTCTGAACACGTGTTGAACGAGCCAGCGAGATCAAGGAAAACGTTTTTATTGAGTGATGTCACGTGATGATATAAAAATGTTACATTTGGAATGCATCTAAGGCCTGGATTTGATCAACACTAATTGTCACGATCATTTGAATTAGTGATGTTTTTCATGTATGGAGAGTAGTCATGGGGCACCAACATACTGAAGTCCTCTTGTGGACTGAAAATAAAGCTTAGAGTTGTTGAATGCTTTATGTGATATACTTACGAGCAGGGGCGTAGGACTGGGGGGAAAAAGGGGACTGAGTATACAGGGCCTCATGTGAGGAGGGCCCACAAAGATACTGGAATGAACAGCTGTGGATGCGGGGAGAATGCCTATGTGCTTATGAGGGCTGAAAGCAAAGATTTGGTGAGTTCACTCAAAGTTCACACAACTAAAATCCAAGAAGTGGACAGGCCTCGATATTAAACACATCTTTTGTTATGAAAAGTATTCACGTGCAATTATCTGTGAATTGTGGAGAAGACCCTCATGAGAATTTATCAAAATGGAAATTGGTTTTGCTGATTTGAGTGATGTGAAAAGGATTAATCAGATAGTGTTTATATGTCACTTGCCACTTTAGATCATACTCTGATTTCTTCCTAAGAGAGCAGGCACGCTGTTGCCAGCTGTTTCACCACATGTTGAGAAAGGCTGTCAAGGCGGTTTAAGAAGAGAGGCGATTTTATGTAGAAATGTGATTATTAGCCTGTCTGCATAATCAGGGTTTCTCCAGCTGACCTGAAAATCTCAGGGGAAACCAACCTTTGAACTTATATGAAAAGCTCGCTCATGTGTTTCAACATTCTAGATTTTCATTTCGTTTTTCAGTTGCTACATCACAGATGAGTCAGACGTAGCTCTAATGTCGAACTGGTAAATCCGTTCAACGTTACCTCTGTATGACATTGTTTGGGTGGTGGTAAAAAAAAAATTGAGTCCAGCCGCTCTTGATTGTGCTGTTGCATTTCATTTTTCTGTAAAATGTTCTCTCATTAATCCCAATAAATCTGGTGGTCTGGAAATCACTGCCATTGGCTCATTTAATATTTATCTTTCTGATCCTGCAGAATAACAAAGATCCCATGATTAAAATCCATTGAGGCACATAACACTAGATTTATTGTAACGTCTCAGTGTACTGCCCTCTTTTTCAGCGGGGATACATACTAATCAATGAAGTGTCTGTTCATCCTGTTTGACTTGACCTGTCTGTACATCTGCACTGGTGCATTTGGTCTACGTTTGAAATATGTTGGCTGTTAGACTGTTATTAATTTAGTAATTTAGCAATATTTGTGACCAATACACCTTCACTTTACATACTGGCAGCAGGAAGGAGCTCTGGCCACATCATACTACATATCTAATATCTGGTTTTACTGTATAGGTGCCTTTCAATTGTGATTAGTCACTTCAGAGAAAAAAGTTTTGTTTACTCCTCCCCCGAAACATATTTAAGTTGTGATTTCACATGATGATCAACAATATTCCAAAATGATTTAATTCAATTTTCAGTGAGATATCAAAGTAATACTACAGCCAAAAATGCAATCATTTGTAGAAACTGCTGGCCAATTTTCAATACTTTTATTCAGTAAAGATATATCCAAGATGGTGGGCTTTATAATATTGTCCTGGAAAGGTTGATCTAGCCTAAAACAAATGAAAAGGCTACTTGTTCACGTAGGAACTCTTTTCCAACAACAACAGCATACAGTAAATTGTAGTAATCCATAGTCCACATAAAAATTATTTGGGTAAAAGAGAGAAGCTGGCATTGCCCGTATTTATCATATCATACTTATCATACTTGACAATATAGGAATGATAAATTAAACTCAGAGTGGATGCATTTGAATGTGAATTTCCTCTCTGACTTTCTCAGGAATGATTCATTGGCATTCAAGATGTTGTGACATGAGTGTGCTGGTGTGAGAGCCGGCATTAAAGTCAAACAGATTTAGGTTGGCATTCTTTTGACTGATCAGACCAGCTCCCCTTAGGCTTCCACAGAAGTGCCCGAAGCAAAAGCCAGTCAGTAGCTGCTTCTGCACACTGCGCACAGTGTCACGACACTGACAAAACCTATTACACAGAAAACGCAAAGTTTCAAGATTCTTTGATACTTTGACTCCCTTTCACTTCCCAATCCCTGCCCTCATCCCCTCCCTGTCTCTCCCTGTCTACTTCCCTCTTCTCTCCAAAGCAGAGCAAGAACTTTCTGAAAATGTGTTCATTTTTGTAGTATAGTAAATTCCATCCATTGTGACTAACACCTGTAGCTGTTCAGTCCTCCGCATTAAAGATCAGAAAAGAAGAGGTAGACAGGAAATCCCCATAATTGTTAAACGCAGGATCTCGCCACTCAGTCAGCAGGAGAGTTAAGTTGTGAAAGGCCCAGCAGGGATCCAGTGAAGAAATGAGACTGAATGGGGTGAGACTAATTGCATCTGCAGGGGGAACAAACATGTAGTGCAGCCAATTTCATTCATTTATTTAATGATGAGCAATTACAACAGTTCCCACAGTTGGCAGGTGTATGTTTTCTGTGCGAACTGTAATAAGTTAATTACCAGTTTTCCAAAGAATATATCATAATAGCATGCATATTTATACCTACAGTACCCTTAATGGAGGTTTATTGATATTGTGTGAAGACTGTTTCAAGTAACAAACATAATCATTCTGGTATCCTTCACTTATTCCAGGTGGCCAACCTGCTGCGACTCTTCCAAATCCCTCAGATCAGCTATGCTTCCACCAGCGCCAAGCTCAGCGACAAGACCCGCTATGACTACTTTGCCCGCACTGTGCCCCCTGACTTCTACCAGGCCAAGGCCATGGCAGAGATCCTGCGTTACTTCAACTGGACGTACGTGTCGACGGTGGCATCAGAAGGTGACTATGGTGAGACTGGCATTGACGCCTTCCAGCAGGAGGCTCGTGCCCGCCAGATCTGCATAGCCACTTCAGCCAAGGTGAGCCGCTCCATGAGCCGCTGGAGTTACGAGAATGTGATCCGCTCCCTGCAGCAGAAATCCAATGCCAAGGTGGTCATCCTGTTCACACGCAGCGAAGACGCCCGCGAGCTGCTGGTGGCAGCCAACCGCATGAACGTCACCTTCACCTGGGTGGCCAGCGATGGCTGGGGAGCGCAGGAGAGTGTGGTGAGAGGCAGTGAGGCTGTGGCCGACGGGGCGTTCACCATTGAACTAGCTTCCTATCAGATTCCCCAGTTTAATGACTACTTCACTGCCCTGCATCCGTACAACAACACTAGGAATCCCTGGTTCAGAGAGTTTTGGGAAAACCAGTTCCAATGCAGCCTCCATGATCTGGGCTGTGGGAAGCACTCACTCCGTGACGCTCCGTTTCAGCCAGAATCCAAGATCATGTTTGTAGTGAATGCTGTCTATGCAATGGCTGCTGCCTTACATAACATGAGGCAGGCCTTATGCCCCAACTCCACCAAGGTGTGTGATGCCCTTAAACCTGGCAACGGCAGAAAGTTTTACCGGGACTACATTCTTAAGGTCAAGTTTGAAGGTGAGTAAAATCTTCATGAACTAATATTATTACAGTGTTGCTTAGCAGATATGATTTTTCATGATGTAAAGCAGGTTCCGTTTTCTCATTATTTCGTCATCTGTGTGAAACTCAATACAAACCTCAATATAATATCATTTAATTTCCTAAAGCGCACTCTACACGTACTGTACGCTGCCAAATTAGGTTATATCAATTTACATTCATTGTACCAGTTCATATGAAATGTTAAATTAGTGCAAGAGTAATTCTACATGTTTATACACTGCAGCTGCAGATAAGCTCTGTAATGATTCAATTTGCAAGGATAAAACTATTTCCACAACCTTGTGCTTGGAGGCTCCTTTTTTTTGTGCATCTTGACTTGAGTGTAAGCAGAGAGAGGGTTTTACAGTTTGCAGATACTGATAAGGCTAGCATTAATTATTTTCTGCTGGCCTATACAAAACTGCCACACAAAATGTGTAACGGTACTGTGTTTGCATCAACACATCCACACACCACAAACGGCAGACCCACTTCTGTAAATGAGCTGTATTGTTTTATCCTTCGATTTATGGAAATACTGACATTTTCATTGATGGGAGATAGAGGTGGACCGGTGTGCTCTTATCCAGCTGTGCTTTTCTGCTCTTCACGATTTGTAAAAAAAAAAAAAAAAATACCCAAAGAATTTTACTATCCAGAGACTTAAAACTGGATGAGAGGCCTTAAATTAGTCAGTCCCTGCAGGTATTACAACACCCTAAGGACACAGAAACAGGTGGACCACTAACTAAAATCATTACAGTAGATATAATAGATTAGATGTTAATTTAATTTAAGTGCTACATAACAAGGAATTCTAATATTCTATAATATATAACATAATGGTTGTTTAACATACTATTCACACTATTACGTTGTACAATTAAATTATACAAATATTATTAGAGCTGAAATGATAAGTCGATTAATCAATTAGTCAATCAACAAAAACGAATGCAACTACAGTACTTTAATAATCGATTAATTCTTTCAGTAATTTTTAAACAATTGGCTTCAGCATTTTTATTTTCCATATATTACAGTAAATTTAATGACTTTGGGTTTTGGACTCTTGGCTCTATAAAAGAAGGTGTTGTGAATACGTCACCTTGGACTGTTTGAAATTATAATGGGCATTCTTCACTATTTTCCAATTGTTTTATGATAAAATTATTAATCAATTACTTTTTCTTACACTGCTACGTCTATTTCAATTCAAACTGGATAATGATGATTTCAAAAAATTTGAAAATGGTGGTTTATTTCAGCCTTGATTTCTTGAGCAAAATGTAACATTATATAATCTGCCATCTGTCTGGGATTCCAGTTCCAGTGTTCAGTCCAGGAACTTTCCATCAAAGTAACCAGACTCAAACTGTGGCTTCCATCATGTACAGTAAATTGACAATTTACACCTGCGTTCTTTCACAGTCAGTGTTCAGTCTGTTCTGCGAGACAAATAAAATGTCAGCTGAGACACATAAATAAGCAGAGAGATGAAAAACGTGCTCTATAAGATATGAGTTCATGGTGCAAAGTCCACAGCCTTGTTGTTCCCACTGTCATAAATGTAATAAACAAATGGTGATATTTATGATTTGCTTTCACTTTGACGTATATCGTAGTTGCACTTGCCATACGATGACCGCCTTGTACCTGTACTTTTCTAACACTCACTTGTTTTCTTTTCACCTTCAGCGCCATTTCGTCCTCCAGACACAGAGAATGTAGTCCGCTTTGATGCCTTCGGAGACAGCCTCGGCCGTTACAACATTTTCCACTACCACAAAGAAGATGGACGCTATGTCTACCGTAAAGTCGGTTACTGGGCTCAGAGCCTGACCCTGAACACCAGCCTGATCCCCTGGGCTGGCCAGGTTGCGCCGACCTCCCAGTGTAGTGACCCCTGCAGGAAGAACGAGGTGAAGAGTATGCAGCCTGGAGATGTGTGCTGCTGGATCTGTATCCCATGTCAGCCCTACCAGTATTTGCAGGATGAGTTCACCTGTGCTGACTGCAGCTTTGGACAGTGGCCCCTGGCCAACCTGACAGGCTGTTATGATCTGCCTGAGGAGTACATCCGCTGGGAAGATGCCTGGGCCATTGGACCTGTCACCATTTCCTGTCTAGGGATGATGTGTACGCTCTTCGTCATTGGCCTCTTCCTTAAACACAATGAGACACCCGTGGTGAAGGCCAGTGGACGTGAGCTGTCCTACATTCTTCTGCTGGGAGTGTTGATGTGTTATAGCATGACCTTCATCTACATTGCCAAACCGTCCACGGCGGTTTGTACACTGCGCCGGCTAGGCTTAGGCACCTCCTTTGCTGTGTGCTACTCAGCCCTCCTAACCAAGACCAATCGCATCGCTCGGATCTTCAGCGGGGTGAAGGATGGAGCCCAGCGGCCTCGATTTATCAGCCCGGCCTCCCAGGTTGCCATCTGTGGTGCTCTGATCTCCTGCCAGCTGGTTGTGGTGGTTGTCTGGCTGCTGGTAGAGGCCCCAGGGGTAAGAAAGGAAGTGAGTCCGGAGAGGAGAGACGTGGTCACCCTCAAGTGTAACAGCAAGGACTCCAGCATGCTCATGTCTCTCACCTACAACTGCATCCTCATTATCCTCTGCACGGTCTACGCCTTCAAGACCCGCAAATGCCCTGAGAACTTCAACGAGGCCAAGTTCATCGGGTTCACCATGTACACCACCTGCATCATTTGGCTGGCTTTCCAACCTATTTTCTACGTTACTGCCAGCGACTACAGGGTGAGTTAAGTTGGATTATACCTGCTTCATGAGTGTGCACGTGTAGTCCTGTAAAATAATCACTACACATGTTTCTTATATCAATGAAATGTTATTTAATTCTTTCCTATGCTGTGGTAATGATTTGTGTTAAATTATTTGTTCAGATGGCTTTCGGTTCTTAATCTGAGCAGAATACATCCTAGCAGATAATGACTTCTTCTGGGGCTGAATTTGGATTTTATATGCATGAAATCACAAACTAATGTCAGCCAGTATTGATTCAGCAGTCAGCCGTGTCTGTGTTGCCCGTGGCTCTGAGGAATATATTCTTTATTACTGCATTGCGTTAATTCTTCATAATTAGCTGCATGATAAAGATTGTTAGGTACTCTCTAAGACAAGAATTTATTTTACCTTTAAGGTTTAAATATTAATAAAGTGACAGTAAATTATAAAATATGGATGCCCAAGTCGTGGAAAAGTGTAACAAGCTGCCAAATATCTTAGTCTTTCCACAACAAAACCCCAGTTCTAGTGGTGGTATAACTTACACAGTGTTTTGTCAAGAAGTATTCTAGGTTTTCTAAGAACAAAAGACACATACACAATGGTTAGAATGAACAAATGAAATGGAGGGAAGACACAGCAGCATCTCACTTAAAATAAAAGCTTATGGGAGGAATCATTTTATCCTTCCACCCCCACAACTAAAGATAACCCCAGAAAAAGAAGGTTTTAAACTACGGCATCTGCAACAATGCCTCTAATTTAAAGGTAAATCCCCCCAGTGCCAATCCACACTGACACTGAGTCAGACAGTACTTATGACGATAGATTGATAGACAGATAGATAGATAGATGAGTATGCATGTGTGTAACATGGTTAACAAAGCAAAATGGGGACTGACAAGATAAATAGTGTTCAGTTTCTGACCCTGTGTGCTGCATGAATGCTGACGGTCATCTGTAGACAGGAACATACTGTACACTGAATTGACAGAACTTCAGAGAAAAGGGTGGCCTGAGTCGTGGGGATTCATTCCTCTGGGATCTGAACAGCGAGAGAGAGGCAGAAGGGAGAAATAGACAGAGGAATCCCCTGACACAGCTGCCTCTGCAGAAACATGGAGAAGGCAGGCAAGACCATGAGGGCTTAAAGGGAACTGAACGTCCCTGAGTGTCCCTGTGCGTAGCTGTGTGGAATAGAGCGTGAAAGACTGGGATGCTGAGTCCCAGCTGTGCCCTCTGTCCTGGGACTCCAGTGAGGCTCAGAGGAACCCTTCCTCCAGGCCCTCCAGGCAACATGAGCAATTCATAGCCAGAACGGGCTCATCAGATAGACGCAAAACTCCCCTTTGACCGATGAATAATTACTGAAGCAACAGAGGTGGTACAGTGTCTGTAGTTTTTCACAGGCAGGGACATATTACTAGTGTTCTCGTAGTTTTACACCACTTCTCAAATTGTTGTCACAGCCTGATGCAAATCTCCAGCTGAATAACAAATACGGATTTGATTGTGGTCTGTCATGAAATGTTAAAGTAAACTAAATACAATCTACTGAGCCATGAATAACACATTTGATTATCATATGAAATATTGAAGACGTTCTACGCACCCTGAGGGAGGGGGCTCTCCTCATATGCCAGTGCTGGCCATCTCATCGCAGCAGCAAACACAACTGATTAAACAGCCACTGCAGTCAAAAGTCACAGCATTTCTTTGAAAACACTGAAGGCTACAGACAGCACTAAAAGACAGAAAAGTATTGCCTGTGATCTTTACAACCGCTACCCATCACATTAATGGATCCTTTCAGGACAAACATTTCCCAAATCACTTTTAATCTCTGTCAGTTTAGCTCCTTTGACTTAGTAGTGTCTCTAGGATGCTGTAGAGCCCACTGATGGTTTTTATAATAAATGCTCATCAACCTTATTCATATTTTATGTCTAATTACAATAGGATAAAAAAACAGTAGTGAATCACTTGTGGGTTTTGTCAATTCAACGTCCAATCCAGCCTACCAAGACTGACTTGTGGCTGGTTCATCCAATAAAGCTTTTCAATAAACGTACAGCACGAAGCCCAATAAAAGGAGGGATCTCATCTCCGCTGTGAGGTTCTCTGGAGGAATAAAGCTACCTGAAAAGAGCAGACATTATTTATGTCTGAAGCAGCAGTGCTGTATTTGTGAAATAAAATAATACCTTCAAAGGCCAAACACGGTAAAAACAACAGTGTACAGAGGCAAGCAGAAATAGTAGTAGCCATGCTCTACACCCTGTTCTCTACACTCGAGCAGAAGACATCTGGAAAAATATTACTGCAAAGGCAGATTCCTTGTCCTCTGCTCTTCCAAAGCAACATCTTGTGAATTATTAAAACAACTTAACAGGCCATTCCTATGCAGTACTGTCCCTGGTTTTATTCAAAACTATTTCTGAATTAAGTAGAGGACATTTAGCCTCTGTGCACCTCTGTGCTGCTCAGATTATTATGTATAAACTTGCCTTTGTATGTTACCTTTACTCCCTGTATCCAAATACACAGGTCACATATACAGTAAAATGGTGCGAATTTATATCTGGACCCAGGACCTGAGCGTGTCAGTGTGTGTACTGTATTTCAGAAGTGGCATGAGGTGAATCTTAATGTTGAATTCATTGCACATGGCACCCTGCAATACATCTCAAGATACAGAGATAAATTCAGTGATGTAGTTGTTTAACATTACATGACCTTTAGTCAGTGACCACTATGTTGCAAACATATATATCAAATACATTAATATTAAATCATTTTCTTTAGATATCTTTATCAATTAGTTCATATCTTCATACAATCAGTTGATGAATACTATTACAGTAATTAGTAATTACGAATTGTAAGAGAGTAATAAACTGCTAAACATTTATCTAAGATGATTAAACACTGTTCTGTAAATAAAAACTTTGTTAACTACTTGTGACTGTGTCAGTTACATCCCTGCCTAAACTAATGGATACTATTTCTTTGCCATTATCTTTGTAATCTTTGTTGCAGAACAGTGCGTGCACAGTGCAATACTCGGTGCCCACATTATTTTAATACCAACATTAGCATTCAGGGTGATAACAGACACCTGCTGTGCCTTGTGAAAATGGGATGCACCTGCCACACTCCGCTCGATGCTGGGCTGCATCCTGTTACCCAGGAAAAAAACCAAAAAGAAAACTGTGAGGAGATTGGAAATGAAGGAGCAGACCAATGACACATAGCAAGATGTGGGCACAGTGAGGGGGGAAAAAGGAGCGAGGGTGAAGCAGTTGATTGACAAGCAAATAAACAGATCACTTAACACCTCTCTTTCGCACTCCCAGCTGATGGCTTGCTCCTCTGTCATACCTGACTTTGATTCTGAATTATGAACGATGTCTTTATCATTTCTTTTCTGACTTCTGAATATCTTTCTCATTAAAACAAATATTCTTGTACAGGGAAATGGTCCTCAACCCTATGCCAATGAGTTAATTAACACTTTCTGGTTGTTTTGAAGCTTCCCCCTCAGATCCATTTCAGCTCTATGGATGAATAAACACTTGAATAAACATTTTTTAATGCCAACAAAAATGTCACCGAAAAAGATCAACATTAACACTGGGACTTGAGCTGTGCGTGAACATTAATACTGGCACTGGTGTGAAATTAAGATTGGCTTTTGATGGGGTATAGGAATTTAACATTTATCTAGAAATGTGAATTTACTTTTCTGTTACATATTAGTGTATATAACACAAAAGGAAACTCAGATCACTGCGAAATATCTGTAAAATATACAGTAGATGCAGGAGTAAGAGCCTGAAGCCAGACTATTAGCTAACCATGGTTTTGTTTTTTGAGAGTGAATTTCTCACCTCTCTTTCCTCCTCCAGGTGCAGACCACCACCATGTGCATCTCTGTAAGTCTGAGTGGGTCGGTGGTGTTGGGCTGCCTCTTTGCTCCCAAGGTCCACATCATCCTGTTCCAGCCGCAGAAGAATGTCAGCACTCTCAGAGTGGCCACCACCCGCTTCAGCGTCACCACCGGCCCAGGCTCCAGTTTCTCTCAAGGTAATACCTGATATGCAACAACATCATTGTGGCTATTGCTAAGCTCATTACCAAACACAGTAATTCATCACTAATAACTAATAACTGATGTAATGATAACTACTTTATCACTACACCTGTCTGTCACACCTGTAACACTGGCTGTTCTAAAAATCAAACGAGGCTCAGATTAACCGTAAAGGCTCAACAGATTGTCTAGTCTTCTTTTCTTCCATTAAACAGATGGAAAACTTCCACCACAAAAAATACAGGCCCTTTCTGTCATTTCTATAAATCAGGGAAGAAAAGAAAAGTAGCCTAATTGGAGGACAGAGGGCGCCCACTAATAGTTTCTGGATAATTAATTGAAAATGTGATATTAACACAATACACACATAACTGCAAATCACCAGATTTCATTACTTGATTATCATTCTGCTAATTCATCTGTAAGCATGGCCTCCTCTGGGCTGTTTACAGTACAATAGCTCAGTTGAAAATGAATGGCAGGGGCATGTGGCATATGTTACATACTGTATCTGTATTGTTTGTGTAATCCAAAAGAACTTAGAAGGTTTTTTTAATGCTTTGCAGCATCAGCCTCCAATGTTGTTCCAACAGTGTGTAACGGACGAGAGGTGGTGGACTCCACAACGTCCTCCTTGTGAAGATTAGCTGAGTTCCTTTGCCAAGCATTGTAAACAGAGTTATATAATCACTAGTTCTGAATCAGGTGTCTCAGATATTAAAGAGGTCACGCAGAAGATCGTCCTGACTTTGTTGTCCTCAAAGTGCTGTGAGTACAATGTCCCAATTATTTTATTTTGTTCTTTGACTCGTAGCGATTTTAAATAAGATGCCAATAAAGTCGCATATAGCCCTTGTTTTTATTGAAGATTCTACTTGCAACAATGGAGTAAATTATAGTAAATCTGTTAAATGTAATATATACAAGACGTTTTTAATGTAGATTTTGGTGAACCAGTTTGTGCTTTCTTGTAATTTATGTAAATAAAATGTGTTTTTTATTAATACAAAAATTACTTACAGTCCGACTATTTCTTTGCACATCATAATGAGGTGCATATTCCAGAGGATACTATATGCAAAAGTGCTTTGAGATGTTGATTAGCTTTGCTTGACACTGTAAACACTGAGAAAAATAAACCTTCTAGTCTTAGTAACCTGCACAGATCTGCCCAACATGCTGTCATACTACATGTTACATGTCATTTACATCCTTTACATCTATAATATGCTAAATTAACTGCACATATGTAGTGCTTTTCAACTTCATGGGACAAAGCACTTTACACTTCTCTCATTCACACCACTAGTACACTCTTGGTGACAGAGCTGCCATGCAAGGCAGTAGCCTGGCCATCGTGAGCAATTTTAGGTTCAGTGTCTTGCTCAAGGACACTTCAACATGTGGACAGAAGGAGCCGGCGACCAAACCATCAACCCTGAGACGAAATGGACATCCTGCTCTACCTCCTGAGCCACAGCCCTAAAAGAAAGCCATGTATAAACTCATGACTTCTGTGGAGGACGTGCAATTCAGATTCAGCCAAGTTGCTTGACTATTTAAAATATATGATTATATTAGTGCAAATTCAATTTGGACTCAGCCTGGGTTTGAAATCTGAGTGGTCTAATATTTATCAGCTTCAATCTACACCATCTGCCAAGACCAAACAGTCTCTACATGAAAATTACCAGCACAAATATCATCATCTGCTGATATGGGATAAAATCCACCAAAGCTGGCCTTGAAATACACACAGCAGTCAGTGCCTCTGTGCACATGAGGCAGATGCTTTGGAAAATAGACACATACAGTATCTGTGATTTAACACTGCCATCTTGTGTCCAAATTGTTTGATCTAATCTTGCACATTGCAACATGTAGGCAGCCCTGGGGCTTGCTGTAAATAGAGTATTTGCATATGGAGGAAGTGGACAGATAATAGGAGCACTGTCTTACTTTATTAGATCTGTTCAGTGACCATCATCAAATTACTGTTGTTATATAAACCAGGTACAGCATGCACTGCAACAACTTCTTTCTGTGATTGTAAGAACCAGAGTGTCAACTGGTGTGTAAAGGTTAAAGAAAGAGCCCCTCCACATTAAGCTAAGTATTTAGAGGCATAATTATTAGGGAATATTTTCTTCACAAAATGTTTTTAACCAGCGAGCTTTATGTTACAGTATTACCTGGGAGCAGCAGTCCTGGTAAACTCATTCGTTGAGAGTCATCCTCATCAGACAAATCCACAGTGTATCTAATTAACATTTCCTAAAGGGGAAAACACAATGTCATGACCAAACACAGCACATGAGACTGCAATGGGAATTGTTGCCAACACCACCACCTATGATACCATTTACTAATATGTTTACAGGTAATGTAAATGAGTCTTTATCATGTTGAGTCTTTATCGAGTCAGTCATTTACTTTAATGACTAAACACAAGACACACACTACCCAGCCGTGCAACTATTCTACATCACACTTCTGAGTTGTGTTCTCTGATAATTTGTGAATTTAGTAGAGAAAAGCTGCACATTAAGTTTATTATTGGAGAAGAGGTACACTATAGGGAGCTTAGTTTTATACTGGGATTAACAGTGATTGTACTGTGAAAGTACAAAGAAGAGAAAACATGGAGGTCAGGGAATATTATTTTCCTTTCGGGACTTACAATAAAATATATCACTTGTACCCTACTAGTACAATATATAAAAATGATTATAATAATATTAATAATATTAATAATATTAACAGAGCACACATTTTCTGTCATTTTCACATACAACAAGCTCTCTTTGTTTTGTTACTCCGCTCATTAGAAACCAGATCTCATTTCACTTTACTGTTAAATTTCAAAACAATTTTAAACTGAACTGGGACAAGTAAAAGTTAGTAAATTTGGTAATATGAGAGTGCAGTTGGGCCCACAAGCCAAATGGACGTTTTAAAAGTTGAGCTTAAACGAAACTGACTATAACGCTAATTATGGCCAATTTGCTAGTTATATTCAGTGTTGGAAAGGATTTTTTGAGGTACTTGTACTTTACTTGAGTATATTCCCTTTTCTGGTACTTCATACTTCTCAACTACATTTCAGAAGCAAATATTGTACTTTTTACTCCCCTACATTTATCTGATAACTCTAGTTACTAGTTACTTTGCAGATTCAGATTAATAATACAAACTACAGTCAACAAATAAATGATGATGTATTATTATTGGTTACAATAACATAAGTATTTATTAATCTCTGAGGGGGAATTCACAAGCTACCCAGCAGTGTATAAAGTAATTGAAAATAGACCCACCTTTACCAGCCGAAACATTAAAGTGATGAACACATTAATGCATCAATAATTATATTCCAATGATTATATATTATATAATATATGATATTACTTGTAACAGAGTATTTCTACACTGTGGTATCACTACTTTTACTTAAGTAAAAGTCCTGAGTACTTCTTCCACCGCTGGTTACATTTTGCTGTTATTTTAAAACTATTTATTATCTTATCCTTTAAAATACCAAAGCATAAATCCTCAACTGTGAACTTGTCTAAAATGATACACATAACAGAGTCTGTAGCTAGTTTTGACCCTACTGCTAGCTACTTATTTGTGTGAATTTTGTTACTTTAAAACTCCTTTCCTTTCTCATTTCTACTTCTTTTAAGTACTAAATATGCTGCACTGTGAAGCTATTGTGTCTTCAGATGTTAACATAACAAAACAGTGGACGTTAACCTTGAATAAACTTAGTTTTCCCGTCTGTTAACATTAGTTAAACAGGAAAAACAGACAATACATACCGGAACAAGCTAGGTGGCGGTGTAGCCGCTACCCAGCTCCGCAGCTCCGTCGACTCCACCCAGCAGCAGCAAGAAGGGGAAAATACAGGATACAGTGGAGCTCCGCCTCTTCCTCTGACTGTAAAGTGAATGAAAACTTCCCGAAAATCCGTGTCAGGCAGCTGCCCTCAGTTAGCCCGGTGACTGCTTCAGCAGCGAGGAGACCCTGTCTGTCTGTCCGCCTGCTCTCCTCTCCCCCAGCCTGACCGACGCTGTTTAAAGTTGAGAGGTGAGTTCCCAGCTGAGGGTAATTCAGGTCGTCTTTGGAGTAAACAAGGGAGGGTGGAGGCTCTCTGGCGGCCTTCTTCCAAACACACAAAAACTACTGTTGCATAATGGTTAAATGCTATTAGTTATGGCAGTATACAGTAGGTGACTTGTTATTACTCAGTAAGTACATGCATGGGGGATTCATTCATTTGTGTTGCAGTGCAGACAGAGGGGGCCAGTGTAGGCATGTCTGAGCTTGTCCAGGCATCATGCCCAAATGACAAAGATGGCAAGTTTCTGTGCAGGGTTGTCAGCCAGGATCATGGCACCAAAGAGACGGGCTGCTTCTGCCGCCAAGGCAGGTGGCAAGAAGGCGAAAGAGGAGACACCAAAGCCCAAGGATGCCTTCACCTCTGCAAAAGAGGCTCTTCTGGCTGCGGGGCCACAGGTGAAAGGCAAGAGGAAGGTGGATGAGCACTGCACACTGTCAAGCCAAGGAGAGGTAAGAAAGACGTTTTTAAACCAGTTACCCTCACGGTGTTGTATATTCATTCACATCAGTGCAATTCATGAATTTTGTGCAATCACATTTAAAGAGAAAAATTAATTTTGAAACATTTTGTCTCCACCAGATACATGAGGAGTACGACTGCATGCTCAATCAGACAAACATCGGACATAACAATAACAAGTTTTATGTCATTCAAATTATTAAATCAAACAACAACTACTTTTCATGGAACAGATGGGGTAGAGTGGTAAGTATGTCCTGCAACAGATTCCTACTAAACTGCCTTCTTTATTCTGTTTTGCTCATTTATCTCTTTAAATATTTAAATATTAGCAACTACTGTACTTGCACACTGGTGCTTGCACACTATTTGAGTCCCATTTTCCTGATATTTTATTGTATATGTGTTCTTTCTTTGCTCCAAAGAGCTTGTTAAAACAAATGTCTTCAGTGGATCCTTAATGAGTTCAAATTATTACTGCACACATTATGTGAAGATAAGTGTTTTGACAGTAGTATGTGCTAATGAATATACTGATTATCTTAATTAATGGTATCATTAGCATAACTGGTGATGTTTAATATGCTGCGGTGAAAATGTCTGGACGTTTGACAGCTCGTGCAGCTTATGTTAGTGTGTTTCATTTTCTTATATAAAGCAAATTGCCCCTGATTGCGTCATCTCTAATCTGAATTCAGGGGGAAGTGGGACAAAGCAAACTTAACAAGTTCCCTAATCCTGAGAATGCTGTCAAGGACTTTGAAAAAAAGTTTAAGGACAAGACAAAGAACAACTGGAGCGATCGGTTGAATTTTGTGTCTCACCCTGGGAAGTACACCCTGATTGAGGTGGATGGAGAACAGGATGCTGAGGTCAAGGTAATGTTAATGTTAATCTCACTGGAACAAGGAGCTTTGAATATGAAACCTAGAAGCATCATCTTGTAGAATCAATCACCATTATCCACGACAGACTTCATCAAGGAACTTGTCAGAGGTGTTTCAAGTATTTGAAACCTTTGAAATTCAGTTTTTAGCAAAATCTCACCAGCGGTGCTTTTTGATGTTGCAGGTGGACACTGTCGATGGAAAGACTGTCAAAGTCACTAAAAATGTCGAGTCCTGCACCCTTAACAACGCTACAAAGAGCCTCATCGAGCTGATTTTCAGCAACGACATGTTCAAGGAGGCGATGGAATGTATGAACCTAGGTGGGTGTGTCTCAGTTTGCCAACCTTTTAATACAAACAGGTTCATGCAGTTTGTAAAAGTTCAGTGTGCATAAATACCTGTTCTGTGACACGTCTGTTGCTCTAAATGAGGTGCTAATTTGAAAATCTCTGAGCCTTTTGTATATTAAGCTTGACTTTCTGTAGTGCTTAGAAATGAAGGAAACTTGGAGATCAAAGAGTGCAGAATGTGACATGTAAACGATTGACCAGAGGGTGAAGTCTGCATTTGCACAACACATCCCCTTATCTCAGCATTTTGAGCATATCTGATCAGTGTTTTGGGATTTGCTTACAAGATCATTGTTCTTAAATTTTTTCTAACATTTAGAAGTAACTGACGTAACAATTTGCACCTTAAAATAGGCAAAGTACACAGTGTGAGAGGCCCTTTCTTAGTATAAGCAAAGAAAACATACAATAACTAGTCTGGTTGGGATTTGTGGTTTTGTGTGTGTGTGTGTGGACATTGTACAGACATCAAGAAGATGCCTTTGGGTAAGCTCAGTAAGATGCAGATTGCAAAAGGCTTTGAAGTGTTGGAGGAGATCGAGGCAGCCATGAACCAAAAAAGAGGACGCACACTTCTGGAAGAACTTTCCTCGAAGTTCTTCACCGCAGTCCCACACAACTTTGGCCGGACCAGGCCCCCAACCATCGACAACAAAGAAATTGTGGAGAAGAAGAAAGAGATGCTTATGGTGAGAATTTTGCATTTTTTTTAGATCATATGTAGGAATGAGCTGTCTTCCTGTGATGTTTTCTCAGTCCTAAAGTCACTCCCTTTTTACATTCTCTGTAAAGGTGCTGGCTGACATCGAGCTTGCCCAGACTCTGAAGTCAGAGACCGAAAAGGCTCAGGAAGAGATGGTAGAGACAGTTCCTCACCCTCTAGATCAGGACTACAATTCTCTCAAATGCAGGCTCACTCTAATGGACAAGAATGCTGAAATGTTCAAGGTACTGTGTCATAAGTGATAATAAGGTTCAGTAAATACAAAGCACTTGTACTATGTCATGTTGTCCTCTTGTCCAACAATATAAACTTTGGGTTTTTTTGCATTTAAAGATCATCGAAAAATACCTGAAAGCAACTTCAGAAAGTTGCTATCGTAAACCAAAAATTGTCAATGTTTGGGAAGTCGATCGAGAGACAGAGGTAGGAACTACAGTCCATTTTGTTCAATGTGATGCAGAAGACTGATGTTCTGTGATCTAACACATGCGTTGCACATCGCAGGGACAGCGGTTTAGTGAGAATGACAGCCTGGAGAACCGCCGTCTGCTGTGGCATGGTACAAACATAGCGGTGGTGGCAGCTATCCTGAAGAGCGGTCTCAGGATAATGCCCCATTCAGGAGGCCGTGTTGGTCGCGGTATCTATTTCGCATCTGAAAACAGCAAGTCTGCAGGTTACGGTGAGGCTGTATGAAAACATAAGGATTGAATAAGATAATAATGACATGATTGCAATCATAACGATAATATTGTGTTCAAAATCAAAACTTTCTGCTATTTATTTTTAGTGCGCACCTCTAAAAACACTGGAGTGATGTTTCTGAGCGAGGTAGCCCTCGGTAAAGAATGTACCATCACCAAAGACAACTCTTCCTTGAAGAAGGCTCCTGCAGGCTGTGATAGTGTGGTGGCACGTGGATCAGTGGAACCGGGTACAGTACTTCCTCACTTTTATTCACACAGTAAAATTAAGCCGATCTTGCTCTCAAGTTCACTGTCAGTATATTGAGAAAGCCTTTCGTGTTCAAGTTTAAGTTGTATTGATAAAAATGAAAGCATTTGAGAACCACTGTGTGAAATGATATCATGCAGCATGTTTTTGTTTGGTAAAGTTTTAAACTCCTGCCTTTTCAGATCCATCCAAGGACATCTTCATCACCCTGGAGGGCAAGAGGGTAGCTGTGCCTCAGGGTAAGCCCATAGAGCAGCCCCAGTTCTCAGACAGCTCCTTCAGCAACAGCGAATATCTCATCTACAAAGAGAGCCAGTGTCGCCTTCGCTACCTGCTGGAGCTGAACATGCACTACTAATTCAACGCATGGAAAGAAGCAGGTCCTTTGAAAGAGAAAAGTTCCTCATTCCCTCTATATAAGGGGCTTCCTAAAAAGCTTTGCTATACTGTTTTCTTAAAATAATATGGTTATATTGTTATTGTTATATTGTCTTTATTATTACAGTTTTAGTGCAGATGTTCCTACGCCGGTACATAAATGGCTCGTACTTCTTTGTGCCTTATATTTTACACACTGTAAAGCTGGCCTGAGTGTGATAGACTGCACTTCTGTTATAATACATACTGTATTTACTTTTTCCTGTACAATGAAAAGGATTACACTTTCACCTCTTACTTGATCTTGATTTTTAAATGTCTAAAATTTTTAGAAATTTGCACAGTTTTGTTTTCAAATGACATGCTGCACTTTGTGTTCTATCTCAGTTCTGGTTTGAAGTAGCTTACCTTTTACACATTACATCGTTTAATCTAAGTGGTGACGCTAATATAAACCTGTCCCTCAGAAAGAAAATATCTTTGATACGTAGTAGGAATTTAACGCATGCCTTTGCAGTTACATAGACATTTTGAATAATGTTATATAGTAGAGCAGAAGTAAAAATGATACTCTATGCACAGATATGTTTACAGGCAGAAGTGTAAAGTGCAATTTTTGGCTACTGTTCAAGCACTGTTAGAAATGTAATATTTTGTTGAGCTGTTAAGAAAGACTCTGAAAGTGCTTCTGCAATGCGAAGTAAAGTAACATGTAAGTTATGAATAGCTTGGGCAAATTTCTTGCCCAGTAGGTCTTCTAGCTCCGTTACAGATGCCACCACATGGTGTCAGTAATGAGCAGCTCCCTTTGGAATGTATTTGCCTCAGCATTTTTGCACTAAAATATTATTTGAACCAATGATTAGTTAATAAACTAAAGTGCCCCTCCAACTTGTGCAATGTTTTTCCTTTTGGATGATGAGCTTGAATGAGCACTTTGATCTTTTTGTGTACTTGCTATTTTAGATTATATGGTCGTTGTTTACCAGGACTGGACTACATTTGATAAAAGGCAATACAGTTTGTTTGTATGGCTGTAATACATCTAAAAAAGGATGGTGATGATGGTGTGTGAACAAATTAAATAACGTAGATAATATTAAAGATAAAAAAAGATGCTAAAAGATTTCAGATTTACATCCTGTGGAAATGCACATTATCAAATAATCCTGTTTTTGATATCAGTCATTTTTACTGTGAGATAATAGTTCAGATAATAATCCTGCTCTCTGACCTAACTGGAGGGAAGAGTAAGCAATTAAAATACTTGGAAGTATTTAAAAGACACTACAGATTTGAGTTATATATTAGGCTAACCTTATTTTATCCCTTTCATGCATGGCGCCCACTACAGTGGACAGATATTTGGAAGGCAATTTGAACCATTTAAGTTGTAGAACAATGTCCCAACTACCAGGTGGTGGACCACCAAAGCATTGTCTAAAATTCCATGTTATTACTATCTTTGTATGTCTTTGTTGTCTTGAGATATTGCATCGTAAATTCAAAATAGCGGAGGGAAGAGGAGATGCACCAAGTACCTCGGGAATAACTGTTAAATCCCTTTATTCTCAGAAAATCAGACAGGTAAAAGAAACTATTTTTCAATTAGATAAGATGTTAGAAATACTTTTTTTCCAGATTTTAATAATATTTTTCTTGTACATTTTTTTCTGTGACTGAAAATACATCTGTCCACTCCAGTGGACGTTATGCGTCAAAGGGTATTGGGCCTATATGTAGATTCTGCCTTATTTTGTATGTTTTATTTGACGTTATGATATAATTTACACTTTAGTAGTTTTATCTGTATTCATACCATTGCTCTTAGTAAATGTTTTAAAAACACGTTTTTTTTTCAGACACATTGAGTTCATTGAATCACTTTTTACTCCGTTGATGNAAAGTTATTGGCATGAATTTTCACTTGTTTAAAAGTAAAAACAAACATTTAAAAAATATTACTTTGTGATTTAATAATTCATGCATGAAAGGGTTAAAATCAGAAAATTGTTTCTGGTTCTTGAAGCAGGTGTATGGAGTCCTCTGATGTCTCTGGCTCTTCAAAAAGAAAAGAAGCAATGTCTGTCTGAAAGTCTTCCAGAGAANATTATTCATTTATCCAATGCTTGAGAAGTCGGACTCAACAGGACTATTTAATTAATTTGGCATGACCCTTTGGTTCTAAAATTGATATAAAAATGTATGTGTCTAAACATTGTTCTGACACGTATTGCTGATCAAATTGTGGGAAACTTACATAAAACGAATGGTGTTCCACTTTTTATATTCATAGTCAATGCCTTACTTATTGTCAGTGGGTTCTATTTTCTAGTGATGTTACAGTTGTCTCTGATAAATAATATAATAGATAATACTACTTCAAAGATACAGAGCTGGCTGCATCATGATAAACGTGAGTTTCCCCTTTAAACTGGTGGAAATTAGGACCCAGGGAAGACTCTGGAAGTGGGACAGTGGAGTGTGTGTCTATTTGAAAGCAAAAAA
>NTHP01000039.1:1465214-1477091 GCA_003416845.1 Oplegnathus fasciatus
AAAAACACAATCACACACAATACAATGTGTGACAGTCACTGCCATACACAGCACAGGACAGGAATGAGAGTGTTGCTGGGAGAGTGGTGAGGAGAGAGAGGAGGCGTCATTTACCACCTAAAATCATCATGGAATCAGTGATCAGCACTTCTTTAATTGGAGATATACATGTGTGATGAGTCTGGACCTCTGGAACCTCTACAAACCCCAGGCACTGAATTAACTGGACTTAATAACATGGATTTTCAGTTGGAGGACTGACTATTTTACTTTTTGGAAAAAATAACTAAAGATAAAGCTGGGCTTCCTCTGGTTTGGGCCTTTATAAACATATGTGGGATTTCAACAGGAGCTTTGTCAAGTCAGACACCTGTTTGGTCTGAACTGACTGAACCACGCAAACAGAGAGTGGATCATGGGTAAGTAAGTGCTGGATGTGTTTTTTTATATTTTTGATAATGAAAATCTAGACAGAATTTTACTTTAAATCAACAGTCAGTATGTTTTACCACACAATAAGATATGAAGGTATTGATATTTTTAATATACATATTTCTTATATTTACCATCAGCACAGCATTGCGTACTGCAGATAGGAGGAATGTCAGATATTGTTATTTTTGTAGATAGACTTTGCTGGGGGGAAAAATAGACAGTGTGTTCAGAGCTTTGATGGAAGCTTTGATTGCCTTTTAACTTGTCAGCACATCGGACTCTGACAGAAAGGACAGACTTGCATTTCTCCAATATTAATGGATTAATGATATCACAATAAAACCCAATAAAAACTCACATGCACGTTGCATATGATACCATCTAGTATATCACACCAGTTTCTTACTCCTTTTTCATGGATTCTCATTTCTTAGATACGATTCACGGTTAAAAGACATTTGAGAGTGTCTAAAAAGAGGATTCACAGATGTAATGTTGAACAAACAAACATATTGGACTGCTGCTGGACCTAAAACAAAAGCACTCTGGAAAACCCTAACTTAGGTAGCGAACAGCTCAGACTGCTGAAGCGTGTCATTGCTTATTGTCCTCATGACTCTTATCTTTAACAACAGTGTAGAAAGGCCCTCGAGGGGGCTAATACTGATTTTACATAAACAAGGCCATTCATTGCTGAATTTTACTGTAAACAGTCTCCGATTTACCCACAAGTGTTTACACTTAAAACATGTAAGCAACCGTTTATGTTTCCACAAATTAGTAGTCAGCAGAAATTTAATTGCAATATATTTTTCATTTACTGAACATGATATTGCATAGTCAGACGACGTCCTGCATCAGTATTCAACTATATTAAGGTATTCCTACATATTACATGGGTAGAGGAGATAACATATGGTATATAAAGAAAGATGGATGGACTGCCTTAAAAACGTTCAGAAATAACTGTTTTCTGTCTTTTCAACACAGGACATCCACATATGAAGACATCCGACATACAAATGGAGGAAGTTGTGAATGAATAATGGCCGACAAGACTGGTCCCATGATAGCCTCTGTGCCAAATCTCACCACTGCCCTATGGGAGCCTGATCCTACAGTTCCTGCCAATGTGGGCGTCGTCACAAGCTCCCAGTCACAGATAAAAGACCTTTTTGGGCTGTTCTGCATGGTGACCCTTAACCTCATTGCTTTGTTGGCCAACACGGGTGTGATGGTGGCCATTGCTCGTGCTCCTCACCTGAAGAGGTTCGCTTTTGTGTGTCACCTTTGTGCAGTGGACCTGCTGTGTGCCATCCTCCTCATGCCTTTGGGTATCATATCCAGCTCACCGTTCTTTGGCACCGTGGTGTTTACTGTTCTGGAGTGTCAGGTTTACATCTTTCTCAATGTTTTCCTCATCTGTCTGTCCATTCTCACCATCACAGCCATTAGTGTGGAGCGTTACTTCTATATCGTACACCCCATGCGTTACGAAGTCAAGATGACCATCAACCTCGCTATTGGTGTCATGCTCCTAATCTGGGTTAAATCAGTCCTCTTAGCTTTGGTCACGCTGTTTGGATGGCCAGCTTATGGGCATCAGAGCTCTATTGCTGCAGCTCACTGCTCTCTCCACGCGAGCCACAGTCGTCTAAGAAGTGTATTTGCTGTGCTCTTCAGTGTGGTCTGTTTCCTGGTTCCTGCGGTGGTTATCTTTGCTGTTTACTGTGCCGTGTACAAGGTAGCTCGTTCTGCAGCCCTGCAGCAAGTCCCTGCTGTGCCAACGTGGGCAAATGCGAGCCCTGCTAAGAATCGCTCAGACTCCATCAACAGCCAAACCACCATGATCACCACCACCCGCACTCTGCCCCAAAGACTATCTCCAGAGAGGGCCTTCAGTGGCGGTAAGGCTGCCCTTACTTTGGTGTTCATCGTGGGCCAGTTCTTGGTTTGTTGGTTGCCCTACTTCATCTTCCACCTGCAAATGTCTCTGACTGGCTCCATGCACAGCCCCGGGGACTTAGAGGAGGCAGTCACCTGGCTGGCCTACTCCTCCTTTGCGGTTAACCCGTTTTTCTATGGCCTGTTGAACAGGCAGATCAGAGAAGAGCTGGTTAAGTTTCGACGTTGCTGCTTGACCCATCCAGCGGAGTTTGGGGCATCCAGCCATGAGGGTTCCCTTCAGGAGAACTTCCTCCAGTTCATCCAGAGAACCAGCAGCACAGCTGAAACCCTGGCCAACTCCTATCCCAGAAACACTATGGACCAGGAGATAAAGATCCCTGGACAAATACCTGAGGAGCACGCTTAGACATTGACCAACTTGAGTTATGGACTACAGTGCTAATATATAGGCCATGTCAGTTTGTCATGTTTGCGGGCCATTTTTTCTTAATGGATAGGTTCACATTATAAGTCTATCTTAAAACAATACTGACATGTCCATATGTATATTGCAGAAATCCTTGCAAAGAGATATTTAAAGAAATTTAATTTTAAGTGATGGCGGACAAAATCCACAGTCATTGTTGTTGTTGACATGTCAGTATTGTTTTAAGATAGACTTGAAAAAATGTGTGCACCTATCCTTTAAATACATCTTAAATGCCCAGTGCCTTTTATTGTCTAATTCAGGTAGGCTTTCTCATTTTAGGTCAAGGTGCTATGGCAGTACTGTAACATGAAATATTGAAAAAGTGATAAATGTTCCCCCGTGCATATTTTCCATTTATATTACAATTGTCCTGATTTTAATGATGTTTGTAGAAATGTTTTATATGTTTATAAATGGGAAAATCTGGAGTGTAACTATAATAAGAAGGTCATGATTGAATGGATATTTAAATGTTTTCTTGTATTTAATTAGGAACTATGTATTCCATATGAATATGAGTTGGTTCCGTTGTATCATTTTTTCGCGTCAATAACAATATGTATATTCAAATGTTATATTGGTGACTGATTCTGTTGGACTGAGTATTCAGTATTGGATGTAAATGTTGCCATATAGTGGTCCTCCCTTTATTTATAAGGAATAACTTGATAAACAGCAGCATGGTGTGACTCCTACATATGACTAAATGATCCCTTCAGAGCACTAACACGGTGGTCTCCGAAGTGTGAGGAGCGCTCATGAATCTGAGGGACAATACCTCAGAGTTCCTGTGTGCGACAGATACGCTGATAGACGGTGAATGTCATCTGCCTGTGTCGTCATGGAAATGGAGTGAGCCAGTGACTCACATAGCAACGAGGACCTTTCGGCTGGATGTATGCTTTCGCTTTAGATCCTGATTGGAGTCTTCTAATTCTGGCTCATACCTGCTTTTCACATGCAGACCGACACACACACAGCCCACAAGTTCAGATGGAGGCTCATTAACATGGGAATAAAGGCTGAGGGTAAGGTAGCGCAAGTCCCTGCGAATATGGACTGCGATAATAGTGACATGGGTATGGTGAGGCAGAGATAGTGAATTTACAATGGAAATCATTACTGGGCATTGATAATGCTCTGAGAGTGGTAACAAAGTGCTGTTTTATGGCCTCTGCTGTTTGTATTAGTCTTTCACAAACAGAGGAAAAGACGAATAAAGCAGAACAGTGTGGTTAAAGCAAATAACGGCAAACACCATTTTGCTGTATGGCTGTCACTAACTGGTGTATACACACTCTTACATAACTGTGGTTGTGTATTTAACACTTAGAGGTGAATTCTGCATTAACCTCCTCACCAGGAGGATATGGGTGATGCATGAACAGACACAGCACAGGGACATGCTGTGAGACTTTTTTATCCACACAAATGTATGGATGTCATCCTGGATTATTCACAAATGTTTAGCCATTCAGTAATGAGACCAGCAGGGCAAATTTTACATTATTTATCTCAGGATTCAGGACATGACCGCTGCTGACAACAGCTACAACGTGCATGCTGAGATTTGAATTTCATGAACCCTTGTGTCCATACAATGATAAAAATAGGAACAAAACATCAGCTGAATCTAAATACAGTATTTGCACAACTAAACATCAGTGAACACAAATAAGGACACAGTCTGGATGACCACCATATCGCTTCTTGTGACCTGTCTGAAGGGCTTTTGAAGCACTATTCATCACATTACTATTCACAACATTCAGAGCTCTGTATTTTCAACCTGAGATCAGACATTATTTTTCATTAAAACAGACTGGAAGAAATGAGCATGTTGTTCCAGAAACATCTGGAAGCACAGGTGGGACTGCTGGAGCTCAGCACTTTGATTTCTTTTCTCAAACCTAATTAAGGTGCATGTGGGTAAGTAGAGAATGGCAGTGTGTTTTCTTTGTCTACTATCTTATTTTTTTAACCTTATATTACGTTTATTTAGTTGACGCTTTTATCCAAAGCGACTTACAATACATGCATTCAACCATGTGGATCCGAAAATTGCAAACAGCCATACACCATTTTCATGCAAGTACATCAACTGCATCAAATATGCTTGAACTGCTTCAAGTGCTATATTTAGAAACAATATAGAGATAGAGAAAGAGCCAATGTGCAGTCTGAACAGATGAGTTTTCAGTCTGCGACTATAATATTAGTATTATCTAATATTTCAACAGTGCCTGTTAGTTTCACAAAAGAATTTGCCTGCTTCTTTGCTGACAATCATAATGTCCTTTACACCGTCTCAGTCTGGAAATTTAATTCCAGATGTCTTGGCCCTGAGTGTGGTTTATACACGGTATGGATCAGAGAAGACAGCAGGAGCAAAGATCACCTATTGAGCCAGATATTTCTGACGGTTTTCTGTCGAGTGTTGTGACACAAGTATTGTAATCTCATCAGGCCGAATAGCTGCAAAGGAAAGAGCACTCACTCCAAAGTCAAAAGATGTCAGATGATCTGGGCTACACCGATGAAAGACAACACAGACAAGACTTATGCATGGCAGAGAACACTTTTAGATGTCTCTTGCAGTTGGCAAGAAAATAAAAATCAAATCATGAAGTCCTGGGGAGTATGCAGTCAGCAAATGTCTGCTTGTTTAAAGTGTAATCAGGAATGAGTCAAATCTGCTGGTTCAAAAAGCCTCGCCAGACAGCAGGCACTGACATAACCTAATCTGGATAAAGACGGTGGACACAGTTGATGTTTTTAATTTTGGTGGGGTACTTTGTCTTTCATACAATCCACGATACCAGTTTTGATTGAAATGATTATTTTGCAGGAGATGTGCCAGATGTAACTAAATTAGCATCTGTTAAATAGAGGATCTACAGACCTCAGACACAATCACAACACAATATCGGGGGCTCTCCATCACCATGGTTTCCACACACACACACCATTAATCATCTGCTAATCAGACTCTGCCTCCACTCCACCACCACTGCAGTATTGCAGTGGGAAAACAAGTACTTTGGTATTATTGCAAACACAGAGATAAAATGAGCTATTTTTAAAAAGCTACAAAGCATGGCCAACAGAGTGCGCTATATACTAGTGAATTCCCCTCCCTCCTCTTTGTTCGTACATCTCTGACAAGAAGGCTTCTAGGAGTTTTCAACAAACAGCGAGATACGTGTTGTCTGCCAAGTGTTTTTTTCAAACGGTGAATGACGTCTCAATATGCATAAGATATTGGAGTCAGATTGCTGCCTGCCTGTGGAATGTCTGTGATCAGTGCAAATTAACAGTGTGTTAACAAGCACAGATGGATAGGGATCGATAGGGACGGATAGGACACGTGTATGGTCAGATACATTTTTCCTAATTCAATTATGCAGGATGGGGCAGATGTAATTCATAGGTCAAAAGAGAATGTTTGCTGTGTGACTGTGTGGCTGCCCAGTGAGGGACAGTGTTGTGAAAGAAACACTCCTGGTGTCATAGGACATTCATCTTACTCATACAGTAGTAACGTAGTTTAGGGAAAACAGGACCTCACAGTCAGTGTTTAATAAGGGCAGTGCTGGGGATGTAACAGAAAAAGAAGTACAAGGCTGGGTAAAGCAGGCAACTGCCCCAAGGCCTCAAACCCTGAGGGGCCCCTGAAGGCCCCAGGTTTGGTTTGTTGTGATTTGAATAACTTGAACGCATCACCAAAAGCACAATTACAAGTGACATGATAAAGGCCTGAATTACAAGCTAATCTTAAAATTAAATATTTTTCTATAAACGATAGATCACATGACTACTTGCATGTCCAAGGGATTGCAGTGACAAGCTCACAGAGAATTATCACCCGACTCTGCAGTTCCGTCTAGTGTTTTAGCGTCTTTTTAACTCTTTGTTTTGATTAAACAGCTCTAAAACCCCTCTGTACACTTCCTGCTCAGCACCAAACAGCACACAGACAAAGTTAGCTAGCTAGGAGCTAAAAGGAGAGAGAATAATTTCATCAGGTTGCCAGAAACATGACTCCAAATAAACGCTAATGTTGCATTTGTATCTGCTGGATGTATCATATCAACTTTACAAGGAACTGTGTCTCTGAGGGAAATCAGTTAATGCAGATTAAGATCTTTATCAGTTTAGTTGATATTGTATTTATTTAGGAATGTGGGGTTCATATTCCTAAATAAATTCTCTCTAATGACCTGGGTCCAAGTAGTACTTCAGCATTTTGTTTGCTGGGTGCAGTGTATCTGATGGGGACTTAGAGGCCACAAGATACATGCACAATGTCCAGAGAGTGGAAGGAAGGGAATCAACAGGGGCCCACAACTCATTTTTGCCCCAGGGTACCTGAGCAGGGTCTGAGTATATGGCTATATCGACCTGCATGAGTATAAATTAGATTTATACTTATGTACGCTTGGTGCATGTGGACAGTTTGGCATGTATCATGCATGTACACCAATATACTGAGAGGAACTTACAGTATATTGAGCTGTTTGCATGAAATGAATGCATAAAAGGATGTAGTTTTAATACTCTGTGGAGCATTTAGTTCTGGAGGGAACAGAGTCAAGAGAGGTTGGAGTTTTTCTACAAACTGTCTACAGCCTACAAACTGCGAGGTTATACAAACTGCACTAGATAATGATGAGGTGTAAAGTGTGCACAGACCACACGCAGGCATTTTGTGTAGTGCCACACTCAAAAGTAACACATGAGTGGGACTACAGTCAGTTTCTGTAGTCAGGGAGCAAAGTTCCAGCTCTAACGGGCGATTTGGAGCAAGAAGCCTTTGAAGTGCTGAGAAGTCTGTTCTTAATGGACCAACACTGCCAACTCTGCTTTCATGATGAGTGGAAGAGATGTATAAACATGACAGTGCCAAAATACTGAACACTGATCATCAACACTCCTTCAATATTCAAGGAGGAAGTGGAAGCTGATTTTATGCTATTAGCGAAGGCCATTTGACATTTCTCATGGAGGTCTAAATGAGACTTTCCATGTGGTGTGTCACATGGAAAATGTCACTAAAGACAGGCCTTTAAAAGCCAATAAAGGCATTCCTCAACAAGGGGCAAAGGCAGTCAACAGTCCACTATGTTCCACCTGGGTGTCACTGACAAGCCTGCAGAGGTTAGAGTGGTAAGCCATCCTCCTGCTACGCCCTGCTCATCCTCCATATTTCCAACGACATGACTGCAGCAGTCAACCAAGCTGAGGCAACGCTCAACTTCATGGAAATGGAGGACCAGAGATTAAAAGACGAGAGACCGGCAGAGGAACTGATGGAGGTCAAAGTGGATGTACATTGTGAAGATCTGAATCCCGCCCACAGTGACACAAGGCCTCTGATTCAGGACAGGGATCCCAAAAGAATCAACAAGAGTCTTAAGGTAACTAATGTGCACCGTCACAGGGATTTAATCAACATAAAACACACACATAAACCTTTACAGAGAACATGCAGCACAGACCACAAACTGAGGTATGTCATTTCTTTCTGGAGAAACAGAGAACTTGGCAGGTCAGTAAAATAAACAAACGTACTCTGCATACCACTCCTCCTGTCTCTGTTGAACCAGATGTAACTCTGATAATGCAAAGCTGAACTGAAGCAGAAATCTATGTATGGTTTTGGCGTGAAATTGAATTTTTTTGAGATGATTCATGATGATAAATAAACTTTATCTGTGAAGCTTTTTGTTAAGTAAAAATGTTTATTTAAGAAAATTACTCTCATTTTCTCAGATAATATCAGACTGCCAACTAAATGTGCTAAATATTAATATGCTGCATAATACTGACCTCAAGTGGACATGATCATATATACAGTTCTATTTTTGCCCCTGTCTGTATGATCCTACACTGCAAAGTACAACAAGTGATGAAAAAGTGACATTGTTTGCAATTAAAAACTGCTGAGAGCAGTACGTTTGTGTGCATTACCGTTCATTCTCAATGTGCATGTCAAGATTTTGCAATATATATTCAATATGTAGCTTCCACGCCTACATATCCAAGCCCCACAATTCTCAGTATTACATTTTACACACTTGGGAAAGACTGTCCCTTGAAATTAGTGTCTCTGTGTGTGTCTTGAGGTCACGTTTGAGGATGTGATTGCAGAGCCTCCCTCTGTGCGGAGCTTTGATAAAGTGTGGCTGTGGAGTCACGCCCTGTTTGAGGTGTCCAGACTGTGGTGCTACCGCCTCATCTCCCTCCTTCTGGCAGTGCCGGTCTCACTGGCAGCAGGGATCCTCTTCGCTGTGCTCAGCTGCCTTCACATCTGGTAGGACTGTTGTTACACTGAGATGAGGTAGATTCACAGGCAGGGGTGAACTGCTAAACGTTTTTTCTGGTAAATAAGGATCATTTAATAGATAGTTGAATTAGATTTAGTAACTCTACATTTTCTCTATTACAGGTTTTTTTTCACAGTGGGCACCCTTTTTCCATTTTTTATTAATGAGATGAGCTCATGTTTTGTCCACTTCCCTGTATCTCTGCAGGCTGATCATGCCCGGTGTGCAGCTCCTTCTCATCAACATGCACTGGGTCCAGACTGTGTGGGGCAGCATACTGAACATTCTCATCAGCCCCTTCTTTACCAGTGTTGGAAAGTGCTGTGGTCGAATCACCATCCATCTGGCAAAAGATGAAGACAAATAGAAAAACACACTGTGTGTAAATGTTTAGTTAAAACAGAGGATGTAGAGAAAAAGCAAGTGGTAACAGATTACATACTAATTCTTTATAGGTCAATTATAATCTGCATCATGTGGTTATTTTATATTTTTGCTCACCTGTCATGATATTTGGCATATGTCAAGTTTATAATGATGTTGACAAACTATCACGTCTTGATAGAGTATGTGGGGTAAATGGTACTAAAACTATTTAATGCACAATTACAGAAAATAGCAAGCAAATGCATTGCAATTAAATTACAAAATGATCTACATTATGAACACAGAGATTTTGCCCTGTAAAGCCAAAGAGACAAACAAGCTCTCAGAGATGCTGATAGAATTGAGAGCAACTTAACAGTCTCTGGAAGTGTGTGTCTTTGAGAAAGGCTGAATTATTGCATTAATGATATTGATATTGATGTAATGACATTTTAAATAAGTTGAATGAAATCACATTTATGAATTTTAATAAATGTTTTGTCTTTCTTTGATTGTAATGCACTATTGTGTTTTGTATGGTAATGAGGTCGACATAATCAGATCATAATCATTATTTTTGTATTAGGGATGTAAAAGAGCAGCAAGCACACAGTGCAGCACATTTTTGCAGATAGCAACAACATTTCACTGTCTAAAATCTATTTAACTTATACTTTAAAAGATAAAAACTATGGGCAACCCCAATGCTAACATCATGAAGTGTTTTGGTACATGAACAGGAATTTAATTGGATTAGGAATAGTTGACATTTTGGGAAATGTGCTTATTGACTTTCTTGCTGAGAGTTAAATGAGAAGATCGATAGTATTCTCATATCTGTAAAGCAAATTTGAAGCTACAGCCAGCAGCTGGTTAGCTTAGCTTAGCATAAAGATGGGAAACAGGGGAAAACCGGTTTAAGTTCTTGGGTTAGTGTGTCATCACTGAGAGGTTGCCAGGCAACCAACTGAGACTCCAGGAAGCCATTGCGCACGGCCAAGGCACATAACCTCCCGTGAAACTACAACTTTACACAGATTTAAACAGTTTTTCTTTTTCTTTTATGGATTAAACAAACCAGATATATAATGAGTTAATCAGTGGGCTTTAGAGGTGCTGGTAGGCAGATTTTGTTACCTTCGGACAGAACTAGGCTTGCTCTTAGCCCCTGTTTCCAGTCTTTATGCTAAGCTAAGCTAACCACCTGCTGGCGGTAGCGTCATATTGAACTGACAGAAATGAGAGTTGTATCAATTTTCATTAATTTTCTCATCTAACTCTCACCAAGAAAGCAAATAAGTGTATTTCCCAAAAAGTGGAATAATTTCAAGAATTTGCTAATTTTTGAAGGTTAGACCAGGATATCGAGGATTTAACGGAAAATGTACATTAAAAATTTAAAAAATGACTAGTCTCAGGAATTAAGATATGTAACAATATTACTTATTGTATGTGTCAAGTAACAAACACAGCACTGTTCAAAGGACACACCACCGGTAAACTAACCCAAGTTACTAATACCTACTGTCACCATTACATACTATATGACTCTAAATATAGGTCTGAGAGCCCTGTATGTCTGCATTAAATGGAAGACAGGAGCCAGTGCAGTCTCAGCTGATTGCATCGACACCCATAGACGCAGAGGTATGCCCACCATGACTCTCTGCTGAGCTATTTCTGTCCCTCTGCCTCCATGCCTAACTGGCCTCTACTCTCTCCATTGCCACGCCAAGAATACTCCTCTAATTGGGTTGGCTCCCGATCACATGCACTCTGATACTATTCCACCCCTCCCTCCTCGTCCCTGTCTCTGCCACCAGGGAACCGGGGCAAAGAATGCCAATCCACACGCCGAAGTCACGCTTCCTGTACTGTTCTTACACCCCACTGACTGAGATAAATAGCAACAGAGAGCTGGGGGTGCTATGAGTACTTGTACTAGTTTTCATAGGCACCTCCTCCTCTTCCCCCTCTTTTTGGAGTTTGTTTATGCGACATGCTGATATAGAAAGCTTTGAGTGATAGCAACAACTGCACAGCTTAAGGAAGACTGAATCAGAGTTTTATTTTAGGGGACTATTGAATTTTATGTATTGGGAAATATTTTGAATAAGAGGCTCAGGACCTGCTTGGTGTGAACTCTTTCTACTCTGCACCACTAAGACTATGAAATATTCAAATGATTGTTATTATGACAGCAAACATTTAGATTAGAGTGCAACAGCAAATTATATATTTGGCTCAGTGACTGAATTGCATTTTATTAAATGTCTGCTCAGCTCTATGACATGTTCTGGGGCATTGCATCTGCAATAATTACATTTCTGAGTGCAGCACAGCATTACTACTCTACAGAAAAGTCAACTGCAG
>NTHP01000039.1:1477124-1494244 GCA_003416845.1 Oplegnathus fasciatus
AAATAAAGTGATATGGCCACCTCATCACCTGATTCACAGTATCAAGCACGACGAAGGTGATGAGTTCATGAATTCTGCTTCAGTAAAGTGTATTATAATGTGAATCATATTGCTCCCTCTGAATGGTAAATTATAGTAATAGTGTGAAATCTACATTAACAGTACACAGTACTGTAATCCTTGTACACTGACTCTATTTTTGGTCTACGTTTGTCTGTTCTGTTTACTGTAAACAGATAAAAAAGTCTTTTTATTTTCAAATGAAGTTCAGTATTAGGACATGAAAGACTGTGTCCCAACTAAAGCCAGAGCAGGAGGGTGTGTTTGTGCTTACTGCCTCACTCAGTGGTGGAAGTTCGTGCCACTGTGCAAACCCTGCCCAGTTAGCCCCACAACCCCATGTGAAATGTGACACAACCCTGGGTTCTCCTTTAAGGCATGCCTTTTCTGTCTGTGTGCATTACATTGTGTGTGTGTGTGTGTGTGTGTACACTTTCTGTGTGTATGCAGGGTGGGGGTCAGGCCTCCATTTTTACCAGGACGTCTGCAGCAGCTGTCCACTGGCATGCCAGTGGGAGCGTCACAGTGGTGATACAGGGGTTCAGAAGTGAACTGAGGCGGCTGCGGGCAGTTTGATCCAGGAAGGTTTGCTCTCACCGTCTCCGGCCCGTCCAGGACCTGCAGCCCCACCATGGCGGATCAGTACCAGTACAACACCAACGAGGAGAAGATTGTGAAGGACAGCCACACCAAGGAGATCGATCTAATTAACAGAGACCCCAAGCAGATCAATGAGGACGTGGTGAAGGTTTGTGCAGCATGGAGACAAGCACCCTGTCACAGAAAGGATTAAGAATGTAACCCCTGTCTCAGCATGTGTGGAAGCACGTGGAGAAAATTAATAAAGTGGTTAGTAGGAACAAAGACAAGGAACAGAGAACGGGTTACTGTCTGGAAAATCCTTAAATAGACCAAAAGCTATTCCTGTTGCCTGTGCAGAACATAATGTTTATTTTGGGAATGGGGTAGAAGAGTGTGAAACTGATACACTGGGGTTGACTGCTGTTTATCCTGCGATTGTTGCCATGTTGTTACTACAAAATATCTTCTGTAAGGACAGGACCAAATACACATTTAGATTATATTTTGTTTGACTGGAAGGAGTTCATGTAAACATGGTCAGTGAAGATGGTTAATCATAATCATAATCATAAGAAGATCATATGTTTAGTGTCTGCATGGCTCAGTTTGGAATGATGAACATGTCTGCTCATGTCTGTTTTCAGACATAAAGTAATTGATAAAGATTATGTATTTTTGAACTGAACGGTTTGTTAACTTCACTCTCACAGTCTGGTCTGGGAGATACAGTAAGTGATAAATGAGCACTTACATTTCTAATCCATGCAGTCATTTCCTGCTAACATTTTTCTTTGCCCTACCATCAAAATAAAGTGTATCAGTACACTTATCTATTGAATATCTATTGAAACAGTGTCCCTAATTAGTCAGGGAATCTTCTGAGTAATCACATTTACCAGCTTTGGACCACAAGTCTGTCCCTCTATTGTTTCGAAAGGAAACTGATGGTTCTTTTGCTGAATTTGACTCTAGCAATCCCTCTAAGAGCTGAAAGAGGCCAGACCTTGCAGAGGAAATATAGAACAGTGCATGTCTAGCCATTCATTCAGAGGATGATCTCAGGCTGCTATCTCTGCGGGAAACGGACAGCGACTTGTTACATCCCATTCCGATCCTGTCCAATGGTGTGGAAGAAAAGAAAAGGTTTAAGACATGCGGTGTGTCTGCCTGCCATGATCACAGACAAGTTGATTTTCACAGCTGAGTCTCAGCTTAGAATGCGACAGCGTCCTCAAGACAACATGGGACACACCGAAAGCTGAAAACAAATTGGTCCATCGTACAGTTGCTCTCATGCATTTTACAGGAGGAGAACTTCGGTTACTAAAAAATGTGTTGGAATAGAGCTATTAGAATGATTTGGATCCAGCATTAAAAGCCACTCCATGACTTTGCCTGTATGCCTCTGCATTAAGTTTCTTTTTATTCTATGAAGTGCAACAGATGATTGGTTTCTCTGTATAAATTTGACCCTAAAACTCTGCAGCTTTCACAAGCATAAATCTTCACACTTAACATTGGCATGTGCATATTACTTGGAGCCCACAGAGGTCTGGTGGTGGGAGATGGATAAAAGCGTTGTTCACTCAGGGATGTGTATTAATGAAAGCCTCTTTTAAATTTCCTATTAGGTGGAGTTTGAGGATGTCATTGCAGAGCCTGATGGCACACACAGCCTGGATGGGGTGTGGAAGCTCAGCTACACCACCTTCACTGTGTCCAAGTACTGGTGCTACCGCATCTTGTCTGCTGTCTTCGGTATCCCCGTTGCTCTGCTGTGGGGCTTCCTGTTCGCATGCATCTCCTTCTGCCACATCTGGGCTGTGGTTCCCTGCATCAAGAGCTGTCTGATTGAGTCACAGTGCATCAGTCGCATCTATTCTCTCTGCATCCAGACCTTCTGCGATCCCTTCTTCGAAGCCCTGGGCAAGATCTTCAGCAGTGTGCGCGTTGCACTGCGCAAAGAAGTCTAAGAACTAACACAGTAGTGTTTGAAGTATGATTGGATGAGGTGTGGCATCTTTTTATACACCAGAAGATCAGTCGTGGCATCTTGCTTACTCCCTGATACTCCTCCTCCTCCCTTCATAACATGCTGTTCCTCACCCTCCCACCCTCAAGCTCTCCGCTCTGAGTCCTGACATGCCCGGTGTGCCTTTTACCACCAGAAGCTCTGTGACAGCTGCAGCGGGCAGCGTGGTTCCGTGACAGCTCTGGCACTCCTGGAGGGCTCAGTGCTCCTCACCGAGGGAGAGGAGGGCGCCTGCCATGAGGAGGATCTGTCTGCCCTCATTTATTTGTGTAACAAAAAGCTCAGACAATAGCTACTAATTCACAACCAATGAAATGAACTCCCCAACCTGTGCACCTGTGGACAATGCTGCCTGTTTGCATTACATTTGGCCATTCTTAAAAGTTATATTGATGCTGTATGTTGCTGTGTCTGGTATTGCTTAACTTTATACTGATTGAATTGAATTTGACAATCATGTATGTAACCTTATTTGAAAGGCTCTAACAAAAAGGAAATGAAAATGTTTTCTCTTCTTAATTATTTTGTCCGATTTCTTTATGTACTCAAATAATGTATTCTGATATACTTCCCCTCTTAATTTGTGATGACTCCAGAGAAACTTTTTGGAGACTTGCAGATGTAAGAAATATGTTTAGAACCAACCATACAGATAATCTACTCCCTTTTATCAAAGTGTGATGAGTGGAATATTAAACCTACTTGTTTGCATATTTCAGTCAAGTATGTAGATGAGTATGGACTACTGATGGAGTAAAGTAAAAACCTCTCTATGAGACCCATTTTAATGTTCCACTGTGTTATTTTGATTATGTAAAAAAAAAGTACAATACCTTTGCCGCTATTGTGCACCTGCAGTATAGAAAGGCAAATGATACATGAGCTGAAACTAATTTAAAAACACTTTACAATTGATGAAACTGTCCTTAAAATAAGTATATTGCGCCACTGGTTTAGTGTTTGATTGAACGTATATTATGTATATTATTTCAAATAATTGTGAGAGGCTTAAGAAATACATTTTTACGATGCACCAAACATCTTAACCATGTTTCAGTGATATTTTTGATAACTTCAGTCAGCCTGGAAGGTTGGTGTCGTATCTTTCATACGCTTCTCTTCTGTGTCTGAGATCCATTATTGATGATTCGGTATCACCACGTCCTTCTTTGTTCATAACCTCAGTGTGTTTCTTTCTGGCCGACTCTTTCTAGTCCTTTATTGCACTAGAAAATGCACATTTACAGTTTATATGAGCAGAAACATCACACTGTGTTAAAGCATTACTCTAATTAATGAACTGTATTAGCCAGTGTAAGTAATGAACAAGAGTGATTTATTAGCCAAAACTACACAGAGGCAGTGAATATGTAGAATACATGAACATGTTTGGTGTAACCAAAATACAAATTCTCCACAAATACAGATCTCATGCTTTTATTGATGAACTTATTCATTGTTTTTGTCTTCTGCAAATGGTTGATTGCACTTGTATAATTACTGTACACATAAACTGCCCTCCGCACTTATTGGCATCTTTAAGAATGGAAAAATTACTCACAATGTTGGATCATGAAATTCATAGCAAATGTCTTTGATGTGGTCTATGAAGTCTTCAGTGTCAGTTGCTGCCTTTAAAAGATTTATGTTTTTATAGAATTTCTCCTGATATGATATTTTCCGCTGGCACATGATTGTCTTATGAAAGGTCACATTGTCAAGGCTACAAGGGAAGTAAACCCCCCCAGATACAACCGTAAAATTAAAAAAATATAGTAGTGTACAAATCGAATATTACTTAAAAAGTATCATTTTGGCACTTCAATAATTAATCCTGTAATCCACACGATGATCAAATTAAAGCAACACTTAAGCAGCATAATGCAGTTGAATATTCCTGCAAAGCTTGTAATGACAATTGTGTAGTTTGTGGCATTGTGCTTTCTTACATTATATTGTGAGTACAAGTACATGTAAGGCGAGAGAGAGACAAAATATCAGGATGAGCTGAATAATAGAGTTGAAAGCTGAATCAACACCTGTCTCACAGTGTCTCAACTATTATAAATTTCACAAAGGATTACGTATTAAGTATTTACCGCAGAGATATTAAGCTGGATTGTTTGATTGTAAGCTTTTGTTTTTATTCCTCATTACTGGCAATGATAAGTGATGTGCTGCAACTACAATAATGAACGTTCACATCCTGGATGTGCTCACATACTTGAAACATTTACAATGAATATAAACACAACTGACTAAAACAATGGCCTCAGACTTAATTATCATTGCAACAAAGGATGCTAGAGTGAATTCATGGCCACAGTTTACCTGTATTGTCACTTCCTGCGTGATAATGCACCATGTCACGCAGCAATTGTTGTCTCAAGATGCCTCCAGAAACATGGGTCACTTTAGTTCGCTCGAGTGGTCTGCACAGATCTCAACCCAATAAAACACTCTGGGGCTGAGGTGAACAGGATGTCCAAAGTTTCAATGTGCTGCCAAAAAATTTGCAGGAACTCAGTGATGTTATTGATTCAGTGTGGACAAACATCCCCCTAGAACATTTCCAGCAACCGTGCCAAGATTATAAGTCATTTCAGGAGGCAAAAGGAGCTCTAATGGGTATCAGCTAGGTGTAAATAACAAAGTCTTGCGTGCCTTTTTGCTGCTTTCGTTCTTTCTTTATTTTTTGAGCTTTTTTAAAATCTTTACCAGTGACAGCCATGACATCTCACATCTAACGATATCTCAAGTAACAGTTCACATGTACGCAATCCACTGCAAATGTAACAAACTGAACAACATCGTACACAATATTTATAACAGGTGAGCAACTTCATCATGACACGGACAAACAGGATCCATAAGCTTTGCTTGTGACAACAACAGAATGAATAGCGTGGTTGGCCAAGGTTGCTTAAAAAAAAAATTTCAAATATTCTCTTTTCCTTTACTTTCTCTTTCACTGCAAATGCGTAAATATATACTGTACATCTAAAACAAGAAACATGTAAAAACAAACAAAGAGAAATATTCAGGTGATTGCTCAGCTTGGTCCGTGATTATCTTGTACGTTTTTATGAACAAAATATCGCACTCTTAATAATATTCTGTACATTTCTCTATTTCACAATTCAGTTTACACTTTACACCATAAAGTACTGTAAATAAAAGAATTAAGACTTTTGTTGTTTTTTCCCATCTGGGCTTGAACGGCAAGCCTAAGGGCAAGAGGTATCTGAAAGAGTTGAGCTGCTGGATATTTTATGGGCAACGGCATGTGGTGAAAGGCAGCTTAAGGGGAAGGGAGGGGAGGGCGGGTGCTTATGTGGTGGAAGTCTGTGTGACGCTCCTCTGACTGCTAGTGCTCTTAATGGCGAAGGTTGAGGAGTTGCTCTTGTGACTGGAGTCACAGTCAAAGTCACGCTCACAGCGGCACTGGGATGACTTGAGGTAGCGAGCGGAACAGCACAGGAAGTTCTGCCTGAGATCCTGGAACAGATGCCCAGCGAAGCACATGTAGATCCAGGGGTTACAGCAGCTGTTGAGGCTTGCCAGCAGCATGGAGATGATGAAGGGCATGGCTGCAGGAGATGAGAGAGAGAGGGGAAAGTTACTGTGCTGTGACGACAGCTTCTTTTCCCTGTGAAAGTTTTCTGTGAAAGTGAAAGATTCAAATAAGTAAAGGTGTTAGTGGCAATTTATCCACTGACATTCAAACAGTATTTACATAATTTAGGAGTTTGTGCACACACATTTTGTACTTGTAATGAGTTACAGCTTTATCTGGATTCACACTTTTTAGCCATGCTAGCCATGTGGTTGTAGGGATGGCGATGTTGGTTGGTCAGTTGGTCCCCCACTTTGGTCCAGACTGCAATATCTCAAACTATAAGATGATCTGCCATGGATTTTGGGACAGATATGCATGCCGCCCCCCAGAGGATAAATCTTAATAACTCTGGCCATCACATGACTTTCCATCTAGTGCCACCATGAGGTTCACATTTGAAGTTTTGAGTGAAATGACTATTGAATAGATTGCCCTAAAATTTTGTTCAGGAATTCATGCTCATTTTAGGATGCACTGTAAAAACTTTGGTAATTTCCTACTTTTAATCTGGCAAAAACATCTGGTCAATATTTTAAACTGTCCAGCACTTTGGTTTATGACCAAATACCTCCAAAACAAATAATTTCCCCATCAGCCTCAGCTATATTTTGTGGTTAGAGCTAATTAGGAAATGTTAGCATGCTAACACGCTAAAATTAACATTACCTGCTAAATATCAGCATGTTAGCATTGTCATTGTGAGCATGTTAGCATGCTGGTGTTAGCTCAGCATGCTAGTTAGCAGTTAGTACAGCCTCACAGAGCAGCTGGCACGGCTGTAGACTCGTATAGTCTTGTTTCCTTTCACCCATTTGCCATTTTCTGCCAATGTACAATTAGTTCAATTGCAAGGTTCAATCATACAGTTATAGCCTAATAGCTGGAGGGATTCTCAGTCCTTCAATCAGAGATCAGTATTATGAGAGTTTCATAATACTTGCCGCTCTACTGTGAGAAATAAACACAAAAGAATTTAAATGGTGACCTGCTCAAACAAGCATTTTGAACAGGTCTCTAAAACAACGCAAAAACAAAGCAAATTCCTGCAAAAACACTTGCAAGGATAGAGCAGGAGAGGCGGAAATGTTCCTCACACAACGCTGTGGTGATACATCACAGCAGGTAACCTGCAGTGGCACGTTGGATGACATTTACGCTATGTTATCTCCACCATCTGACTGGCATTTGGCAAATGAGTTTCGGATTCATGTAATTGGCTTGTATCCCGTATTTAACCTCTTCTTACTGATTGCTAATCTTTTCTCTCAGTCTGTCTGCACTCCTGCTATTCTCATGTTGTCTCTAATGACGGTCCATGAGCTCGAACAAAAACTGTTCAGCGCAAATGATCTCTGGAAGGGCATGAAAGTCACACACATGACTAATAAGGATTGATCATCAGCCATTAAGGGTTTGATTTATGAGACTAAACCACGGGTTTAACTGAGTGTGGATCGTTCAATTACCCTTTCTACCACTGTGTCATAGGTTTTATAATCTGCTTTTGAGTAAGCGCTGCGTTGTCATCTTTCACATGAACAAATGAAAATGGCAGAAACATTTTGTGAATACTGAAACTAGTGATGCATGCAAGCCATGCATCACCTTGCTCCAACATAGATTACAATGCTGCTGATGTGGATGGAGGAATACACTTCACTGGAGACAGTGCAAAAGACCAACTGGTAGTTATCAAGCGTTCTTATCAGGGCGGATGAGAGCAGAGCCTGGATCTAAATAGAATAATAGGGGGAAACTGTCACGAAAACGTCTTTACTGAATTAGCTCACGGTGTCTTTCACAGAAGAATGATAAATCACACAGCGAATGAAAAGGCAGAATAATCATCCCCTGGGTGGTACATTCGTCTGACTGTCAGAGCTGATACTGGGGAGCCCAAAAGACTCTTCAGCAATTCATTAACGAGAACTCTTAATGCTGATTCTTGTTCCCTGAAGGGAAACAGGCATTCGCAGTAATCCAATTTTGATTTTTACATTAAATGAAGTAAAATTGCTTTGAGAGGTCTTCCTGTACATATGACACTGCATTGCTTTTCTCAGTGCTTGTAAAAACACTATAAAGGAACCCACCTTTATAGAAGAAAAATGTCACACTTGGAGATTGAACACAGGGCTTTGTGTCCATCAAGCACTTAATGCAAATCAATAGTACACAGAGTGTGAGTCAGCGTCTGAGGGCACCAGGCTCAGCAGGGGGAGATGTTTGTCTTTGCAGATTTTTTTGGGGAGCTTGTGTGAGTGTCTGAGTTAGGGTTTAACCTTCTGGTATTTTTATCCTCTACATAATGAAATATGTCTAGCTGTTGTGATGTCACTCTGACAAAGCTTGGAGGAATGGGGCATTTTTACCGTCTTCTGATATTTCCAAAAATCGTATTGATAAGCCTAATGGGGTGCTAAAAATGGTAAACTTCCCATCTGTGAAAGCTCCCGGCTCCTTCACAGTAAATCCAAGCCGCAATAAAGCCGTAATAAATCTAATATCTCAATAGTTTTGGTGGAACTTCCAGGGATGATGCAATTTGGCTCTTTGTTCATGAATCTAAAAAATGACACTGATTGGCTTGATGAGGACAAAATTTTCATACACCAAGAGGGTGTGTGAGAGTGTGTGAGGGTGTGTGTGCTACACCACAGGATGAACTTGGACAAATTATGCATCTGGTTGTCGATCGTCTCAAAGGATTTCTGAATCATTCGTTGCAGAAGACATGATTATTTTCGTATTGGGCCATGGCAGAGAAAGTGTGGGAGTCTGCATATGGACTCAGACGAGGAAACTGCTGCTTGTTCACCCTGTTTCTACTAAGAGTGGCCTTTTAAAGACAGACAGCAACCTTTAAGTAGTAAACCTCCATTTATGTTGAAGCGTCAGTTTGATTGACGGTGAAAATGGAACAAAAAGATGTCTTTATTAGGTGAATCTCAGAGGAAACCTTGGTAATCATTTTCCATGATGGTGCCAATCACTCACAAACATGCTGAAACAATAGACTTTTTCCCTGCACCATGGAAAAATGACCACCAGTGAAAATAATCAATTTTCTCGACTCTAGCCTTCTAATAATGTTTTGTTTGTTTATCGTTATGGATATGTTCCATGGAAAAATAATAAAAGCAATTATATGAAATGGCTGTGTTTGAGATCTGCTGCTGTCTAAATATTTGCTATAAGTCTGCGGGTGACCTCATAAGCCATGATTACACATTAATAATCGCTTTTACTGTAGATGCTCCTCACTGGTTGCTAATCTTTCATTACAACCCAAACAGGTTTAAAGGCACAGTCTGTCATTCAATCGCCCTACAACTAAAACTCTAAACACATTATTACAACCTGTTATCTCTTCCAAATTGACTACATTAACTCCAGTTAACAAAAACCATAAAATCTTACTTATTAAAAAAATGTTTTCTGAACCTGTTTATGGTTTCTGTACATCATGAATGTTTGAAACACAACTTTGCAATGTAAAGATTCTTCCTTTAGTGAGGGCTTGCTATTCTAAGCTGTGTGGTCTGGGCTCACATTGAGTGTGACTCTAATGGACACTTTATCTGCACACACACAGGTGACACTCCAGCCTATCTTTTGTACACAAACACTGGCACGTGTCACTGCCAATTCTGGCCTTTCTGAGTGCTGTTCACGTGGCGGAAAGCCATCAGACGTCAGCCTCCTCCCTGCACTGAGCCTGGCTCAGCAACAGAAAGTGAACACTTTCTTTCCCTTTCAAGGGCTGGAGCAGTTCTGTTGCTCCTTTCTGGCAACTGCAACTTTGGTTACCGTTGTAAGGTGTAGCATCAGAGCCAATTGCTGTCATTTCATCAGTGCATCGAGCAGTGTGCCTCCTCAGGGTTGAAGAATTGGATGACAGCTGAGTGTATTGTGCAACAGTTTAAGCTCCAAAGTGTAAATAGCTGGTGTGAACAATGCAGCTTGAGGAGGATGACAGCGACACACGACCAGTCTGCTGGAACCTTGTACACAAGCACACAGAAGCAAAAGGAAAGAAGAAGAAAGTCTGTTTACTCTCTATTCGTTGAGCAACTTCCTGACATTATTTTCTTATTTTAGCATGCCTATAGTGTGTTTTGTTTTAGTCTGTTTTTATAGAAAATGTTTCTCTTTTTACTTTTTGCCTGAGGAAATAACAATGAGGCTTTAAGGGATGGAAACTGCTTGGAAAACAAGTTTTGTATTGTCTTTGGGGTAATTGTTTCTTGTCATTCAGGAGGAGGTACAGACATTTTACTCTGCAAAAATTAATGGCTCTAATTAGACTTACCCTTCACTTGCAGTGAAACAAATGCCCTTACACCAAATAGACAAAGTATAGCCCCTTTCAAATTAAACACATATTTACTTTTCACAAGGCTATTACTGAAATTGTGCGTTTTACTTAGTTCTATCTAAATGTAATGAAATAATGGAAGGGCCACAGAGGCCCAGTGTAAAAACATTGTGAAGTCAAAATGGCACATTAAATCTGTTGTTATATGGGTGTGGCCATGGCCCAGCAGATTGATAAATATAGGGACCACATACAGTAGATGGCTGCTTAGTGACCTATTGTGGTTAAATGTCAACGACGCACTCCAACGTGCCCCACGGGCACAAATACAAGCTGCTTGGCGCGTGGTGGCGCACACTAATTTGATTAATGATTAGCCGTCCGTCCCTGTCCGCAGCGTGAGGGGGGTCAGAGGAAACTTGGAAAATTCTGCATGCAGCTTTTACACTTTAAAGGCCTCATCACTAATTGTTTCTTACCACATAACAGGTGTCACTATACATAATATTATATATGAAATATATGAGTAACCAAATATAGGGCTGTTTTTCCTGCTCTGCATTCCTGATGTAAACAAACCATCAGCAGCATCAGAAAGCATTAGATCAATGAGTAAGATTGACTCGTTATCTAGTGTAATACCTGCCAGTCAATTTGGAAACCACAACATGTTCTAATAATGTGTTCATTTTGGTGGTGAGGCGACAGGGACTGCGGACTGTATATTTAAACTGTGTGTATTGTAGAGATCCATTAAAATTGATAATGTCACAAACACTCAGATGTCACATACACGGGCATTTGTGTTTTTAGCAGACAGATGAATTAGTTCAAAATTTCTTCTACGTTTTTGTTTTCAAGTGTCAAAGCCCCTGTATTGTGATCGGTCAGAGCTTCAGCTCTTCAACTCTGTCGTCCGCACCGCACCCTGGTTGGGGTTATCTATCCTGATACTAAAACAGCAGGACCTGGTTCTCCAAGAGTCAGCCATTACACCCCAATGCCCAACCCACCTGAATAAGTAAACCAGAATAAATACATATGAAAATTGTGTATTTGTGGTCTCAATTTGCTCCAAATGGATAAGTACGCGCCGGCATCCTTGTGCGTAAAGAGCACTTTTGCGCACAGCAAGAAGGATGCGGCAGAGAAAAAAATCTCCTTTCATTTCCAGTGAGCAGTATTGTTGTGTAACATGAGGGCAAAGATGGTCAGTGTGTAACTGTTTCAAAATGACTCAGATGCGTCATGACATTATGAGTAGGTACATCAGCCTTTGCGCATCACCGGCGCGCGCTCGGGATGCTATTAAACTAAATTCAACCTACCCTCACGGGGCGCCGCTGGATCCCACGCAGACCACATCTGAACAGAGAAAAAGGGGGTCCAGCAGACGATATAAGCCACGACGATCACAAAAGTCATTTTCACTGTGGTTATCTTCGCCTTGGAGATGAGCTTAACGCTGCTCACACGGGCAAGTGTGTTGCCTTTGGAGGTTTTGGGCGTCAGGCTGATGCACTGCTCCCGCCGGGTTTTCAGTTTAAAGTTTTGCCATATTTTGAAGCTTATCAGCCCATAGCAGATGCTCAGTATTGCCACTGGAATGATATATATGGTGAGACTGATCCATGTGATATAAGCTTTGGCTCCCCAAGGCTTCACGAAGTCGCCCCAGCAGTCATACACTCCTGATCCGGCCGCGCCAACCTCCCTCAGAGAGAAAATGAACATCTGCGGGATACTGAAGAGCAGGCTCAGGACCCAGGAAAATATGACATAGAAACGGTCTTTTCTCCTGTGCAGAGAACGAAGAGGCTGACAAATTGCCAAACACCTGTCCACGGACATCAAAACTAACATGTAAGTGGAGGCGAACATCCCAACGACCTGTAGGTATTTCACCAACCTGCACAAAATGTCCGGTCCATAGAACCGAAATGTAATGTCCCAGATAAGTTGAGGCAGAACTTGAAATATCGCCACAACTAGATCTGCGATGCTCAGGTGCTTCATGAAGTAATACATACGGGACTGGCTGTGCTTGGTGGTGTGGATGGCCAGCAGGACACACAGGTTCCCCGCCAGCGCCAGAAACAGAACCAGGGCGAGCACAGTCACCTCCACCTTCGCCACCTCTTCATTCCGCTTCAGAGGGTTCGTCTGATTCAACAAACCGGTCCCGCTAACGAGACTTGAGTTCCGCCAGGATTCGTTAAATTGCCAAAAGTCACTTTCGTTTGAAACACTTTCCATTGCCGCAGTCTTGTCCTCTGCAGATGCGTCAGGGTTGTGCAGTCATGCAATGGCTGAAACAGTCACCTGAAGGGTCTTCAGTGGCAAAGTCTTACTTGCGTCCTCGCAGGTGGCAAGACGAATGGGTGAGGCTCACAACATGTTTCTGAAGTGATGAGATTTGGCTCAACTCAATCGCCCATGCTTTCTTAAAACTGAAGAAGCTTGAGAGGAGAAGAGCAAATGTTTCTGCTTATCTAAATAATATGAAACATTTCACAAGAAAAGTAAAGTTAAGGTGCAGAAATCTTCAATGTGGACCTACAAAACAACAAAACTAGGGTCTAGAATACGTCAGTAGTACACCTCACTGGTCACAGGTAATCCTCTAAAACCCAAAATATAGTCTGAGTAAAATAAAGTCCAAAGAATTAGCAGGCTTATGGTCGAGCAAAAAAGAAAAATAGTTACTTAATTAAAATATTGCGAGAAAAAAATGCAGCAGAAATTGAAAGCTCCACCATCATCTCTGGTAAGAATCGGAATGGCCAGCACTACAGGACATGAGCCCCTGTTATATCTGTTCCCGGTTCAGTAATGACAGTCAACAGTCTTACCCACCACCACCACAAGGTGGCAATGTGAGTCATCCGTCAGTACCCTCCCCTGCTCTGCAGCTCGGGCCCCCAACCCTCATCAGAGCATGAACCCCCAGATCTGCTCTGAATCAGGGATCTCGTCTTATAACCAAGCCCATCTGAGAAGACTTTTGTTGTCAGATACTGAATGACTTGGTGTGGAATTGCAAAGCTGTCCATACTGGTGCTGGGGAGACAGCAGTGGCTGCACAGTGAAGCCTGTGATGAGAAAGTTTCCAGATATTTTCATATTGTGCCAAAATCTGGGGAGCAAATGAGACCAAACGCTGGAGACTTAAAGACGTCCTGGAGGTTAAAATTTGAGTTAAAATAATTAAAGGTTACAGGCAAATATTATCATTAAAAATTATTTGTAAGGGAAAGTGTTTGAAAAACACATGCAAAGATAGTTTCTCTTTAACTGCATGGTCAAAATACCAAATAGAAGAAAAAATACCCAGTTTGTATATATAAGAGGACAGTTGACAGTTCTTTTATAAACCATGATTTAAAAGTAAATGGACTCAATAGTGTGATGTCATCGAGGCAACACCCTCAGATCTACTGATGATGATGAATGGGAGTATGAGCTTGCCGGCACATAAAATATTTCAGCCATAAGCTTTTTCAGGAGAGGAACTTAGACCAGACAAAGCTCTGCCCCACACGTTTTCCCAGAAAATCCCACGAGGTGCTGTCAGCATGTGTTCTTTACTGTCCGTATCAAAAGGCCTGTTAAGCCGGATTCACGACTCGGTTTAAGCTTTGGGAAAACCTTGTTGATGTATTGAGGATTCAAGCTAACAGTCCAAGGTGACAGGAATAACATAGTTTATCTTAGAGTTCATCTTGCTTGAATGCCTTTAATTATTCTAAAAGTCAAGTGACAATGATTACCTGTTCCATATACAGTATAGTTTAAATTTTACTGGCAGTGTTGTGTGATGTTATGTTAATGTCCATGTGCTACATTCCAGTTATTCATGTGAACACACATTTCTTCCTTCTTCCCATTTGTGTTGCCAAGTGGAACGCTGCTTTGGAATTTAGGAACTAAAATGCTGATGGTGATTATTATTACTTAATTGATGATGGTGCTGGTGGAGTGCATCACTCAATAATTTTAAGGCAAGACACTACAGGTGAATTGGGTAAAAAAATTAACTAATAGATATCACCATGAAACTTCCCCAGTTGATTACTTATATTAAGAAAATTAGTTTTTATATTACAAGTTTTCTCAAATGTTATGTTCTCAGAGTTTTTTATCAAGTTTAGTCCTTAAAACAGATAAAGTAATTATCGTAGGTGATTTTAATATTCATGTGGACGTTGATAATAACAGCCTTAGTACTGCGCTTATCTCATTATTAGATTCAATTGGCTTCTGTCAGAGTGTACATAAACCCACTCACTGTTTTAACCACACCCTCGACCTTGTTCTGGCTTATGGTATTGAAATTGAACATTTAATAGTCCTTCCACAGAATCCTCTTTTATCGGATCATTATTTAGTAACATTTGAATTCCTATTAGTGGACTACAAGCCAGTAGCCAAAAACTCCTACAGTAGATGTCTATCTGATAGTGCTGTAGCTAAATTTAAAGAAGCGATTCCATCGGCATTTAATTCAATGCCATGTCGTCATATAATAGAGGACTCCTATGCTAACTTTAGTCCATCCCAAATTGATCATCTGGTTGATAGTGCTGCAGGCTCACTGCGAATGACACTCGACTCTATTGCCCCCCTTAAAAAGAAGATAATAAAACAAAAGAGGTTAGCTCCATGGTATAACCACCAAACCCGCAAATTAAAGCAAACATCGCGAAAACTTGAGAGTAAATGGCGTTCCACCAAACTGGAAGAGGCCCGTTTAGTCTGGCAAGATAGTCTTAGAACGTATAGGAAGGCTCTCCGTAATGCCAGAGCAGCNAACTGCTTCATGAGCTTCTTTAATAATAAAATTCTAAATATTAGAGACAAAATTCATCACCTCCTGCCCTTAACCGGGGCTGATTTATCTTCTAACCTAGGGACCTTAGAAACAGTTGTAAAACCTGATATATATTTTGACTGCTTTTCTCCCATCGACCTTCACCAACTAACTTCAACGATTTCTTCATCTAAACCATCAACCTGCCTCTTAGACCCAATTCCAACTAGACTGCTTAAAGAAGTTTTACCCTTAGTTAGCACTTCTTTATTAGATACGATCAATCTGTCTTTATTAACAGGCCATGTACCACAGTCCTTTAAAGTAGCTGTAATTAAACCTCTTCTTAAAAAGCCTAATCTTGATCCAGGGGTTCTAGCCAACTATAGACCGATATCTAACCTTCCCTTTCTCTCTAAGATCCTTGAGAAAGCAGTCGCCAAGCAGTTGTGTGACTTTTTGCGTAACAATAGTTTATTTAAGGACTTTCAGTCAGGATTTAGAGCGCATCACAGCACAGAGACAGCATTGGTGAAAGTTACAAATGACCTCCTAATTGCATCAGACAATGGACTTGTCTCTATACTTGTCTTGTTAGATCTTAGTGCTGCATTCGACACCATTGACCATCACATCTTGTTACAGAGACTTGAACATTTAATTGGCATTAAAGGAACTGCACTAAGCTGGTTTAAGTCTTATTTATCAGATCGATCTCAGTTTGTACATGTTAACTTTGAATCCTCTATGCCTGCCATAGTTAGTCATGGAGTTCCACGAGGTTCTGTGCTCGGACCAATTCTGTTCACTTTATATATGCTTCCTTTAGGTAATATTATTAGGAAACACTCCATAAACTTTCATTGTTATACGGATGATACCCAATTATATCTATCGATCAAGCCTGATGAAATCAGTTAGCCAAACTTCAAGCATGTCTTGAAGACCTAAAAACCTGGATGACCTGGTCCAGGTTTTTAGTCCATGCCTTTGTTACTTCTAGGCTGGATTCCTTATTATCAGGCTGCTCCAATAAGTCTTGAAAGACTCTCCAGCTGATCCAGAATGCTGCGGCACGTTTACTTACAAGAACTAGGAAGAGAGATCATATTTCTCCAGTATTAGCTTCTCTGCACTGGCTCCCTGTAAAATCTAGAATAGAATTTAAAATCCTTCTCCTCACCTACAAAGCCCTTAATGGTCAGGCACCATNCGGGAGATTTCCCATGATGCACTGAGCTCCTCTCTTCTCCTCTCTCTCTCCTTCTGTACTCATTCATGTCCCATTAATGCATGTTACTAACTTTATATCTTCCCCGGAGTTTCTGTGCTTTCTCGTCTCGCAGGTTCCTGTGGATTGTTGTTGCAGACTGCCTGCCGCTGTCGGCCTACTTGACCCCCACTGCTGCTATTATTATTATTATTATTACTCTTATTTCTATTACTAGCCATATTTCTATTATTAGTCGTATTACAATTTTTAGTCATATTTCTATTGTTAGTCATTCTTCCATTGTTATTAATGTTATTATAATAATAGCTGTTATTGCTATTATTATCTCTCTCAACCCAACCGGTCAAGGCAGATGGCTGCCCACCTAGAGCCCGGCTCTGCTCGAGGTTTCTGCCTCTTAAAAGGAAGTTTTTCCTTGCCACTGTCGCCAAGTGCTTGCTCATGGTGGGAATTGTTGGGTCTCTG
>NTHP01000039.1:1494345-1611843 GCA_003416845.1 Oplegnathus fasciatus
TGCTCATGGTGGGAATTGTTGGGTCTCTGTAAATAACATTATTAAGAGTACGGTCTAGACCTGCTCTATATGTAAAGTGTCATGAGATGACTTTTGTTGTGATTTGACGCTATATAAATAAAATTGAATTGAATTGAATTGAATTGAAATTATGTTTCAATTGAGGCAAAATGAGGCAGTATCTAATTACATATGCACTCATTTGCATAATCTTCCATAACAAAAATCTGAATATTGGATAAAGCCAGGTTCAAAATTCTTGTTTCATTTTGTTGACATATTAGAGTCAAACGTTTTTACAGAGGGGATTTTGGATATCTGTTTTTATCACTCCATAAATCAGAAAATATTGTCACCAGCCATAAAACTTTCAGAATATAGATAGGAATAAAACTGGAAAGTTTGGTGTATGTAAGTGCTACTGAAGTAAAGATTTTTGGCTCAAAGTATGAGGAAAAACTCATTTTGAAACAACGGCCTTTAGAATTTCAAACTTAGAAGAAATCTATAGACGCAAATAGACAAAGTGTTGTAAAATAAACACCTAAATTTGTATTTTGGAAGTTTTATCTCCACTATTCTGAAAGAAGACGTGCTATGGAAGCAAAATAGCCCAAAATCTCAGAATTGACCAGTGCATGAAAAAACAGAATTTTTGCCTGTAGTGTCTTGCCTTAACAACGTGAAAATCAAGATGCATGAATGTAGAAAGCATAATGGAGAAAGTTTCTAGTGAATTAATGATACTGGACGAGAGGGCAGGTAACAGGAAGTACAGGTATAACAAATACTAAAGAAGGAGGATTTGTATTAATCTCCATGTAAAATACCAATTGTCTGTCATTCTGCCACCTAAATTCTGTTTTCGAACCCTGTAGTGCAGAAATAATATACACCATAAAATATGTGGAACCAAACACTTTGTACTAAGGCTAAACACTGACTTTAACACACGCACCTTGTTTGAAAATGCTGTATTATATGATTTATTAAACAGTTACACCAATACAAACAGAGTTAGAAGTACTGAAAAGTAGGATTTGTCTGCTACTGTGCGGCTCCTAAAATTTCCAGCAACACACAGTTGCAAACCCTGTGGGAAAAGGCCTCAGGTTCTATCTACGCCAGAGAGTTTGTTCCCCCTTTCTGTGGCTTTGGGTTTTGGAAAATAGCACATCCACAGGAATTTCAAAGCAGTAACACGAAGACTGAAGATGATTTAGCACTGGCTGGAAATTAAAAAGACAAGGAAAAAGAAGAATGATGGTACATTAAATCTAATGATGTGACTTGTGAAGTTGGAATGAAAACATTTAACGACCTCGCTAACTGCATTTTTTGGGTGAGCCACATGAAATGAGCCAGCATGTGAGTTGTGTAACTGGATATAATCCAAAAATAACAATAACGTCAAAACAACAAGTGCAATTTCCTCAATGTAACAAAGTCAGAATTGAAAACTGGAAAGTTTGGTACGGCTAGAACATTGCTACAGCTCAGCAGAAAGTAATTAGTGGATTGATGAGTGCACGCCATTTCATGGAAGGCGTAGATGTGGAGTAAAGTGATGTGTTTTCCATGTGTTTATGACCGTGAAAAAGAAAAGAGCCAGTCAGTGCTGCAAAGCTTTAAGGAGGTTTTGCCAAAGAAGGTTTACTGAGACTATTTGATTACAGGGTAAGACTGAAGTCAAGTTATCTTAATGTCAGGAGTTTGGACTTTCTAAGTGTGTAGTGAGTGTGTGATGGAAGGTGTACACAATGTGCAAGATGTCAGAGTTAGTTAGTTGTACCGTTGTTGATGCTCAACTTCCTGTAAAGTGACTTAAATATGACAGTAAAGTGAAGTTTTACAGTAAGAGTAGATGTAAGGTTAATTGTTGGGGTTATTGTTAGAAATAAGCTGTGTCACGTTTCAGGGCTGGATCCTCCAAAGTCTGCCTTTCTAGACTAAATATGTCATAACAAGTGGCCAAGGTCTGTCCTATTTCAAAGATTCCTGCAAATGCAGCTGAGAAATACAGTTTGAATTTGGAGCACACAATCTATGTTTACTTTGCAGCTGTAAGTATCTCACAATCCACAGTGTGCTGCTAAACTGTTTAATGGAGTTTTCAGGTGCTCTTCATCAACTCTTCAATACTACGCCAGGTATTCAAGCTCAGGTGGTCATTCACTGGTAAATACATGCTGTAACAAACAAAGCTATTGCAAGATGTAGCTAATGGAGGCAGGACATAACTATTTGCTATTGTTGACAGCCTGGGTGTGTTGTTAATCAGGATTCTTACAGAAAAATATATGGATATGTATGATTAATCTGGTACACAATTTTCTGATCCTAGTTTACCTCTGGTTACCACTGATTGGTATTTACCAGTCTATCTGCTTTTGAGGGCAGATTCCTGGTGATAAACTTAAAAATGCCTGATTTTAGGAGTTGATGAGGAACTGTAGACTCCTTCGTTTGGAGAAGAGGAGCAGGACCCACCCTTTGTGGACCACATCCTTCAAAAGATCCAGCTTCTGAAACTGGATACAGGTATAGTTACATAGTCCAAACGAAGTGTTGCTGATGGATGTGAACTGAACTGCATGTGAGGCATTGTGAATTCAGGTGAACAGGTAAACAGCATGAGGTCTGGCTTTAACTTTCGGCTGACGGATTAGAAGGATAGAAAGTTGCGACAGTAGACATCTTGAATGCTAAAGGAGAGAGGAGTATGGAGGAGAGCTTCCTCTTGCCATGAAGAGAGCAAATTAAGATGACAAGGCTGAGAGAATTCCAGGTTCCTTGCGGTGAGCATAAATTATCATGGAAATAGAGTGAAGTAAGACAGATTACAGATGGAAAAAGATGATGCGCTAAGATTTCCTGATATTAATGACGTTGCCGAAGAAAATCTACAAAAAATATTGGAAGGGATTCATATACTGTCAGGTCCAGTTCAGAGTGATGAATGGGAAGATGGGAAATTAAGTCTGCAGACTTGTAATGTCAGAATTCAAAATGACTACAGTAAACATAAAAAACAACAACAATTGTACTAGTTTTATCACTATAAAATGATACTATATTAATACAATACTTTTATATTTTCACATAATTTTTTTCTATATCACAGTATTCTCTTCCACTTCTATAATATATGTATATACTTCATAGTATTGTATTATTAGTGTATAGTGTGTGTATATTACATACTGTATACCGCACATATATATAACATGATATACTTTGTTATATGATTATGTACATTGTACTAATTATTCAGACCTATAGCTATATACTTAAACTATATATAGAGTTCACACATCAGGACTTGTTTTGCACGAATATTTGCATAATTTACTTCTACAGTACAAGTATCGTAATGTACTGTATATATAGCTTTTTTGTAATGCCACCTCTCTAATTTCTCAATTTCTTATTCTATCTTTTATTGTATCATATTTAATTCAAATAGTTCTTCACCTGTTTTCCAACCTCTTGTCTAACCTCTGCCTCTGTGCTGCTGTAACGTGAATTTCCCCTCGGGGATCAATAAAGTCTTATCTTATCTTATCTCATCTTAAAATACAAAAGACATGATGGAAGACCTCCTCTTGCTGGCAACTAATATCTACTTAGCATATGTCCCACTTTTAGAAATGTTTTTTTAGGGAATTGTGAGTGAGTGAGTTGACAGATGTTTGTTGTTTGTCCAGTCGTACAGCTGATACGGAACTGGGACAGCTGCTGTGAAAACTAAATTTAGTGTTAAATTAACTGATGGACATTGGACATACAATAAACACTGACAAAGTGCTTGTTTTCAACACTAATAACTTTGCTGTGCTTTGCTGGTGATCACATCCAGTATTATAGAAATAAATTAATATTTTCCCTTACTGCTCCAGCCACGGAAACCTGTGCAGCATTCCTATCCCACCCCCCACCCCGCCCCCGACTGGTTCCAGTTGCTCAGCAGTTCTCTGTGCCATTCCCACAGTTATTGGGTTTTGAGTTGACAGATCTAATTAGAGACAAAGTTCAGGCCCAAGCCCTTGATGAAGTAAGATACAAAGGATCTGCACGCTAATACTTTCGGCTCCTGCTGCTTATGTAATCACTCAGTACATGAGGTTCTCAGCCTACCATTTTCCTCTGGGTGATTTTGTGTCATGGGGTGCATGTAAAAAGTAGACCAACACACAGTGGGGTGCAGAGGGATGCTGTCACCCCCGGCTCAGTGGGTGCATGGTGTATTTCGCATGCTAATATCTCTTACAGTGTTAACGGTGAGTCATTTGCTTCGTAGAGGAGAGGGTGTTGGTGATTTCTGAGATTACAGCCACATGTTTCAGAGCCTGGTAAGATTGAGTGTAAACAAGTGAAGTTAAGTCATACATCGCACCTGCTCGAGACATATCTCACTCGAGCATGGAGTTGCAAGAGCTGTGACTTTCAAATGTGTCAGACAATATTGCATCCAGAGTTCTTCAGGTGGGCCCCACTTCTGAGAGAACGCCCTGCTTCATTACAGGGGCTTCCTGAGTTTCTGCCTTGAGCTTTTTTTAAAGTCAGGATCTAAGACATCTGCTTCCAAAACAATAACAGGATAAGGCCTCCTGTGGTGCACCTGGAAGAGTTGCTTATATTTGGGTTTGCCCACTCTGAAGGGCATTTACAGGAAGTGGCAGTGGATCATGAATGGACATAAAGCAAACAACTGAACAATACCCCTTAGCTAATGCCCGTTTTATGTTTTGTGGGACAGAGCACATGCTGTTTCAGGCAGTGTAGCAGCCCATAAATTATATTTGGTCTGTTTGCTGACAGAAAACTGATAATAAAAGGATGGCTACAGATGACTCATGCCACAAAAGGGTGAAGATTGGAAACTTGGTAGAACATAGTGATTAGAGATGTTATTGTGAATCACTTTTCATTACAAGCTGCAGTGATGTCAGATAAATGTAATTGGGTTTTCCACATTCACTATGCCTTTGTTTTTAAAAGCAGGGATTGGGCTTATCATACTTTATAACCAGTAAACTATATTCCTCTTCCTGTTGCTTTTATTGGTGTGATAAATCAGGGCTGTAATCACTATGAATAACACTTCATCCATTATACTGTCCTTTCCATCAAATGAACATGCCGTGCTGATCACTGTAGCTGTGGCAGAGAGTGTGTTGTAAATTTGACATCTAATGCATAGTAGTGACTTGATAAATCAACAAATTGTAGAGATATTGCCACGCTAGCAGCATGCTAGGCTCTATGGATGTCAATGTAGGTCTGTCGGCTGGTCGTACGTTCACCATGTTGGTCCAGACTGAGATATCTTAACAATTACTGGGTGGACTGGAATGAAAATTGGTACACACATTCATGTCCCCTCTGGATAAATTGTTATCTCTTTGGTAATCCTCAGACTTTTTATCTAGCGCCATCATCAGGTCAAATTTTTATTTGTCCAGTACTCTGGTTTATGACCAAATTCCTGCAAACTAATCTCATCATCCATCAGCCTCATCTGCATTTTGTGTTTAGCGTTAATTAACAAATGTAACATGCTAACATGCTAGACTAAGATGTGTTAGCATTTAGCTCAAAGCATTGCTGTGCCTAAGTACAACCTCACAGAGCCCCTAGCATAGCTGTAGACTCTCAGTCTTGTTTCATCACATCTGTATTTATGTGTGCATACTGTTAAATGAAGGACTCAAAAACTAATTTCCAGCTTGTTGCAGGCCGTGAGACAAGTGTGTACCACTCTGATGGCAATTCTCGACTATGACTTGAAGAATCCTATCTCATAGTCCAGATTATATGAATTTATATTCAAGGGAGACATATTGTCAAAGTACACTTACAGACGGTGGTGGAGAAAGTACTCAGATCTTTTGCTTAAGTAAAAGTACCAACACAACAATGTAAAAATACTCCATTAGGCATAAGTATTATCAGCTGAATATACTTGAGGTATCAAAAGTAAAGAGAGAGATATATTATATATTAGATTATTAAATTGTTAATACTGCGGCAAAAATGGGTAAGTAGCATTTTACTGTTGTAGCTGTTGGAGGTGGTGCTGGTTTTAACTACTTTATATATACAGTTTGGTAGTTTAGTCCAATCGTCTCCACCCCAGGGGCCATGTAAAGGGGCCTCCTAATAAGGTCACAGGAGATTTGGGAGTCATAAGATGATTAATGGGGTAGGAAAGAAGAAAAAAAGTTCCCCTACACATATTTATATCAACTTTTTAAATTTTTCTCAAATCTTTGCTTTTTTTTGTGAAATATTGGAAATTTTTACCTGTTTGGGCCTCGAACAGTTATTTAAATGAAACCATATCAGACTCTGAGAAGGGATTTAGATCTTTCTTCGTTGGAACTGCTAACAATTCATCGGAGACATCTGAAACATGACACACGTGCCACAAGCACGTTAATCTGTAAAGTAACTAGTAACTGTAGCTGTCCGATACATGTAGTGGAGTAAAAAGTATAATATTTTCCTCTGAAAAGTAGCAAAGTAGAATAAAATAGCATAAAATGGAAATACCCAAGTATACAAGTTTCTCAAAACTGTACCTAAGTGCAGTTTACAGATTTGTTCAAGTTCTCTGGATGTCAGTTTACAGCCGTTATTTATTTATTCAGCATATTATTCTGCAACCGCAGCTTTTTTGCATGATTTGAGCATTAGATGTTTTGGATAGTCAAATCATGTGATAGTCAAACCTCACACTTAGGGTATTTATATCAACTTTATGGTACATTTTATACTTTTGCTCCTAAGCACTGGGCAAGCATTTGGTGCAATATCAATCCAGTGCAGCAAATAACGATCATGAAAGACACAAACAATCAACAGGAAACAGCCATTGTGACCTTGAAACCAATGGAAATTCAAGGACCTGAGAGCAGAGAAAGAAAATAAAAAAGGATTTGGCTAACATACACCGGCTTGTTTGGATAGTTGAAATGGGGGAGGAGGCACCACAGCCAAGGACATCACTGCTAGAGTGGTGGTCACACTGACAATATATCAGAGCCTCAATGGGACATTGTTAAGAGTCTCTTATGGGTGTATGGAGCAAGGAGCAGAGTCAGACTCACGCCTCTCAAACATTCAGACCTCACACATGCACCCGCCACACCACCAGCAAACATTCGTGCCTCACAAATCATTTCCTTGCTCATAGTTCAGTGCGCTTTTGAGAGTAAAGCAAAACAACCTTTCACTTCACATATACCATGTGCTGAAGCAGCTAGCATGCATCTAAGCCAACAAAATAAAAGCCAGACACAGATGTGAAACTGTTCCTAATGAATCTTTCTGCATAAGATTAAGTTGAAACAGAAAGATGAAAAAAGATCTAATTAGAAGAAAGCACAATGTTCCCCCACGTAACTTTGTTATCATGACACTGCTGCTGTAATTGTGTAACACAGTCCATCTAAGCAGGTTAAAAACCATCTCTTTCATTTTGCATCATAGTGTTAACACACTTTTCATATGATTTATTGGAAAAAAAGGTGGAGGAAGATGAGAAAAAGACTTATTTTTTAGACAAATGGAACACATTCTGCAAAGGAAAGGGGTACCACTAAATTCTGAAAGTTGAAAGTTTTGTCTTGGGCATAGACACTGAATTCACACGCAAAAAAATACAAAATAGGAGTGGGTCAGAAAAAAACTTTTATGCTCTAGGGGTCTAACACATGTTCTATTTATGCTGAATTTCTGTTAAATCCTTTGCAGTGGATTTGTGAAACCAAGATATGAATTTGAATTAACAAAGAATGGCAGAAAAAGTAATAACTTGGGTTCTCTGATAAGGATGTGAATATATGATTGAAATACTAGGTACTTGATTTTCTTTTGTGTGCAGGACTTGAATAAACTGGTTTGATATCATCTGCGTTTGCTACATTAAAAAGCCTCAGAAATGGACCACTGTGATGTGCTTGAAAACTGAACAAGGTGTGGCTTGCATGAGCCTGGATTGAAGCAAGTGTTGCTTTTAAAGTTATCATACTACCACAGACACAGAATGATAAGGGATACTCGCTTATTGGACTTTAAATTTTATCAAGACAAGCAGACTTGGCACAGAGGTGTACGTGAGGGAGGATAATCAGAGCTCTTTGAAATACCGGTAGCTCCCCTCTCTCGGCTCATTACCTCCAAATACACCAGTTAGCTGCTGGCCAGTGGACTGTTTGTTATCCAGGTGTGTGTGTCCTGTGTTTGTGTGTGTGTGTGTGTGTGTGTGTGTGTGGGAGGTGGGCTCTGGGGTTTTTGAGTCTATGGTACCACTACATATACCTGAAAAACTGCACGCGTGGCTCTAATATCCAGCAGTACGCCCATGGCTCTCATTTCGAATGTAATTCATGTCAGATTAATTCTGCCACCAGCCAGTCATAGTGAGTCACAGTGATTTCAAAAACCACTTAGAAAGCTGCCATCAGTAAACCTGCCGTGCTCATGTCTGGAGAATGTGCCTGTGCATTTTGAAGTCTTTAAGTGAAGTGGTTGGGTTTGTGCTACTTTCTCCGACAATGGTAAATCTGAAAGTTTCAAGCTCATCCGCATCCTGAATAACAATTTACACCCATGTCTTCAAAACCAATATAGAAATACAGTGGTAAAGGTACGACACAACATCAAAGCAAGCAAATCAATATCCTGGTGAAATAAATGTAAATAGTTAGTTACACCACACTGCCCTGAGGGAAATCTTCAACCTGGTTGCAACTTGACAGGGTGAGGTCAGTGTTAGCCCATGTGTTTTGATCACTATGAGCTTTTTGAGTTATCACGTAATGTGGCACTGTTCTAAAAATGAATTTTTGCGATGTTTAACTTCATGTACTTGTAATATCTCTAATAACTTTTGGTAAAGCTTTAGGTTACGGAAGGTTAATTCTTTCCAATTTATAGTGTCATTTTTTATGTTGTAAAAAATATTAGAATAGGTACCCGGTAGTATAAATTATCTTTAAAGGTATAATGAGTAGGATTTTCCTAAAAAAGTAATGTATAGACTCCCTCTCAATCATCACTTATGGCCCACTAGAAGTGTGTGGTGTTGTCTGTATCTGCAGAGACCCTGCTCTCTACCTATATTTTCCTATTTTGCTGTGTTCGGGACGTTTCTGGGCGTCAATCTTTGGGCAGTAGTGTGTAGCCCCCAGCCAATAACAGCGCACAGGGTGTGAGGTGCGGGATTCTATAAAAACGTAGCGACCAGTTGCCAGATCGTAAGCACGTAACACCACCAGAAGTGCATGCGCTTTGAGCTGGGGGGGAGGGGCTAACTTTGAATGTTGTGTTTACAAACAGCAACTGACAAATCCTTCTCGTTATACCTTTAAGTTCTCAGCTTGTTACCCCCTTATTCCATAACTTCACATCTTCTTCCCTCGTATCTACATGTATGTATTGGTACGTACTATACTGGTACACCGTTAGTGAATCAGAAAAATGTTCTCTAATGAGTGTTGCATTTTGTACACATGCTACATGCCTTATATAAATGTATTTTTATATTAAAGCCTTATGTTTTGAAAACTGTGCTCTGAGAGTAATAGGCTTAAAGTTAAAATAATAATAATGTCAATTGAAACTGACTAGTCAAATATGAAACAAAAAGGTGATTTCGCCCCATGGCCATCTCTGATTTGGAGTCACACCTATGACGCTGGTATGCACACACACCTGCCAGCAGGAGGATCCATAAACTGTTGGTCATTTCAAGAATAATTTTCTGAAATGAGTCAGCTCTCAGCAGCTCAAACACCCACAACAAATAGCACTATTGTTTTGCAAAAATGGACTCTGAGACTCCTTATAAGATGCGTCTTTCACTGTTAGGCAGGCTGAGAAACAAAACAGTATCATCCCAAAACACTTTCCTGTGCAGTACACATCACAGTTGAACATAGTGAGGGATGTTATATGTTCTTTTATGACAGAAAATCTATGGTGTGGTGTGGGGTCTGTTGTCCATTACTGTTGCAAGCTGAATGTCTGCTGACTTATGTGGTGTATTTAATAAAATAAACCATATAAAATCATATAATGAAATAAAGATAAACCAAAACAATGAGCTTGAAGATGCTAACATGCATTGTAAAGCAAAGGGGAACTGCAAAGTTGGGTGATAATTCTTAGTGGGTGCCTCACTATGAGTGACCCCTTTCACTTTACTCATAGTCATTTGATCCATTGTTGATATGAAAAATTTGATTAGTGCAGCTTTAACTATAAATTTTGTTTATATACAGACATTGTGGGAGATCAGAAGGTTTATAGTCCAGTACAGCTACATGTACTGTGTACTGTATTACAGTATTCAAAGAGGTCGCATTAAAATGAGTGTATTCACAAATTCTCTTGTAAAATTCCTCAAATCCAGCAAACTATTGACTTGAGCAGGAAATAAGAGGGTTTTACTTGTATTAGATTTATGTTGATGGTTATGAAACTGTCCTACAAAGACTTTGTTACTGCACCAACTATTCATCCAAGTTTCCAACTCCTTGCTTCAACAGTCGTCTGAGTATAATGAAGTTATTGTTAGACAGTGGGTGACAATCATGAAAGTGAACTTTTGCTCATGATCCTGCCCAACACCAAAGAGCATGGAATCAGTGGTTAATAATCCCATTTAGTTGAAACAAAACATAATCCTCTTAGCAAGTGAAACTTAGCTTATTAGTCATTCCTCTATCACCCCATTAAGAGGAAGACTGAGGATTATGCTCACTCTGCATTAGTGTCAAGTTTTCCATTTAATGCAAATAGCCAAAGGTCCATTGTGCCTATAATGAATTTCCCATCATTTTATCTTCTATTGCAGACGAGAAAATACAAAGCATAAATGGGCTCAAACAAATTCCCACTCAAATTTCAGTAGAATAGTCAGTCAACTCGTGAGGCTTAAAAGGCTGAGGTTGTTTTTAGAATAAATAAAATGTTGCAATTCAATATGTGTGCTCAACTACATGGCCATCTTTAAGAACCAAAACATCAAGGGAACAAACACCAAAATCTTGTTAGTTGTTAGTATCTCCATATCTAAGACTGACCTTGCGGCTCTCATTCTCTCTCTCTCTTTATGTACTAGTACATACTATAGTATTAATTTCATAGGAGAGTAACAAAAAACTTACTTCAACAATTGTATTCCTGACCACGATGAAATGATTTGGGAATGTACTCTTGTTGCTGTTGACGGCAACAGAGAGAAAAGGGAACCTGGGTCTTTACCATTTGTTGGTTTACTAATAGATGGATGTCAATGTCAATTATGTCATTACTTGAGTGAGGATAGTTAGGGGGCTCATCTGCTTCTAGCTGAGAACTACTTCAGTGCTCAATCCACCTCTCAGCTTGCTCTTGCACGTTCAAATGGACATTCTTCACTCTCCCAATAATTTGTGGCCATTTTGTACTCAGCAGCAACAGACATTAATAACACGGGCAGATTTACTACTCGAAATTGTTAGTAATTTTTTTAACAAAGGGTACTTTCAGTGGCAGACAAAAACAGATTCTCATTTCTAGTTAGCGACCGTCAACTTTGTCAGCTGTCACTAGCAGATATTATCAGCTGTAGCTAGCTAGCTAATTAAGCTAACGTTAGATTCATGAGCTAGTTGAAAATGCTGTCTCTGGCTGACTTTTTCTGAGTTGCTAAAGGTGTCCCAGGCAAAAAGTCATCATCCTTTCACCATCCATTTATTGTTTGTATTTTCAAATGGTATGTTTCACTTTTAACATTACAACAGAAAAGGCTTTATAAGACTGTCAGACTGACTGATCTATTTGGCAAACGTAATGTTATCTCGGATAACGAGTTTAGCTTGGGTTGCTGGAGTGTGAGTGTGAACAAAATAACGAACTGTCCTAGCAACTCTGCAGGCTTTCCATCTAATAGCCAAGCACAGCTTTAGCTGTGTCTGCATCTAAACACTCAACACTTTCCACAGTGGAGCTTTTCAGTGCAACAAAGTAGTTCCTCAGGTCTATGGTGAAGCACAGTTTCAAGGACATGCCTATCAGGAAAGTGATGAAAGTGATTTCAGTGTAGACAATTGCATCCAGTTTGGACCTCGCATTTAGTAGTTATTGATGGCACTTCTTGTTTACAAGGACACAATAATTGAGTTGATGGTGCTTAAGCAGTGATTGTCAAGGTGAGTTTGTGGATATTTTCATGGAGAATATATATCTATTCAGAGCAAAGTCAGTAAGTCTCTTACTATTCTGATTGATATTTCCACATCCGCGAGGCCCTGTTATTTTCTCATACAATTTGTGTTCAAATCCTTTATAATCACTCGCACAAAGGAGGAGCGGATTTGGTAGGTCACCTCTTGAAGCTGCTTGTGCCAATCGTCCTTCACATCCTCTTCTATGTTTTTACCTTGACGTTTGTAGGATGGTTTCTCTGCTTTGCAGACTTCTCAAGCAATGCATCAAAGAAAGTATGAAAGCCTCAAAGCCTCTTGGCCCAATTAACCATGCCAGAAAAGTCTTGGAATAAAAGCCAGACAAAAGTGTACAGTTACTACTTACCTCATTAAAAAGGTAAACTACATTACTTAACTGATTACTTACACCAGAAAGTAATGTGTTACTGTGATAAATAACTTTTTAAATGTCTACTTTGAAATGCTGCCATTGGTAATGTAGCTTTCATTTCAGTACTGTTGTTGCAGTATGGAAGCAATTTGACGTTGAAAAGACTTTTAATAGATGTCTATCATACGTCTATTTGTCATTTTGTTTAAATTAAGGTTATTCAAGGTTGAAAGTTTAGTAGATAGGGATATGAATAAACAGAATCTGTGTATATGACAAAAAACAAACAGTTATACTGTAAACGCAGGGGTGTGCAGTGCTTATGTTAAATATGTTTTTAAAATGTGGTCTAAAACCGGGCTATACGTAGCCAATAAATCCTGGTCTATATCAGAGCTAAAGCATAGAGGCAATGTTGAAATGACGTCCATTGCTCAGTAAACACTGTTGATCAACTTGACAGACAGTTTTCATTTGTAATCACATTCACATCATTGAACTCTACTAGGCAATGGAGGCTGGTTTTATTAGGTTATAATAAAGATTTTATTTTCACCTCGGAATGTGATAGGATGAAATTCTTGCTGCTCTTGCACGTAACTACGGAATTGTTATTATTTTGTACAAGTAAAAAAATATCACCTTATGGGAATTTAGGGGCTCCGTATCTTTCTGCTCGACAAAAGAGAAGTGGTGAGAATATCTCCACATGAAGAAACTTGACCTGTCATCATCATGCATGTCCAAACATATACACGCGTGATATCAGATCCATTTTTGAGCATAAACAGTAAGTGTAGACTATGCATCTCTGCAGCTGGCTAAAACCTAGCTATATAAAAAAGAATGACGTAAGGAGCCTTTCAGTAACAGTAATTTAGTTACTTGATTTAAAAAATAATGCATTAGAGTACTAGTTATTGCCAAAAATAACAGAGTTAACACTGCTGCTGAACAGTGTGTATTTGTATATTTGTAATTTACAACACCAGTCTAACAAACTAGCTTAGCCAATACATTCTGTGGTAAGCAGTGCTTGATGTTATCTACCTGTGTTTCTGTAAAAAAATAGCTTGTGGCCCTTCACGGGGTTGACATTTTGGCATGGTAGCTCGACATCAGGCGTCCAGGACTTTAACAAAATCAAATGGTACAAGTTGGAGATCTTTGATGTCACTGAAAGTAAATGGTTCCGCTGACAGATGGATTTATCACACAATTTTCCTTGCATAAATTAACCCCATCAACCACACAATATACAGTATATACAAGGAGGTAGAGGTGCTTGGTTTTGTGCAACAAAAAATGCATCATTTAGTATACAACATCTTCAGGGTCTCTGCTGAATCAAGTTGCTTGGTTTTCTTTATGCTGACTGACGGATGTTTTCTGCTTCTGCCATCCCCATGGAACACAGAGCAGTAACTGGATTTGATTTTATTTGTTAGATCATTTCCTGTCTTATCCATTCTGAATGTCATTACAAACGATGTTTGATGTCTGCCGCAGCTGCAATGAACATGCATCACTGGACTGATGAAAATTATTGGCAATAACATGAGTCCAACTAATTTAGAAACGACACAATTTGAAAGGAGGAAATCACAGATGGTGATAAAGACATTGTCCGTGACAAAGATTTAAACCAGAAATTTCATCTATATGTGTGACTCACTGTATTTATCAGCATTAAGTGGCCATATTAGGGAAATGTTTGACAGAGTTTGATTGGAGCAATGTTTTCCCATCTTAACCTTACTGCATTTTGGGCCTGGTTTCATGCAGAGGTGTGATCTCAACCGCTATCATCAGACGGTCTCCATATTTTTAAACTAACTATATTAGTGAAGATGCCCTGTGGGAAACCACAAAGTAGATTTCTTCCTAATGATTTCATAAAACATCTTGATCTTTTATCTGATTTGTGGCTTGTAAGTTAAATTAAGTCACTGTAGAAACGATGAACTATGCCTCAAATAAAATTACACATTATTAAATTCCGTAATAATTAATTCCAGGAAAACTGTAATGCAACCTTCAGACATGTTGAAAAATGAATGATCCTGACAAGACATAACAGACAAGTGATACACACCATCAGGCTAGGTGATGTTCAAATAGAGAACAATAGAGAATAATAGGAGAATATTCACAGAACTTCTCACGTAAATAGCTTTAGTATGGCTCTGAACTCACGCCTCAAAGTGACGATAAGACATTGAAGCCTTATGCCAACATAAAAAGTGGAAAATATTTCACCCTCAAGAGCCTGTTTGCGCACTGGAAAGTAATACTTAAACATGTTTTGACATGCCATCAAAACGTACGTCCAAACAACTGATCAAAGATTAAAGTTTAAATGGCACAAAAAAACCCTGAAAGAAATGTAGAAAACTCCCTTGATATGATGGACTGAATAGCACACAGTGAAATGTGAAAAGTAATCACACAATTAACCTTAATTTGAATGTGATGTCACACTGCATATTTAGTTAAATATATGTGAACTTACAAGCAACATGACAATCAGTTTGAAATTCCAACATTGTGTACAAAAATGACTCCGTGAGATGAACTTGAACGTGCAGCGCCACGTCAATTATTGACGCTTTTCAAAATACAACTCAGCATCAAGCTTGTGAAATTCTGACTGTGTTTTTTGAATTCCTTATCAACTCATTCTTACCCAACTGTAGATAAACAAGGGGAAAAAACAACAAGGAAAATAAATAGAAGCCAGAGTGACATTGGAGGTTTCTGTGGGTTGTCCGCTATATGTTTAAGACAAGGCAAGAATGATGAAAAAAATAAACAGATATATTACTTCCTCACATGGATGACAAGGACCTTTAAGCCATAACTGGTCTTTCATTTTGCGGAAGATAGTAAGGTCACGGCGGTCCACCCAAGCCTGCTGTGACGGATGAGGAGGGTTCATTTCTAAGCTATTCCATTACTGTGTGTCAGTGGTGCTGGACCTGTTAGACTGTGCAAAGGAGGGCTGATGTCGTCTATCCTAAGCATGTAAACAAAGAACTCTAGCATACGTGCCTCTGCACACAGATGTGGATCCCAAAAGGAAGAGTACATCTTCTCAGAATGGAATCAAAGTGATCCTATGATAGTCTCGGAGACAGAAATCAAGCCTTCTGTGCCACCAAAATATGCACTGCATCTCTGTAGACGGCGCAATTAACTCCACGGTGTCGCTATTTCAGAAGAATTCCCCTCAAAATCCGTGTGAGGCATGGTGGCCAGTTGTGCAGTCAGATTGTCTGACTGTCTTGGCTGTTTTGTGTATGTTGTGTATGTGTATGTTTGACTTGCAGACTTTGTTCGGAATTGCCACCTGGGGATGAAAATACCTCCAGACAAGTGTAATGCGGGGTCCTAATTAGTTCCACCGAGGTTAAGATGCTGACCAGTGTGGAGAGCAGATAGTAGGATTCGAAATCTTATTTTCTGAGTGTCCTGCTCCGAATGGAGATGAATGATTTTTAGCCTAAAAACTGTGGGTTTTTTTATATTCTGCATTCACAAAACTTTCTCAAAACTGCTTAAAAACATAACAAGCAATTTTCAGAACTCTATTTTCCAAAATATGACACTAACCAAACAAGATGAAGATCTCTCAAACAGCCCTTGAGGACTCAGTGCTCTGTTCTTTGGCAAAGTTTTATTATTTTTATTACACAAATGGATAAATTGAATTATAACTGCAGTGAATTAAAAAAAAAACACGCTGCTTCTTGGCTCGCAGATGGAGAAGGCTGTGCAGATCTTCATGTCATAGGGTGGAATGAGTGGTAGGATGGACCCTAGGGGTCTGAGTCTTTAATAAGCACAGGCGCACAAACATAAATAAAGGTTTGGGGAATATGTTTCTGGATTTTTCCCTCCTCAGTGATCAGATGTGGATTTAACAAACAACTATCCTCCTTTAATTAGCCCCGTTAGTATTCACTGCATCATACACAGCCTGACAGGCAGGACGTTTAGTCACTGAGGTGTTTCCTGCATTGTACGGCAAACTGTGCACCTACGGGCTCTTTTCTATTCACACTGAGTCTCAGTTCAGAGGCTTGTTGCAGCAGAGAGGGACAGAGTCATGTCAGGAAGGCAGACAATAAATTGCCCATGTGGTTTAGTCCATCCAGAAATCCCACAGAATTTATTGAAATGTTGCAGCCAGCCCACTCAAAGGCGGCTGCTTTAGCCCTAGTTTGTGGGAATTACAGCACCACCATGGGAAGCAAATTAAGTTAATTTGAAAAAAGGATTTAACGCTAAGAGAAACTACATGAGAATGTAAATGTTCTTGTGCTATTTGACATTTTCTATAACCAGTGTCTCATTTGATGTCCACAGTCAGTGTCTTTTTATGCCATGGTCATACTGTGTTACCAACACAAAATGTGCCACTGCTGCTGCTGCTCTGCTTTTTTAACTGTGAAACTGTAACAGGTTATCAAAGTTTTAGGATAAGGAATAAGAATAGCATCTCAGTTCCAGATTTGTCTTTTGGCTTCAGATTGATGAGGATGTCTTTCATACATTTTTATGAAGGTGAATGATGTCTGAAGAGCAGCAGACAGCAATGCAGCTGAACTCTACATCTCATAACCATGCATTATACATGCACTGCAACAGTTAAGTTGAGGCTGATGCAGCAGAGACATGATGTAAGTGGAAACTCCACACTTTTATTTTCCTTTTAGGGAAAGGCATACACTTATTAAATGCAAGCGTATAAATCTGCACGCAGCATCATGTGAAGAATCTTGCAGTCAGTTTAAGGCAGCAGCCAGGGGGAGTAAAAAGTGAGGATTTATGGATGTAAATGACATCTGTCACCCTGAAGCATCTGTCAGTACAGGCATATCATATTTCATGTTTAAACGTGTCCTTCTTGGTCCTGCAGCATGATGAAGCACAGTAGATAGCACAGAGGGTGCAGTCAATAACACACGAGTTAACTGTGGACAGTTGCAATGTCATAGCACACAGGATTATCTAGATGGCCCCCAGTGACAAGCCTCTTTCAGATAATAGATTTGACAACATGCACACTGTGTGCTGTCTCCAAGGAACCATTTAATTTACAAGCCGTTGAAATGATTACATGCACAATGTTCTGAACCTATTAACGCAGAGCTGATGCTCTCCTTCCCTCCCCTCACCATCGTATTTACAATCCCTCTGACAACTGAGAGCGCTGTGATCCGGCTCTATTAAAACACATTTCATTCTCTCTCCATTTCACGCTCTGACAGTAATCAATCAGGGGCATGCCAGGGGGAAAGAGCAGAAGATTCAGGGAAAATGGCAGCACATGAGTTGATAAAATCAACTCAAAATGTCAGGAAAACACTGACCAGTAATTCAGTTGTGTTTACAAAGACAAAGCTACAGTAAGCTCTTGACCACTTTAAGTCTCAGCCAGTCTTTCTTTCACCTTTTCACTCCTCAAAAGCATTCACACTTTATTTTTTATATTTTCTTGTTCATTGAAACTCTCCTGAAATGTTAACGTTCTGTAGAGTTTTATTGTTTTTATAAACCTCATTACATCCTTTCACAGCAGCTAAGAGATGGATCACTACTGCACCCCGCCGAGCCTCGAACGAATGGTGACAATAACAAATCCAATTGTTTGTGGCATGTCGGCAGATAAGAGGAAAGCAGACGAAATGTTGCCCTCTGGAAGGACAGCTGTGTTTCTTGCTACGGCAAAGCTGCTTTGTGGTGCCTTGGAAATGCAGGGGCACATCGGTAGGCGTAGCATGCCTCACCATAGGTCTTTATCCCTACAATGTTGTGAAAGACGAGGATTACACTGCTGGAGTATGTAAGAAAAACAAATAAAAGTACTGGGAGGACAAGTGCTAAGAACCTCATAAAAAACATCCAGCAGAGACCCCTACAAGAAATGGTTTCCCTGACCTTTAACAAGACAGACTGTAACAAATCACATGAGAAAAAAATGCCTTCAGATATATTTCATGTTTTTACACTCTAATTTAAGTTTTCTCAGTTTTAAAATTCAAAGCTTATTCATCATTAGTTACGGACATTATTGTAACAAACATTAAAGATGAGTCACCACTGCTGCTCAGAGTTTCAAACTGAAACACCATTAAATCTCTTCAAGTTAAAGTGGCATAATGGCTCTTTGGCTCTAACAATAACAACATGGATGGGAATCCAGGCAGGACTCTTCTCCTTTCTCTCCATTTTTAACTCTTGAAAAACTAAAAAAAAAAAAATACTAAATGGCACAAAATAAGCTGTTAAATCTTGTTATGTAGAGGTTACATAGAGGTCCCAAACCTTCATTTACAGTATAACTAATGGAAGAAGAGGAAGAAACAATGACATTCTTATATGGATACCATTGTGATGCTGCTCTCATTTGATACCATTTGATGATTGATACAGTAACATATTCCAATGTTTCAAACCAGCTCCTAAAATTTTTACATTTACTTTTTGACACATACAGCTTTGACTAATTCGTATCCTGGAAAAATCACACGCAGGCAGTATGACATGCTCAGGTGAAAACAACAGTTCAGAATAAATAGAAATAACTGAGTTGTTACCACGAGCAATTTCCATCATGCCTGACAAATGTCCAGGCTGTTAACCAGAGAGAAGTGGAATACAAAAACACAACAGATATCACCAATAATAAATAATAAAAATATTTAAAACATTTAAGGGGTGTTTTTACTTTGCTATATGCTTTAATTATTCATCATAGCAATACTACTATTAACTTGATAAATATCAATTCATGCTCTTCCTGCGAGGGGATGCTTTTTGCATTCATGTTTGTTTGTAACTGTGTAACCATCCACCAAGGTGACTTCACAAACATGCCATCATGAGACAAAATGAGTCAGTAAGCGAAACTGAGAGACAAAAATTATCCCTTGAAATTCCCCCACGAGGGGTTCAGCCCTGGAGGGCACGCATGATTGGTCTGGTGTTTTCAATTTCCTGCTGGGTTTCCAAATATGTATTTCTATTTAACCTCTATTTCTACTCAACCTTTACATAATATCAGACAAATACAGGTTCAGACAGCCAGCAAAGAGTCAAAACATGTTGATGTGATAGCAGGGGAGAAAAGGGAAAAGAGAAACTTTAATATATGAAAAAACCTACAGTAGCAAAGCGCTGGCAGAGGCGTGTTTGCTGAGAAACAGTTGCATTTATGCCAGGAGATGTCTCTGAAATACAGACCTGCGAGGCAGAGATAGAAATGAAATTGTCCAATTCCAGAGTCGTTTGAAACTCATCCCAGTCACTGTGAGCCGCAAACTGGAACTGGGAGTAGCTAAGAGACGTTCTCAGGCAGATGTTACAGCAGCCTGATGTGATTTGTAATGATGTGGCGTGTTCTATAGGGAGCATATAGGGAACATTACTGATAAACCTGATAAACATTAGGCCCCTCTCAACAGCACCCTTGCAAGCAGGAACAGTCATTTGGTTTAAAATACAAATACATGTTTTGTTTATACATTAACAATTCTATTGAGACATTTGCATCAGCGTCAGAGCAGATTATTCAGAGATAAAGTCTCTATTTTTAGTTGACATACTGTTGTTTCACAGAGCTGATATAGTTCTGGGGTAAAATTAACTCTGGTGGATGAGAACAGAACAGAATAGGGGTGGTTTTTATTTGGGGTTTTTTAACACTGAGGGACACAATTATCCTGTGTGTATTTATAACTACACTCCGTCCAAGTAGGTTCAAGGCTTTTGGAAATCAGCATTGACGAAAAGAGTGACGCCTGCTCATTGAGTCCAAAATTCATTTAAACAGACAACGTTTCGATCCCAGTCAGATCTTTGCCAGGTCAGAATGTTTAAAAATGGTCACTACATTCACATATGTATAGCTGATAGCACCTATGATGCAGATATGGTTAACCGTCCAACCCACCCAGGGTGATTTCAATAAGTACACAAAGAAAACTCAACAAGAGCATTTTTTTCCCACACAGCAGTATTTGATTACTTAAAGTAATAATAATAAATAAATTGGAAAGTTCTCCCTCCAGTTAACCTCCTTTGTGGAATTTTTCCCTCTTGGTGAGATAAGACGACAAGAATTCAACACAGGAGATGCTGTACACTCACTTTACTGCCTTCTATGGCTCTGTGTACACTGTGCTCCAAGTTATCATCACTCTAACTTAAATAACTGCCTCAAATGACCAGGATGTGCTTTGACCTAAGATAATAAGAAAATTATTGAATTTCACTCCAAATATGAAAATAGAATGGAGGTTATGTTAAATAATTAAAGACTTGATAAATTGATGAGCTGGAGACTGAAGGCAACTACAGCTTTAAGTCCACACATCTGAAGCATGATGTTAATGCTGCAGGCACATTATGCATATTTCAAATTGGTGGCACAGGAGAGTAAAATATTACTCTCTATTGCACTGGAATAGTGCAAACGTGGCAGAGGAAGGTCTGGCAATGTAAGACATCTATTACATACACGAAGTTGAGATTGATTTTTGATTGTTTTAATTCTTCTTTCTTCCCGACTGCAGCTGGCCTCATCAACAAGGCCCGGGACCCCTCTGTCACTAACTCTATACCCACCACCCCCACTACATGTTACACGTACAGTCTACACACCTGACTCAGTGTGTTACATTAACGCACATCTTTTGGACTTTATCTTTGCACATTGCAAATATTCTTTATTCTTCAACAAATTCTGATTTTGAGATCAACAATGCAAAATCAGAAGGACCCATGTATTATGATATACTGTAGAAGTCTATATGTACATGGCTGTAGAAAGTACATATAGTTCACAGTACGAGATGTTTATTTTTTAGTCATTTATTGGAGCAGTATCATAATGCACAGATGGATTTAGAGTGCTGCAGTAGCCCACATTTAAAATGAAGATGATTTGGGGAAAACTGTGTGCTAATGGACACAGAAAAAAAAGAGATATCAGGAAAATAATGAAGAACACCAACAGTGTGACAGTATGTCATGTTGAGCTGCATGAAAAAGATGGATTGGGTTGGTTTGTAATCATCATCTGTAAATGTTCTCCAGTAGGTTGTTAAGCTTGTGTGTTTGATTTCACTTCCAGTGCTAATGTGTCGGTGGTTTGTGGTGTTTCAAAGATGAACGCATCTTTTATTTAAAAAGCATGTGGTAACACAGTTAAGAAAGATGCTACACAAATTAAGCTTATTATTATTATTTAGTTTCTATGGTAATGGACAGTGCCACAACAAATCTACAGTATTTCGTTGCTAACCAGGATATCATCAGTTTTTCCGCTCTGCTTTGGTGGAAATCAGCAGTTATACTCTTTCAAACTGTTTTGCATCAGTCACTGGAACAAACAGAATAAAGTCGTAACCAAATATTATAACTAAATGTGTTAATAATAACTAAGCTGTAGAAATGAGGTTATTTAGTGTTTGTCGCTGTCCAGTGAAAACCATCTAACTCAAAATTTGGTGATTTTCAAATGTTTTGGATAAACCGAAGGATTAAGTCTTCCTCTATGTGTTGAGAAAGTTCTCAGACTTCTTAAAAGAGTACTCCCCCGATTCAGCATTCCACTCCTATAACATCGACGGACTCACAATGAACAGTTTAAAACAAAAAGAATCAAAATCGATGCAGCAGAACCAGACATATCGTCTTTTTTATCGTCAAAACCTGGCGCCTACATTACCCACAACGCAACTCGGCCACCGACAGTTCAGTTGGAGGTTCAAGTGTTGTAGCGGCTAATGTAGCCTCGAGCAGAGATGAGGAGTTGAGCTCACTTCCTTCTAACTTTTTTTCCATTTTGTAATTTGTAGTCTCCAGCCCCAACTGACGCTGACTCAAGTCACATCACTTGAGTCAATTTATCAGACTTCATGCAGCAGGCTTTATACCTGTAAGCAGACTTTGGTTTATAAAATCGGTAGAGTTCCCCTTCAAGATAAATAAGCCATATTTAGCTGATGTTTGGGGATGCATAGTACTCACAGGACGGAGATGTCTTATTAATGAGCAGCTTTAATTGCACTTGATGTGAATTTAATACACTTTACACCACTTGTCTAAAAGCAGATAGGGCTTCATGTACTGTATGATTAAATCTCAATACATGAGGTCATTTCAGAATTATTTATGATTATAAGAGGTAAAAACTCATCATGTTTCAATGGTTAAAAAAAAGCCTTGATGAAAATGCATTTCACCTCTAATTAACCTCTCGTCTGCCTCATTAGCCGGTGACATGCCTTCCTCTGCGGAAGTCTCTCAACATGATATTAAACATGGTAACAAGCACTGACAGAGAGAAGCTCCACACGAGAAGATTGAAAATAAAAAATATTCTTGCGGTAGAAGAACTGTTGGAACTGTACTGGTGGTTAAAACCACAAAAACACACAAAAACTGTGAGTTTAAATTGGGGGGTCACGCTATACTGCTTCAACTCTCCAGACATAAATATACCAAAGGGAAGCGATCTGTGTTTATAGTCTATTGATCTCTGAAATGTCTCTTTTTACTTGCTTTCTCCACAGGGAGGTCATAGCACGAAGTCAGCTACAGTACAGCAGACATAGGTATTCAGTGTCTTCCCCGATGACACTTGAGTGCTGCAAGATGTTTGTGTTCACTTTTCCAGCCAAAAAAAGAGGTCTCTGAAGTCATTACACAACCTGCTGCTGAACGACCCATTCACGTCTCTCAAAGTCAAAGGAGCCATAAAGAAAAATATGGCTTTGTAATTCAATTCAGCAAACTTTTACTTCTCCCAGAGGGGTAATTAGATTCTGGGCGCTCAATCGGCAGACTCAAAAATCACAAAACTAGGCAGCAGATAAAATACGTTGCCCCCAAAAATACATGAGCAGGGTTTGGAAAAACTACAAGATTATTTTAATTGCCAAGAAAAATCTTCAATGATGTCAATGTCATAATTCAGTTTAACAAAATTAATATTACTTGGGTGATGTAATCTCTCTGTGAGCCCAGTTTTGGCACTCACATACCCAACTCCTACTGCTTTGTCCCAGTGCAGAACTAAACTGACTTTTGTATGAAGAAGCTTTACTCAAAATGTTATCACATCTAATGCTAAATAAATGCCACTCAGACAATCCCAGTTTAGGATAAAAACAAATGCCAAAGATCATTCAAGTTCATTCGAAGGGATCTGACTGGCTTAACCTATGGTGGATTTTGCTGCTTCTGTTATCTGGAGTAAAACTGCATAATCGCACTTCAGTATGATGGATCCTCTGCTGTATTTATGCAAATTTCTTCTTCAGAGACTCAATACTTTCATTGTTACAATAGTCATTTTGTTTCAAAACCCCCATAAATCTCTGAACATGACACTAGCTATTGATACAGGAAACTAATTGGATCATCTGCTCAAATCCACACAAAGAAGCCTGAATATTAAGTAGAGCTAAATGGAGTCCACACTCTCTTTAACTTGTACATGCATCTATCTGCACATGGGATGTTTTAGCCATGTATAGTTACAGTATGGCATCATGATATTTTATGTGAACAGGCACCTTAGATAAAGGCGTGCATCTGTGCTGAAAGGCGTGCAAGTGCCTTCCTGTTGAACCTGCAACAACAGCTTGAATTGGCCATATCCTGGACATATTGTGTATTTGTTCAAACATTTTGTTTGAATCCAGCATCTGTCAGCCCACATTAAATCATTTGGACATGCTTGTGTTGCAATTGCACCACCGATGGCGTTCTCCTCTTACCTAGGGAACAATTAACTAAATTGCCGTGCTCCCATCTGGCACGCTAATGAAATGCATTGATTCAAATAGTGTGATGCAATTAGTGTTTTATATCAAACTGTAAAGATGAAACTCAACTGATAAAAGGATTTTCAAAAAGTCAGATCCTTCACCTCGGTAGCCAAGTCAAAACAATTTAGTGTGATGGTGTTTTATTCTTATCTAAATAAAGTGTTTGATTTTGAACAGAGGAGCAGATTAAAAGGCCGTGTGGACATAACTTGTCCTGCATCTTAAAGCAATACACTGTTTTGATGTCTTACAATTAAAGTTTGACATACCTTAGAGTTCTAAGCGGAATCAAATCAAAAGCCAAACTCAGAGCAGAGTGACTTATTGAGCTTTGACAAAAAAAAAAAAGACGCCAGTAAACTCTTAATATATCACTTTTAGAATCCATTCTAAAATATACCTTCTTGAATAAAACATTACAGATAGAAACATTAAATGTAAACTGCACAGATAAACACTGTCACTGGGCTTTTATAACTACTTTTGCAAAAAAGCTACAAAAGCTTCTGATGTTTTATCTTGTGCAGCTTTTGTGGCAAACGGTAACTGCAGTTGCAAATAACTCTGCGCTGTATCTACAGTTTATTATAGTGAAGCATTGGTTCCCAGTCCCAAAGAAACTAATCGATATTGTAAATGACTGTAATTTAGCCTGTCAGTGTAACGCCATCCTTTTTTTTAATCTTTTAAAACAGTGATTTGTTAAATCCTAAACTTCAGCCTGCTGTTGTTGTTCCAGACAAGAAAATGAGGGATTGAAGAGGATTTGCATCTCTCTATCAAACTGCTGACACTTTAAAAGATAACAAAAAAAAAACCCACTCTCAGGAGCTTCATTGTTTTGCATCCTTTGTAACTGATCAAGGGCATTCATTAAAATTACAAATGGCAAAAACTAAAGCAGGTATATACTTGAGCTAAGAAAGTGTCCTGCATATGAATGTCATTTTAGTGGTAAAACCAATCTCCAACCTATTTGAAAACACCTCAAGGATGCTGGGAGTAGTCAGATAGCTCAATAATGGCCAAAGTCAGCACACTAAAGGTACTTTGGGTCCCTCCAAAATAATACAATACAGGAATACAAACAGATCAATGTACTATCTCAAATAACAAGTCTGCTAGTGTTTATTATGGACACACACTGTGTGAGTTAATTATAGAGTTTGGCTCATCTCTGTGAACTCTACTTTATCTTTGTCAGCTACTGTGTCTTTGAGGCTATTATATGAACTTGCCGGTGCTGTCTGTGTTTCATCCGACCGGGTAGTTAATTGCATTCATTTGGCATTGGTCTTAATAATTTCCTTTTTGACTACAAGGGAGAAAACAATCACGGCTCTGCTGTTGGGAGCTTGACCCACACAAATGAAATTATATTTCATACTAAACTAAATGATTGTTACATAACCAAGGTTTGATAGGTCTGAAGGAAAAGAGACACAGAGTCACACACAGCCCCTCATCTTGATCAGATTACATCTTTCTACAAAGTGAAGGCTTGGATGTGTCACAAGTTTAAAAGTAATACTGCAGTGCTGATGTAAGCAGCAGCCTGAAAATAAATCTCCATATGGAAAATTCCTTTCATTTCACAGCCTGGACCTTGTTTTTTTTTTTTTTTTTGTAGTTTAGTTCATCACTGCTGTCTGTTATGGTTAATGTTTTAATCACCAATATCACAGCTGAGGTCGGGGGACATGGCACAACTTTACAATAGAGTCCAATACAGCAAGAAATGCATGCGATAACACAATAAGACATTTTAACCAGATCAGCTTATTGTCTTTGTTAATGGGACAATCCAGAGTCTCTGTATCATGTGATTTGACTTGTTGGAATTGCCTTTGTAAAGCATGTTGTAGCACTAAAAACAGTACATCTCCAAGACATTTGTTCCATATACAAGCCTCAACTCAAGACTTAAATAAATCAGCTCAAGACTTATTATAAATCATTTACACTAAAAATTACACTAGACCTGAGATTTCAAGTATTTCTTCACAGGTCCTGTGGAAGTATAATTCCATGTAAGGAACATGCAAGAAAACGTGAACAGCTTTCCTGAAGCAGTACACGAGTGAGTTTTCATGGAGATGGTTTAGTTTATGGTTTAGTTTATGGTTTAGTCAACTGAAGACAGCCACGTGATGTGGTTGAAAGCTTTGGAAATACCAAGTAAGAGGACCTTGTGTTGAGTATTCTACAGTCAAGTACTTTACTACAGTATTTTCAAAGTTAAGTATGAACATTCTAGCTCAACATTGTTGTATTTATATTGTGTATTTTACTCCATGTTCCATTTTTAACTAATCTTTTGCCTGTTTGAGTCCTGTACTATAAACCAGAGAGGCTCTTCCATTTAGTTTTGCCTTATGATGTTTTCATGGGAGTTTTTTCCTTATCACCACTGAGGGTCTATGCTTCGGTAGAGAGATTTTCATTTACTATCTCATAATGTGGGCATCATGAGGCCCACTGAGACTCTAATTGTGGGCTATAAACTTGACTAATAACATGCCTCTCCCAGCTTCTAGAAACTGTTTGCCCTATTTCAACAAATTGTAATTCTCTATGTTCAAATTTCTATCTAATCTATACTTTGACAAGTCAAACATATACAATTACCATTATGTTTACATTAGTGGGTTTTAGTGGGTGTTTTTCAATCAGTATTGCAGAAAGACAACCTGTGCAGAGTATGCAGTTACTTTACCACAATAGTTTTGATGGAGTTAGAAAACCAAAGTATTATGCACTGATACCAGAGTATCTAATGTCAATAATAACAGTCTATGTAAAAGTATGCAGCACATTTATATGTCAAAAATGTGTACATGGTTTAATGAATTTCCAAATGACCATGGGTTGTATGATTTGTTGTCTCCACCTATGACTAATGTAATTTTTCAGGTTGCATTTCAACTTTTGAGCCAAAATAAATGGTATCAAACCAAAGGTGAGACATCTTCATTTATTTGTAACCAAAGTTAAACCCATTTCAAACCTCATTTTCATTATACCGGTGCATTGTGCTTCATTTTGCCTTGTTTCAAGAGACCTGGCAGCCACACTGATCTATCATAGCACTGACAGAAGTTGCTTTTGAGCTGTTTTGGAATGCAGATGCGAAAAGTGAACAAAGGAGGAAACACTGATGCCAAAGAAGCTGAGTTTATAGAAGTGCTACTTCATAAGGAAAAGACCAAACAGACTCCAAACTACAGAAAATAAAACTTCAGTCACAGATTCTGTGTGTTATGTGGTTGTTTTGTTGTTAATGTTTAATTATAAAACCTGTTATTACTTAAGTATATACTATCTGTGTATTGATTTTTAAAAATATATTTTAGGAGTCTCCTGGGTGTCTTATTGTTTTGTGCAACAAAATAATCTAACTATAACATAAAATCTACAATCCATTGGTATCACAGGATTTTTTTCATTTCATTATTATTTCTATAATTACAGTCTATAAAAACAGAAAATGAAGCAGACTCCAATAACTAGTCTCTTTCCAGGTTATTCCTGAAACAATTTTCAAAAAGTCTATGGTCAAATGGAACTCTCTTCCTCCTGAGAGAAATCTGACACTAACATATGGACGTTTCCCTGTTAGTGTGGGCATCCCTTCAAGCTTGCCTCTGGGTAGTTCGCGGATGAAGAGAAATGTGTCATTCCATTGGAAGAATCTTTCAACTGTCTTAGCGGAAAAAAAAGCTTTTAAGCATAAGAGGGCTGTTAACACTGCTGCCATTTTTGTCCTGGAGGCTGAGCTTAATGAGAGCTGTAGTCGGGGGCAGAGAAGTTCATGCAGAACACTTGGTCCTGAGGGTGAATGTGCCCCTGTAGGTCTGCTACTCTGCCTTCTTGATCCCTCACCATGACATTCAGATTGGTCATCCTTTCTTAGGATGTTTGGACGGTTACAAAAGGCTGTCACGGCTGTACGGGGCATTTGGAATATGAGCAAATGTAGATTAGGACCAGAATTGAGGGACGTCATACAATTAGCACAGATTTATGAGATTTAAACCCTGTTTCACCTTGTGTTGGACAGATGACAAATATCCCGCTTCAACATCACCACCCAGACGCAGACAAATAAGGTGACTTCTACTGAAAGTGCACAGTCTCTGTGGATCTTTCCCAGAGGCAGTGTGTGTGTGGAATCAGTGATAGCACTGCCTGCTTCGCTGCTTCCCAAATCGAGGCAGGGATCAAGAGACACTCAGTCCTCTCCTGTGGTTTCATACAAGACTATCATCCCTGCTTATTAAGCCAGAGACAAACAGCCTCAGTGTATAGGAAAGAAGTAAGGCTGCAATGGGATCAGAGGTGCGAGTGTGTATAATGAGCATACCACATTGATATGAGTCCAGCAATGTTGGTCGGTGTGTCCCTGCTTTGTCTGATGGGAGAGACAGAAGCACCATGTTTCTGACTCCAGGCTCCAGGCGAGCGCTGTTTTCAATCAAGGTCGGCTCCCAAATGTGTTCCTGCTCACTCTCCCATGCACGTATATATAAACACCACCTCCCCCCCTTAAGTGTTTACACTCTCGCTTGCTTTGACCTGGGGTTTCCACCAGCATTGTGTTGATTGAATTAAACTGACCCCGCTTACTTTTCTTTCAAAGAAAACTATTTGAAAGCTACAGATTTGCTGCGCGCTTTGAAATTGCAAATGACAGATGAATCCCATGCGACTCAGCTCCTACTCTGAGTTGGCCAAAAAGTAAGCCAAATATGAGGGTGTATTTCAAGATGGAGGTGATAGGTTAGCGAACACACAGACATCCAGCTAGTGCATTTTGATGCGTTTTTGGGGGATCATTTATACAGCTGCTAATTCAATAGTTATACACAGTGTACAAAAAATTCAACATCTATTCGTGACTACACAGGCAGCTAATGTTGGAAGATAAATCTATTAAGTAACCCAAAATGTGTTCTTATGCAAAACTGCTGCTACAGGTTTATTTCAGTTTAAACTGCATATTACAGTGGATCTTAAAGCATGCAATACAGAAGAAATTAAGATATAGAAAATAATTAAGAAAAAATAAAAACATAAAAAAACATAATGTGGATTAAAATTACAAGCAGCAGTAGAAAACTGGATACTGACTGGGACACTTGCTACAAGTTGGCTACAACTAGAAATTATGTTTACATTTGCTTGTGTCTACTTTTGAACAAATAATGCATCTAATTTTTAAACACAGAAACTAAATCTTTACCACACTAAACAGTGTCTCAATAGATTCAAGTATTAATTTCATAGTCCTCTTACTCCTGAAGTAACCTGATGAAATTCTGGGGGGCACAGCTCATCACGGATCACAGGACTACAAAATATGTTAAAATACAAAACATTTATTCATACCATGATACATTAAGTGAACAGTGCAACTTCAGAAAATCCCATGAAATGTCGGACAGGAATGTGCATAAAAATCACTTCTTGATATGCTTGAAAGTCCATAAAAAGTTTATTGGTATTGATTTGGCAGGTGAGAGATCATTTTCTTTCTCCTTCCCTTTCTTCCATCTCCTTACGTTTTACGCCGTCGTTTTCCAAGTACGGGCGATGAAGCTGCATCGTCTCCTCTCGTGCTGAACGTTCGCTTTTGGACTGAGGTCGCATCTGCGTCTCTATGAAAGAACATTTTCAGAGATGATCTTTTAGTCTTTTGTGAATAGAGGAGAATAGAAATGTGCAAAATTGCACATTCTGTTGAAGTAAAAAAAGATGAAAAGTAAAGCAAACAGTGCTCGAGGTACCAGGCTTTTAAGACGCACTACAGCGACACATAAGCTAATCTGAACAGGTGCAATGTTATGCTATTTTGTAGTGAGACATCTTACCTTTTTGTCGCACTGCTGTGCACTAATCATATACATTTATTATACACCTGCTGCTTGGCTTTTGCACACAATCTATCAATACCAAACCAGAATTACCGCCCCGCGGTTGTATGCCTCCGCCAAATAGAAGGAAAACCAATGAGCTTATGGTGGACTACGAAAGGAACAGGAGGCCCCCTGTCCTGGTTGTCATCCTTGGAGAGGAAATGAAGAGGGTGGACTCATACAAGTACCTTGGGGTCCATATCAATAAAAAACTGGACTGGACTTACAGCACTGAAGCCCTTCTTCAGGAAGGGACATAGCCTGAGGGTTCTTCCGTTTTTCCCATTAACGGAAGTTGTTCCTAATCCGAGTCGAGGGTCTAAGGATAGAGGATGTCATTTGCTGTACAGATTGTGAAGCCCCTTGAGGCAAATTTTAGATTTGTGATATAGGGATCCATAAATAAAACTCATTTGACTTGACTTTGTTAAGCTTTGTTGTCCTTGTTCTGCTATATGTCTATTAGTGTGTAAGTTCATTGAGAGAAACAAAAAACAGAGTCAAACTCCTTTTAGGTGTTCACATGCTTTTTGCCAATAAAGCTGATTCTGATGTGACACAAAGTTGTAGCCATGACAGTAGACGATGCTTCAAACATGGATGTTGCTGCACAGACGCAGACACACATCTTCAACCCAGAAGCGCAGAAGACCTATACAATCAGCACAGTTTCAAGGTGAGCACCCAAGATTAGTGTCACCAGTTCAGTATCCGACCAAATGTGAAACATGGTCACAATCCCCCCCCGTTCCTGACTTATGGTGTTGAATAATGGCCAAAAAAGTGTTTTTCCAGGACACTATGATGTCACAGTGAAGTTGACCTTTGACCTTTTGGGTAAAAAATGATGTCATCACTTTATCATTTTATCCTATTACACATTTGTGTGAAATTTGTAATAATTAGCGTATGAATTCTTGAGTTACGGCCAAAAATGTGTTTTGTTTTGACCAGCAAATTCTAATCAGTTCATCCTTGAGTCCAAGTGGACATTTGTGCCAGATGTAATGACATTTCCTTCAGGCGTTCCTGAGATATAGTGTTCATGAGAATGGAACGGACGGATGGACAACCCGAAAACATACCAGCCACAGCAATCACCACGGAGGCATAAAAAGCTTACAGCAGTAAATTACCTACCCACTGTATTTCTGGAATATAGTTCAGTTATGGGCCCCAGAAGACCGTCTTAAAGCCACGAAGACTGTGCATTATTATTATCAATCTACAGTGGAAACAGAGTTTTCTTAAAAATGTCATCTTCTCTCCTGCCATCCACCAACAGACCTGTGTGTATCTTGAGAAAACACACATTTGAGAGGCCGGAGAAAAGCTTACAATTTAATCACTTTAAAAGACATCACCTGACCAGAAATTATTTTCTGGTCAGGCACCAGAAATTATTTTCTGGTGAGGCACCTGCCAATATAATTACTTTAACCATTACCATTTCTGTGGATCTACCAAAGCTTCAAAAATAATCGTAATGTATGTGGTAAATGAAAAGTTAAAATGAATGCCTGTCGGCCAGCAGTTGCCTCTATGTATCCAGCAGTTCATACAGTCAGTTAACACCAAAAGGCCCTTTACTTTGACCAACTAATGCAGAGGAGATACTATAAATTCTGCAGACTGCAATCAAGTAACAGGAAATTGAAGGAGGTGCATAGCCTGACTGCATTCATACTTTATTATCATGCTGCTGGAGTGATAGAAAAATTATTTTCACTCTATCTTATGTAACAGGCTGCTTGACACCCCTCCAGCAAATGCATTACTAAGGATTAAGTGGTTGCTCACACCAGATGACCAGACCACTTAGATGTAACTTTATGTGTCCAAAAAAATCAATGTTTATGCTAACACAAAGCTTTTACACTACTGTCTGTCTATCCAGCAAAGTGACCAACAAAACGTTTCCATTTTGGGAATCGAGCGGCTGAAAAGAGATTTCTTACCAGAACATTACACGTAATTCTCCTTCGTACAAGCCCAAGTCAGCTGTTAAAAAGATTAAGCCAACTTAAGCTGGGCAGACACTGTACGTTTTTATTAACCTTGTACGTTGTGTTAACTCACATTTAATGATTTGAATGGTGTTTCTGGTTTCTGGAATGTAAACACGCAATCCCCGACGGCAAAAGCGGGAAGGAAAATGAAAAATATGGAGCCACAGATCACAGCACAGTCACTCAGACACACTATGTAAAATACAAACATATTCCAATAATATTATAACAAGCTCACTACAATTTATAATGGATCTTTTGACAGCAGCCATGTTGGAAATTGGACTGCAAGACAGCCGACCAAAATGAAGTCTGGAAAAGGGGTTCCTTTGGATTGGAGTCTCATGTAGGTTTCGTAACAAAGAGAGAAAGTACAGTATGATGTGCTTTTTTGAAATAATAGTACCTCATTCTTCTCTCGACACAAACAATATAGTGCTTAAAAGTAGTACAGTAGTAGTAGTAGTAGTAGTAGTAGTAGTAGTAGTACATACACAGCTTTAGTATATGTACTGCTATACTCATGATGTTGTCTCTGATGATTAGTTGAATCTCGATTAAATCTGTCACAGTATAATGGAGGACTTTTGTTCACTAAAACACCATGTAATTTGAATAAAAGTGGTGAACTTTTGAATATTTAGGTGAATATTGTCACATAAGGACACTGAGATGAATGCTATGATTATCACAACACAGATTCTATCCCTTTCCTAAACTAATAAGTACTACAGTGAACAGAACAGCCAAAGATCTTGTCAAGATACTGTTGTCTTCCTTCACATGTATGAGAGGTAAATGCTGTGCACCCTACTGACACACTAAAGTGTTTGCACCTTTTTTTACATCAATTCTACAGTTGGGAGATGACGCATATTATTGTATTTTATTAATTTTTCAGAGACCATTTTTTTAATCTGTACTTTTTCAGTTGTTATAACAACAAAATACACAATTACAATTCTCTGTTTTTGTTCTGAAGGAAACTTAACTTTTGTGAGAGGAACACATCTGGACTGAGCGCTCAATGCCTCTAAATAAGCTGTTTTCCCCATATGGATTACCTTCTGCCACATCAATATTTTTTCCTACCATGTGAGCCCTGGTGAGCTCCACAGCTCAGCGTGCAGTGTTAAGTTACAGCCCCATTACTGAATCACCTCTGACATAAACTGGTGGACACTAAGATCTCCTCCATTAGAAATGTTCAGATAACATGGCTTAGAACCCAAAGGGGAGCCCTAAAGCCACAGTATCTTACATGTGGAACCAGTTACAGCTTCACATGAAGGGCTCTCTTCAGCTGATTACACTAAAGATGTATATCCCCCTCCAGTCAGTGACAAGATCTAATGCCTCTTTATCTTGACTGTATGGACTGGAAAAACAAAATTCCAGCACTGGAATTTGGGTCAGAAGTCCACATGTGGGCAGTAGAAGGATGGGGAGACATCTAAGTATAGTGGATTACCGGTAAGCAGGCAGTTGGCCTCTGTGCAGTGTGGCTCAAGACTAAAACAATCAACAGCTAACTTGTCATCTTTGCCAGAGTCTGACAAAGGCTGTAGGATGGAGATAAAGCCTTGCCTGACGGAGATAAACTTTCCTTTTACACTTGTTACAAGCACAGACTTGGCTTCCGCCCATTGAGTTGATGAGGCATTCCAAGGCCCAACACTCCCTGTATATAGATATAGTACACGAGTAAAGTGCTGTGTGGAGGGATGACATAGCGAATGAACACTGGCAGGTTTCGACTCTGCCTCAAGGTCACTCAGAAAGCAGAGTTTTGATTATCCACAACAAACACAAGGCAAAATCATATTCAGATGTATGTGTTTCTGTTGTTCCGTCAGTAGTGTAACAGCAAAGCTTTATGTATGTGAAATGTCCTTGAAACAGACTTGCCTGTGTGTGGGTAAAAAAACAGCACAGTATGATGATAAAACTTTATTTAAACTGTAATGTACCACAGACTAACATGACATATATAGGTAGCATCATTTGACAAATGAAAAAAAAACTGCAACATGTCATGTATTAAGATGAAAGAGATGCTATAATGCATGTATAATCATTTACTTTAGTCTGTTCTTTGTCCTACTGATGGCATGGGTTAGTTTTACAGCTACACCAGCAGCAAAAATGAGAGGGAGAGAAGATGCAATGCTGCGTAGGCAATGCGTCACCACCCTCTGTAACTAAAGGCTATGATCCTCTGTCTTAGTGCACAGTTTGCAAGTAAATGAGCACTGGGTCAGTGCAGTTGTTTCTGTGAGTCCTCTAGGGTGAAGAGCTGTGTGTGGTCGTCTTACTGCACTGTCAAAATCATTTGACAGAGATGACAGCAGTAATAGCCCCATAAGAAAATGATTGAGGAAAAAAAAAAGAGGAAAAATACAGAAAGGATTTTTCAAAAGTATCTATTAAGTCTCAATATTCAGCCCACTTGTCACAGCTATAATTGGTTTGACATATGACCACCGCTACCCCTTGGTAATTCTATTTATTGCTGACTTAACTCAGTTTGTGACGGTTTAATTGGATAAAATCATCTTCCTGGGGATGTTAAGTTGTCTAAGCGATCACCAGGAGCTTAGGGACACTATCTACAAGAAAAACTGTCCACTATTTGCCAACAATTTTGTTGACAAGAGTAACTTGATGAGCTGTGCCATCTTGCTGCCTCTGATAACAAGTGAATTTCCCAAACGTGCAAGGAAAAGCATTGCATTATGTGGTCACAGAGGACAACCTGTCCAAGCAATCTACGAAAGTGGGCTCAAAGACACATAGTACAGCAGGCTTAGCTGCTCTTCTTGTTTCATTGTGGCTTGTAGGCCACAATTAAGCACCTCTCAACAAATCTCATCATCTCATATAAAATTTTCAGACTTATATAAGCATTCATATCACCTGACACGAATGCAAGTTAAGCTAGAACACACAGGGAGACATTTTCTCATCTGTGCTAGAGTTACTTTTCTGCTGTAACAACAGAGCAAACATTTACACGACCATTCAAAAGCTTGGAATCGCATTTTTTCTTCTTTTTTTTGGGGNGGGTATTTATCTGATTTGAGGGTCTAAGGACAGATAGTGTTGTATGCTGTACAGATTGTAAAGCTGCTTGAGGCAAAATGTGATTTGTGATACTGGGCTATATAAATAAAATTGACTTGACCTGATTTGACTGTAACCACTCAGTAGACTGCAGAGGGCACAAAGAAAATCAGGTTCCCAAAATATTTAGAACCCAATTGCACCGTTGTGGTTCAATAATGATCCAGGGTCACTTATGTTTTTCTGGACTGGAAAACGAATTCAAAATCAAGGGTATTTGGGGTGAAAAATGGTTACAACAGTATTCTCCCCTGTCATGCAACACTGTGGGGACGCCGACTAAATGGAAGTTTTAATCATTTAATTATTCTTCTTTTGGGGCCAAAACTATTTCAAATGTAAATAATACATTATAATACATGTTGGAATTATACTGTTTTTATCTGTGTTAAAATAGCCATTATTGAAGGAAAGAAGAAAAACATCAACATAACAGGTGATTCCAAACTTCTGAACGGTAGTGTACATGATGATGATCCTTTGACTTTTAACACAGGCTGCCGGATAGACAAAGAGTAAGTGTAAGAATCTTCAAGGATTAGGATAAAAAACAAAAATGGCTTTAGAAATGTAATTCAGGCATCCACAGAGCCACCTACACCCATCAACTCCTTCACATAATATAAACGTGGACATTTTTATTCTGATGACTATTATTATTATTATTATTATTATTATTATTATTATATGCCACAGGCTCTTCTCTTAATCTGGTCGCTTTTGATACATTTCAGATCCCTCCTATCAAACATAAGCTTGCTTCAAATTCTGACCAAAAAAATGTATGTTATTCTTAAGAATCTAGCCAACTGTCCTTATCCATATTCTTCAGGGTTCTTAAATTGAAACTGTTGAGTGGTATAAATACTAAACTTACTTTTAAGACCCAACATTGGGTTTTTGTATAGAAACAAATCGTGCTTCTCTTTTGCTAGTCTGAAGCTCGTTGCACAATCTACAATTATGTCTGATGATATTGTGCATATGAATGTCTCTCTCTCAACCTTAAAGCCTCTTGACTTTGTATCAGTGCTCTGCACTTTATTACAGCTGATAAATTCCACTCTTCACCCTTGCATCTTCTATGAAAAGGTAGGACGGTCCTCCTTAACCGATAGAAGGGAGTTGCATTGTATGTTATGTATATATAAGGTTATCCTACAAAACTGCATTCTCCGGTCTCATATAAATACAGCACCTACAATGTCAAGTCACAGGATATTTTAGCATTAGCTGTACCACATGTTCAAACTGAGCTTGGAAGAACTGGTTTCAAATACTATGCTCCTCACAAATGGAATGAGCTGCACAAAACTCAAATTTCTCATTTCACTTGATGATTTTAAAAGACTCAAGTGTTTGCAACTCCACTTGTGATTGTTTTTCTTAATGTGTGTGTGGATTTTCTGTGTGTCTGTCCATACTTAAACTGTATATGTTTATAAAAATGCTAACTCATTTGCAACGGCATCACCCAAGTGTGCTTCTTGGTGCAGATACAGACAAGGCCAAAGACAAACAAAAAAAACCGACCCTCAATAACATGCTCAGTGCTTGAGACACGCTATAATGTCCCTTCACAAGTGCACAGTTTTGTAATTAAATTGGAGCAATTCTTACTTATAGCCTTATGTTTTCTTTCAGATTACACTTTAGCACATACTATGACCAACGAGCCAATGCTTTTCAAAATAAATTGCAAGAAATTCTACCTTTTTCAACACTTTCTTTGTTTTTCTGAAGTATAAGGCTTGGGCTTCAAGAGGCATCAAGTGGCACAACATCTTATCTAAGTGGTAGTGGTAGTGTGTGTGCACAGTATTTATCAACTTGCACAAAGGACAGCAATCATGACAGAGGAAGTGTGTTGACATCCAATCAATGCATCAACATAAACGTGAAATTACTTATAATGGCAAAATAGACTGTACATTTCTAGCATTACTGGGTGGCACAGTAAATAACACTAAAATTACATTATTTTTCTTGACAGTAGCAATGAACGAATGAAGCAATGAAACAAGAAGTGATTCACTTACTCGAGGTTTCTGACAGGCTCTGGTCCAAAGATGTCTGAAAGGGAACTGTAATGGGAGAAACAGGGAGAGGAGAAAAAGAAAGGGAGAACATGTCATTTACAAAGTTTAACTGATACAGGGTATTTGCTGTTTCAGTAAACAAACTTAGGGCACTGGTTTGTACCTGCGTAACTGCCCTGAAAGGTGTGATACTCTGCAATGATGAATGGTACCTATTCTATTAGACTCATATGAGCAGGTGTTTTTACTGTATCACAAACCCAATAGGCCCAACTGTCAGTGGAAAAGCCATGCTACTGAAAAGATCAACAAAATGCCAAAAAATGTTATGGCCCAGGATGTTACTTCAAAGGGAGTTAAATCTAGATCAGATTTTTCACACTGCCAAGAGGCTATAGTTGTGTGAGGCTATAGTTGTGTGAGGCTGCCTCAGGCAACTTCACAACAAGTCACGCTACATATATAAAGAGCAGAGCTGACTTTTTGCATTCCCCCTCAATACGGCCAATACTGTAAGATTTTCCCACCTTTGCCATTTAGAGCATTAATATACAGTATATTGTGTATGAAATTGGGCAATGCAGAAATTACAACAACATGGACAACCACTTTGGAGTGCAAATATGCTTTTTGAAGATTAAGAGCATGAGGCTCATCATCTTTAAAGTAAAGGTGGTGGCATACTTGTAGGGACAGATGAACTATAACATTAGATTGAGGTAAAGATTTGTGCTCCATTAAGACAATGTCTTTAAGCATTTTTCACAAATCCACACTGGAATGGGTTAAAACAATATGTAAGTACTTAATTTGCCCAACCAAAATACAGCTTGAAATTTTGTTGAAAGTATGCAGAGTAATAAATTAATGGAATTCTCAAAAATTCCAAACTTATTACAAGTGAAAACATGTATTTCAGTGACAACTCGATACAAAAAGAGTTTTTTAGAGTGAGCAACAGGTGAGTTTTTCCAAAGTAATTGTGAATTATCAGTAATGGTACATTTGTTTTGTTACTGATTAAAAATTGTTTTCCCACACATCTGTAGCTTTGGGTGGATAGGCAGCCTGTTAGCAGTACAAAGACGCCCATTTCTCTCCCTATGCATCGAGTACACTCATACACACACCAGGATGCCGTGCTGAATCGATTTGGTGTTTGTACTGTAAAGCTGGTCTTATTTCTCATGAGCATTCACGCTCTGTCAGCGCTCAAAATAAAACAATACAGATAACAAAATGACTTTTCTGTTAATATTTGAATGTGACAAGGCTGTTCTGCAGTTGTTGTTTTCCATCTAGACTTGTTCAGGTTGTTAAAAATCCTCTGGCACAAACATATAGTTTATGGCTGGAGTTCTTCTGTTGAAGATGAAACAAAAGAAAATGAAACAAAAGAAATGCCTGCACACTTACTCCATGCCACAAAAAGTTTAATTAAGACAACCTTTCAATCCCACTTGGATCTTCGTCAGGTCAAAATGTTTAGAAAGTGGAAAAACACACCCATATTTATACGTAATGCAAACCAATAGGCTGACCAGCTCTGTGATGGCAATTGTGGTTAACCCTACAAACCCTCCAGGGTGATAAAACAATTTGACAATAAACAAGTTCAGTAAAGTACATAGAAAACAGTATCCAGGGAAAAATACATAGCTAAAGAAAAAATACATAGCTAGATGCCTTGCACCTACGTGATGTGCGTATAATTACCCTCCTCCAATGGAGTTCTTCTGTTACCATCACCTCTGTATTCAAGGTTAACAAGCTATTGTTTCCTAGCGAACTTACAACGAGATGTTTGTTTTTGTGTGACGTTTTGAGGTTGTTTGAATCACCGATGTGGACTTTTTGATTTTATTTGCATATAGAAGTAACGCACTCACCATCCTGGTGTTTGTACTATAGTGATTTTTAAATTATAGATTAAGAGAGAGATTCAGGAAGAAACATTATTCCTCTCAAGTGTCTGACGGCTAAAAAAACCCCGAAAGAAACTAAATTGGTCAAAAGTTATTAGTTGCACTCAGTCAGTCTAGTAAACCTAGTGTGCAAATTAAGAGCACAACGTGACTAGTGGAGAAAAAATGATATCTTACATCATTATTCATTTTTTTTTATATCAAAACAGTCTCAAACACTTGAAAAGTATCATGTCAGTTCAACAGGGGGTATGAAATGCAAATAAAATGCATAAATAACAGTTTCTGTGTATTTCTCGGTGGCTGATGAAAGGACATGTGAGTAATTCTACTTTTAAAGATGTGTAAAGATATGATTTCTCATACGTGGTGACAAGACAAAGATTTCCTGTAAAAGAATGAGAAATTAATTGGAATGTGGACTGAAATACACAAACTGCACAAAACACAATAAAAACACTCAAGCCAATAAAACAAGGTGCTGCACTATCATAACACCACCATTGTACAGAGTTAAATACAGATTACCATACATATTCAGCATACAAGTTGCAAAATATGTTGGTAATACACTCCTTAGGAATCCTGGAGATACCCCTGCATGCTATTTGTGCTTAAATAAAACGCTAAACAGTGATAGTGTCAGGCCTGCCAAATAATTAGTCAAAAAGAAGATGAAAAAAAGAAGTTCTTACTTCACGAAGAAACAGAAAAACATCAAGATGTGTAGTGAAAAGCAAAATTTAACATGACCTTTGATCGACCATCTATCAGACAAAATGTGATATTCAATGTTCAGAATGCAGGTTAATCCAAGCAGGACTTCAAACATGTCTCTTTAGATCATTGGGGATCAATGATCTAAAGAGATATATTTGAAGTGTGACCCTGTGCCACCACTGAGCTAGTTCTCATAAATCCCTAAACAGAGAAGGTTTGGGCAGAACAGAGGACCTATGATTTCATGCTGCACATCCCGCTATTTAGTATCAGTAAAGTACAGATTCACAGGGGCAGATTCAATCTTACGCATACACATATATAAAAACATACACTACAATGACATGAGCAATATTAACAGACTTTACAGGAAAGTAATGGAATCATCCACCTGTGATGTACCAGGACTGACTTGTTCTGGTGTACCCATTTTCATATTTACTTTCTGACTCGCAGTTCTCCCAGAAATTACTTTTGACAGAAAACACAGCTGAACCTGTGGCATTGATTATACACTGAATCTTTAACTGATTAGGGGCAGTCTACAATGAAGTAACCTTAACAATAATCTCTTATACAAAGTTAATTAAACAAAATCAAATGACAGACGGGGTTTTCTCCTTAAGAGCTTGCATAGCTGCCTCAACATACATTGCTGTTGGTCTTACACACCTTTAGCAAACACTGGGTTTTCCCCATTGGAATTGCCACAGGCCACTTCTACAGGCTTTCTGATTTCTTGCTGCACATGTGAGAACCAAAACTGCTGGTAAAAAACTATATCAGTAGTGTATTTCTGCATATGTTGAGTAAATACCGAAGAAATTAAGTGTGTTGAGTCTGTAAAAAAATGAACAATTGCTGGTTTCCTTGTAAGAAAACATAATATAATTTATTCAGTGAGGCTCAGCAGCTAGCGCAGCAGCACAGCCACTTTCAAACCCAAAACTCTGGTGTTTTTAACACCCTTCTGCTATAAAGTGACAGTTAATTTAATTGGTCTGCATTTGATTGCTGGTACTTGGAAACTATATATATATATATATATATATATATATATATATATATATATATATAGCACTGTCAAAAATGTTGGGGTCTTTGATATAAAAGTATGCAAGATGCTCAGTGTAGTCATCATTAGAGAAAAGCTTTTTAGTTCTAGCTTGCATTTGTTGTAACATCCAGCTGCCACAATGAAGACAGTTTCATTGCCACAGTTGCAGTGTGCCAAGGGCAACTACTTCCTGAATTAAATGGTTATACCTAAGGAGATGGGCACAGGTGTGCTGTAACAACTTAATTTCCCTTGACCAACTTAAAGCAACTTAAAACTTATATAAAGAGTCACATTTGACTCCTGTAATATGCACTCGAAACAAGCTGCATGCATAAATAACTTAAGTGTCAACAGAAGAGCCAAATCACTATCTGTGATATGGACAAACAGGGATTTGGATTAAAAGTCACAACCTCTGTTCTGACTAACTTTGAGAAGGAAGAGTTGTCGGATTCCTGCAGCACTCTGTTGACAGCACAGACAAGAGGCTATCAAAATCAGTTTTAATAGTGCGGTGAATGAGCCAGTCTGGTTCCTGAGTCCCAGATGCAGAGCACAACTGCACGATTTCACACTCATGCTCTTCACACTTGATTCAGGGGGAAAAAATTAGAACCTGTCTGTAAATCTGGGCTTTCTGAATTCAAAATTGCAAAATATGACAGATAATGTTAACTGGTGTGTCTCATGTGATTTACATGCATTATCATCACACAACCTTTTACTAGCATAAAAAAAAGGAAATTAAGCATCGGATGAAAAAGCAAATAATTATTCCTCTTTTGATAACAGGCAGAGTGTATTTTCCTGCAGCGTCACACTAAAATAAAAGTTACATGAATATAAGAGGGGAATATAAAGGCTGTCCAAGGTCTATGAGGTGAAAGCAAGTAATAACTATTCCCGCTGAGAATCTTCAAGGTTCAAACAGAAATCCATGTGCAGTATAATCCTGTATTATACTGCACATGATTCAGCCTCATTCCCTTTTTATCAAGGATGTATTGCCATTAGAGAAACATAATGCAAGTAAGCTCACACTGTCTTTTCATTGCACCGCACTAAGTGTGTACGCTGTCATTTCATGTTTACCCCGAAACAATAAGTTATTTTTACTGAAACAAATGACAATCGAGTGAATAGATCTGATGTGACTGACAGAACTTTTCGAATATGATACAATTATTCTGTATGTGAGTGCAAATTCACACACTCAAAGAACTCAATTTACAGAGGTATAATGTCAGAATTTATTTGTTGTTCCAATTAGAGAACAATCTAGAGCTCACCTGCTGATGGACACTTCACTATAAGTGGGGCTGGATGGCAATTCAGTCCCTCTCACAGATGGCTCCTCGTCAGTTTCTTCGTCTTCTACCTTCATCACTAAGCAGCTTTTTGATTCCGCAACTTGATCTGAAGGAGGCAAAAATATATATCATCATGTCAGACATCCAGGGGGAATCAAACAGTGGAGAAATGACTTGTCAAAAGGGGTATGCATGAATGAATGCCCTTGACTACTTCGTCTCCTTTGGACACCATATTTTCACATATTCTCAATAGTAATTGATTCGCAATGACAGATTTGAGGTCTTACTGGTAATATCACATATACCTAGCCGGTGACATGGTGGACAGCGTCATGCGATTTTTGTTTGTGCCTTTTAATTTGTATATTGCGTACAAATTAGCAACACCATTCATTTATTCTCACTTAATTTAAACCTGCAATAACTGTTTTTTTTGGCCACCTGGGGGCAGCAGAAACAAGTTGTAAACACAACACTGACATATCATCAACTTTTAAGTTAATGAGGCAAACTTGTTAGCAAACAGTTGCTTGCTTACGCATTCTGCAGTTATGGAGCAATATTATCACTCATTTGAGGTGTTGTTAATTGAATGTTTCTGTCCACCTGGTGAATGTAAGTCCAATATTCACTCTCTTTTATCTCTGTTTTTGGTCTCCACCAAACTCCCGAGGGAAATATCTAGTTCTGTAGTTGCTAAATGCTCCACTGTGTTCACCAGCTAGTCACTAACTTTGTCAGCAGGTAGTGTACAGTGAGTTTTTAAAGGGTTTTTTTTGCTGAAAATAGATGCCTGCTGCAGTTGAAAATTATAAACAGGACTGCAGATTCGGGGTGATAATTCTCAGAGGTTCATCACAAGGAGCGACCCCTTTTCCATTGTCATTTGATACATTGTTATTAGGGGTATGGAAAAAAATTGATTATTAGATACATCGCGATTCTCTCTTGAATGATTATGTATCGATGCAGAAAACTTAATAATCAGAAATTCCAAAAGACCGGGCTGTATGCAGTACGCTTCTAACGGCTGAATCAATTAGATGGTGAAACTTAACGGACGTAAAACACGTGCGTCGTGTTTACGTTCTAAGCTAGGCTACGGCTGTATTCTGAATCGCCTCCTATATATTACCGACCAACGCAGTAACGTTATACGGTGTAAAAGAGAAGTCTCACTTCTTACCTTGCTAAATGAACATCGTTTTAACCATTTACTTTAGCTTTGTCTTTACTAGAGTCTGAAAAAGGACGCTAACGCTACTTCCCAATGTACCATGAGTTGGAGCTAACGCTAGTTCTCCCGGTATTTCTGTTGTTTTGGAAGCGTCATGTTATCCTTGTTGTCCTTGCTTCAGTCAAACTGGGTGCCTTCTCATGAATCTTGTTTATGCACACGTTTACGTTATCATGTGATTCAGAGCATGCTGAAATCTGTGGTAATTTACCACAAGGATGCTGCTACAGGCGCACTTCTGTTTATTTTCTTGTTGGTTCTTTGCAATGCAGCTGACACATCTTTCATTTGTTACTACTATTGATAAAAGATAATGCAAGTAAATTCATTTGTTTATTTTAATTATGGATCATTATAAATACGCTATGTTTTAAAAGTAGCAAGTACTCATAGTGAGAAAAAATAAATCATATATAGAACTCAAAAATTCTGATGCATCAAGATGCATCGATAATCGTTTTATGATCGCACTGTAGCCCTCTGAATCGGAATTGAATCGTGAGGCGCCTAGAGATTCAAACCCCTAGTTATTATAAAAACAATGATTATACCTGTCTTAACAAATCATTTTTGATGAATAAGAGACAACTAGTGCAGTGCCCGTTCAAAACGTGCCGATTGCTTGGCCTCTGGTATTGCTTCCTTGGATCCTCAACAATATACCCGCCAAGTGTGAAGTCGATTGATGAATGGTTGTCCAGACAGACAGAGACTCCTTCCAATTATAGTTAGATTACAAAATATATATGGTCATCATCACAGAGAAGCTTTTTAGTTCTAACTTGCATTTGTTATGACATCCAGCTGCCACAATGAAGACAGTTTCATTGCCACAGTTGCAGTGTGCCGAGGGCAACTACTTTCTGAATTAACTGGTGATACCTGAGGAGATGGGCACAGGTGTGCTGTAACAACTTAATTTCCCTTAACCAATGTAAAGCTTATACAAGGACAAGGAGGGAAAGTCTCTCAGGCCACATCAATGCTGCAGAGCTTGATTCTACATTTCTACCTTTGTTTAATCTGTTTACATCTACTTTTAAAAGTCACCCACATTTGATCCCTGTAATATCCACTCAAAACAAGCTGCATGCATACATAAGTAAAGTGTCAACAGCACAGCCAAATCACCATCTGGGATATGGAAAAACAAGGCAGAAAGGCATGCAGGGATTTGGATTAAAAGTCACAACCTCTGTTCTGACAAACTTTAACAAGAAAGAGTTGTCTGTCAACAGAGTGCTGCAGAAATCAGATACACCAACATTATACGGTATGATTGAAAATATATTTTTCAACCAATTTTCAAGACTGAAGAATGTTATTATAAATGACCAACACATGACAAAATCGAAAAATCGTAGGTTCCTTAATGGTGTTCTCATTTCTCCACCTTACATTCCTTCTTTCCTCCTCTGCTCTTCCTCTTTAGCATTTTAACAAATTGTTCTCTGCTTTCCCACTTGTTCCCAAAACACATGAAATCACACCAACATTGATTACAGTTATTGATGTATCTTTATTCACTCTCGCCAGCTGTGCACAACAATGAAGTGCTCAGTTATGTTGTGAATTTGGAGGATGTAACACGTGCACTTAATTCACAAAACTCTCTCTCACACACACACACACACACACACACACACACAACAACTCTGTCAAGCTGCATGGCGTGGCTTATTTGGCATATTGTTAGAAACACAAATTTGTCACAAGGCAATTAATTTGTAAAAGTTTTACTTTCGGAAATGTTATTTTGTGAAGACACAGGGTGAACCTGCTACAGGTTACCGTGGGGATCAGGTGACTTATGCTGAAGGGTACCGGAGAGGCTTAAAAGTCTCCTGTGGCTGGAGTGTATTTTATTCCTTGAGAAAGGTAATGAGTGTTGTAGTACCTGCTGAGTGTGTTTTTCGTGCATCCTCTCCCTCCACAATGACTTCCTTCTTGATACGAGTCTGTCTGTTGGTCTCTAGGCGACCCCGAACCTGGGCAATCAGGCGGGAAAAGTCGCTGCTGTGCTGCTTCCCTGCAGGCAAAGTAGCATATATGGTGAAATAGGCAAAGAAGGACAGAATGCAGCAGTATCTAAGGTATGCACTTATTGTGTATGAGCTTAATCCTGAAAGAATTATATAACAATTAATTAATGCAACACTACGTCTTATCGTTTAAGGTTAGGGTTACACAGTTGCTAATAATGTAAAGTTGAATGGATGCATGTAGTGGGTGGAAAACAGGTGACAAATACAGCCCACCCAGTGGAGCATCAAAGAAAATTATATAAAGAAATAACAACCCACAAATAAGCTACTGTCGAGTATGCTGTTTGGAAAAACATGCATTAATATTTATAATGAATGCTGACTCATTTTTCTTTGCGAGACAGCAATATCTGTAACACATTGTACTGTAATATTTTGACTTGGAAATGACAAGTACAAACCTTGAAAGGTTGAATAGACTTGGGAAAATACAAGGTTTTATTCAACACCACAGATGTAAGCTCACTGAGCAAAAAAAGTCCTTTTACTACTGTGGTGGAGGCCAAACAGTCATTAAAAAGACATTATAGCTGACTATGAATAGAGGCGGGCAAAAGAAGAATATAAGTTAAGTTTTGGCAGCAATCCACAAATAAATAAAGGATTTAATCACTTTCCACAGAAATCCAGAGCATCTGCATCTGTGATGTTCATATAGACTGGAGAACACAGAGAGAGACTGAGAAAAGGAGAAAAAAAAAACCCTTTGTGCTCAAACACTGCAATTAACATGAGTGTGATCTATATCAAAACTTGCAGTTTAGTAAAAAGAAGTTGAAATTTTTTTTTTTTTTTTTTACAAAAGACACAGTTTTGAATAGGACTTTCTGTTAATTTTTAGCTAATCTGAAGTTTGTTAAAATAAAACTGAAGGAAAGGCACATGGAAAATGCATCTCAGAAAAACAGACACATAGTCAAAAACACAAGCTATCTAAATGAATCTAGGGCCACAGTTTTTATTGCTCCTGGTTACCATGACTGACAACAGCAGAATTTAATATGTAAACAATTAAGTTTCTTCACTTGGAGGCCTAAATGTTTATTGTCTATTTGGATCCCCAGTAGTTGTTACCCTAGCAATAGCTAATATTCCTGGAGTCCATATGTGTTTAAATAAAATGTTTCCATTAGAACTGCTATAGGTAACTATGGAGAAATGAGCCTGAATTTTTTCAAAATATTTAAAAAGCAATCCACCCCTCCCATTGTTATAGCATACACCTATGGAAAACCTAATAAACTCAATACATTTAATTTTGTATTTAAAAGACAAATCTGCAATCTAGATATAACATTTGACACCAAAACATTTTTTCTTTTACCACTGTTATTTTGACACAAACTTAATACATTTATAAATGTAAAATTTATTTGCACATGGAAAAACTCTGCTACCTCAGACTTGATATATTCATGAGCAAAGAAGTGGTTTATTCTCACACAAAGATTTAGTTTGCAGGCTTGTAAGGACTAGATGAAGTTGCGCATTAAGTTACAGGTTATTGTAAACTAGGCTAGAGTTGGGAAGCACGTATACATATTGAACTTCTCAGGGGCTGCTCTCACGAAGTAGGATTTCCAGGTTTTTCCTTGCAGTTATTCTGGGTTATGAGAATGCTTTCCGAATAACCAGCTACTGATTATATTAACACCAAAAGAACATGTTGTCACATTAAGAAAAGACTGCCAGCACCCAGTGGATTCGGTGTGTGCTTGCGCGTGTGCTGCTTTCACCTTCCTGTCTGCTCATTCACAATTCCCCATGCTGACGGAGTGAGTCATCCACATCCTCCTCTGATAAATCAAGAGGTTATCACAGCAGTGCAGCTATTTATAGAACCCACCTCCAGTGAGTCACATCCATTTTTCAACCACTTTTAAAGTTAGCTCTGCAGAGTTATTTCCAACAAGCTTTTAATCTCATTCGACCATGACAACATGACGTCGGATAATGTTCTCTAATGCTGCTGTTTTTGCTTGACCTCTGACAGACATAAAAACACAGACCTGGTCTAGATTTCTGTGCATCTGTATCTCTCCGAGTGATAACCTATGAGCTCGTAGCGAATGGAAAAAAAATCTTAAGACACTTAAATCACATAGTAACCCTATATGTCATAATAAAAACAGTATATTCGGTATTATTTACACTGGGGCAAAAACCTAAGTCACCTCATCAGTTTTACATTTTCATTCCACCCCTTGCTGCTAAATTACTCACCGAAGACACAGCAATTCTGCTGGTTTCTTCTGCTGGTAATGTGTTTTGGAAGGTATATGAGCTGGCTCCTAATGGAGGGTTTCTAGACTGAATAAAGTAAGATTGAGATTACTGCTGGGTGACACATTGAATATGCAAAATCGCAATGATTTTGTTGGAGACACAAAAGTATGTAATATTGTGAATATAGCCTCCTCAGTTTCCAGACAGTCTCTACTTCTCCACTGCATCACCCTGCAACAATTACTCAACTTTGACAAAAAATAATGTTATGCAGTTTCTGTGATGGATTACCTCTTAAGCAAGATTCAGGTCTCTACTAGCTGCCTTGAAGTGGAAAAAATAAGCGCATTGAAAGAAAGAAAAAGAGAGCTCAGAAATGGCTGTATTTCTTAAGGAAACGTAAGAAGGCAAAATTCCCATGCCAAGTTCTCGTCAACTTTTACAGAGGAGCAACAGAAAGCGTGCTGACTGGAAACATAACAAATTGGCATGGTTTGTGCACAGCCCAGGACAGGAGGGCTCTGTAGTGGGTGATGAAAACCGCCCAGAACATCATTGGTATCCATCTACCGAGCATTAGTGCTATCGGTGAGGTGCCTGCGTAGAGCCCGAAGGATACTAAAAGACAAAATCCACCCCAGCCACTGCCTGGTCACCCTGCTGCCGTTTGGCAAGCAATACAGAAGTATCTGCTGCCGTACCACCAGACTCCATAGCAGCTTTTTCCCCCTCAGGCTGACTGTGAGACTTCTAAATTCATCCTCCGCACGCCACCATAATTAATGTGTGTAACATAAAGGGACTACAATGTCAACCCCTTGAACCCTATTGATTGGTCTAAAAGCCTATGGTCTGCTTTGGAAAATTGACGTCAAAGGCTGTCATTAAGATGCCCAAAGTGTATCTTATCTTTAGTCTTGTTTCTGAGATAAGACTTCTAAAACCTTTGTAGCCCAAGTTTGTGTCCAGCATTGTTCTGTCAGCAATAATTCTCCACACTGGAGATAAAGATCGCTAATGTCAGAAGAAATTAATACACAATAGTATTTCAATGCTTACCACCTCGATTAAGAAATTTCCTGGGGGAAACCCTGATCCAATCTAAGGTCCTGCCTTCAATTCCTGTCCTTGTCTCATGAGTATGAGTATAAGGGTAAGGCAAGATTTATTTGTTTAGCACCTTTCAAACAAAAGGCAGTTGCCAGAGCACTATATAAGACTAAAGAGTAAATTAAAAAGGCAATGAAGAGGAAAATGAAAAACAAGAAGATGAAATGGAATTAAATTAAATAAAAAGAGTCACAGACAAAGGAATAAAAGTTATAGTGTAGTTTCAAAAAAAGTTAGAATAGGTAGATGGAGTTAGTGCAGTAGGTGGTATATTTTGAATGATGTACATGCACTGTATATATGTGATTACTTTAATAAAGGCTAGTCGTAACTTCTGAATGAATTCAGAAGTCCCTCTTTGAAGCTAGCTTATAGAGAATGCCTTAAATATTTAGATATACTGTAAGACAAAGGTGAGAATCTTAAAGTTATTTTCTAGCTATGCTATACTTGCTCTAATTGAGACAGACGAGTTGCACTGGCTGCTTATATTGACTAGCCTCATCTTTAAAAGTGCTGAACCCAATATGATTCACAGCTGCACACTCACTCCAACAGGAGGACTCGATAGAGGAGCCCTCCTAACTCTTACAAGAGCCGCTGTGCTCCACTCTAGTAGAACGGAAAATCACACCAAGGTGTTTTCCAATATTAGTTTTTTTTAAGTGCTATGAAATATATGGTGACAGTAAAAAGGAGAAAGCAACATTACAAACCATTTCAGTGAACACAAAATTGGCCAATTTACCTGGAGTTCAAAAACAAATTTAGGAGAAAATATTTAGAGAAGTGGTTCGTCTCTCTGAGATAACATTTTGCATTTCTTTGATGTGTTTTCATGCAACTCATATACTTTGGTATGTCTTTTTCCACAATTCTGAACACAGTTTGGCCATTTGACTACAAGGCACAGGGGGTCAGAGTGTCATCTATATCTGTTTTCTCAGTGATGAGATAAATGTATGATATCCACAAGACTGAAACTTTTTAATCAAACAAAGCTGATTATCATAAAATGTGTAATTTTGTGTCCTTTTCTTAAATAAACAACCTTCTGGATTTAAAGTTGTAGTAGGAAACCTGTATAAAAATAAATTTTAGTCATATTTGCTAAAACTGTCACTATGTCCTGACAGTAGTACATGAGACAGATAATCTGTGAAAAAAATTAGGCTCCTCTGGCTCCATCTGCTGCACCTAAGGCCATTTGCAAGAATTCACTGAGCCCGAATAAAAACAACCAATCAGAGCAGGAGTATCTGACTCCGTCAAGTGCCATATCTTCAGCGAGTGGACGCAACGGTGGACAAACAACCACCGAACAACCAAGCAATGAGAAAACTGCCTGTCCCTCCTTTGCCAACAACAGCTTACACGACAAGAAACAGAAGAAGACCAATGAAGAAAAGTGACCTAAAAAGAAAGAATTAGATCGAGCGACTCTGCAGGGAGGGGCTTTGGAGGCGAGCTGGAATGCAGCGGAGAGTGAGGGGGAGGGACCTGGAAGTTATACTCGTTCAAATTTTCAAGCTAAGTCAGGTCCACTCTCTTCTCTATCCTACCGACTGCAGCTTTAAACTGAATATATCCTGCGGCAACCATGCCTTATTTGATATTAATCAGTAGCCTTACTAATAGGAAGAGGGGAAATTAGACTTGATGCAGCATTTAGTTAACAACATTTGGTTAATTATTGTTTTTATTCCTCTGGGAGTATAGAACTTTGTTGTTTTTGTACACACGGCAAAGGCATTGTGATATTATATTGCACTCTGATGTATTTTTTAAAACCATTTAACAGTGGTCGAAAATGGTTGGCTAGTTTATTTCTTTCAGCAAGGCTGTTTTTTTTTAAACTATGAATGCTGAAGTTTGACTAGTTATTTTCTCACATGCAGGCGCAGACAGTATAATATATATCGGCCAAGTTACACTGTATTCAAATGCAACTTTTCACATAAGTTGTAAGGTTATGCAAAACAGTTTCATCAGTTGACCTTTGTGGGCCTTCAGCTTGCAGAGTCAGACCCCTAAGGTGTCAACAAATTGATAGTCAAAGTGTCTTGAAAATAAAATCACTTACTATAATTTGATTGCATCTCATCAATCTCCTTCTCCGACTGATTCTTTGAGAAAACCATGACCTGCAAGTCATTTGAATTGACCAAAAAAAAAACATGGACATAAGCATTAATCATCAATGAAAAAACACATTACAACAATATTACAACAATATTTGCAAAGCAACTGCCCTATGCAAGCTTGGTTTAAACTGTCATGTCAAGTCAAATTTATTTATAAAGCACATTTAAAACAACAAAGTTGACCAAAGTGCTGTACAGTGGTACAGTAACAGAAAAAAAATAAAACATAGTAAAAACATTAAGTAGTAGAGCTGCACGATTTGGTGAAAAAGTCAAATTACGATTATTGTGGACAATATTGTGATTTGATTGTGGTGTTTAAGGTGCTTTTTACAAGTTTGTAATGTTGCCGCGTGATGTAGCGACTTTCATTTTGCATGTTTTACACAGTACCTCTCAGGGTTTTTCCTGGCTCAAAGTGAGGTGGAGGTGGTACCATCCTGATCATGTGCTTGTGCCTTCAACTGGCTTTTACAAGCAACGTATTTTAGGAGTTCTAATAATTATATGATTGAAGAAAATGACAATTATCACATCAAAGTATATTTTATTAAATAAAATAAAGGTGCCCTGTTCAACATTAAATTAAATACAGCATACACAGGGACGGATTGGGAATGAAAAATGGTTCTTGGACTTTATGACTCTGACTGGCCCACCAAAACCTGGATGACTAATTAGTATATTGAGTATATTAGTATAATATTATAACATTAAATAAAAAGTATAATGTTAATGTAATAGCATAATGTATAATAATAATAATATAATAATAGTTCATATCCCTGTTGTCTTCTGTCTGACCGCTTCAGCCGCTAAACTTTGACAGTTGAACTGGTATCACTGGGCTTAATGGGCTGCTCTCTATGTCAGACTGGACCGGACCAAAAGTGACTGACTGGGAGAGAGAGGCAGGTAACCGCAGTGGGCCGGGAGCCCACTCACCCGGGCCAGTGAGCCACACAGCACTTGGTTACTTTAAGTGGGGGCTGGGCTTATTTTAAAATATGTAGATTTTGCGTTGCATCTGCCCCAATTGTCAAGCGGCCCACCGGGAAAACTCCTGGTGCTCCTGATGGCCAGTTCAACTATGCCCGTAAGAGTTTTGTTTTTTGAATCCAAAATATCGCTGTATAACAGCAACATTCATTTTCCACCTGGTCTGCACACCGGATAGTCACATGATCTCTCTCTCTCTCTCTCTCATAATCACATGGGCTGACATAGCGATTGTGATTAGATTAATCGTGCAGCTCTATTAAGTAGCAAAACCACAGATACAATCAGAACAATGAAAGTCAACAATATCTTATAACAAGACAGACAGACAGGAACAAGTGGAAACAGGAGGAATTGGAAAGTTTTAAAAGGTAGACTGTGAAATTTTCATTGTAACATTTTTCTCCATTCAGTGTTTCACAACAAAATGCACTCTATCCATCCTTAAGGTCTAACACATTGACAGCAATTCCTATTGTCATCTACCTCCCACCTTTAATGGCACATTATAGCCACCAACTCTCAAAGGGAGGAATCTCTCATCAAAACATTATTCTACAGTACCGCTAAAAAAAAAAAAAACAATCCACAGGGAGCAGTTAAGAAGAAAAATAATAATACAATTCAAGCTGTTAGTACGTACAGGTTTGGCTTTCCCCTGCAGTTGATTCCTGATCTTCTCATTGGCCTCCAACTCTTTGGCAATATCTTCAGCTTTTGACAGAGGAAAGAAAAGTCGTTATTACTCCTGAGATCACAAATATTGCCTGTTATATGAATTGTGCTATCAAACACATAAAAGGTTTTGACCCATGAGGCTGCTGTTCAAAATTGAGGTATTTCTGGCGATGCCAATAAAGAACAACACAACCTGTACAATCAATACATCTTTTATTCTCACTCATCTGATTTTGCTGGTTTGCTTGTTCATCTTCAACTTCATGTGTTGGTGCATTTCCTCATATAAATGATCTTTTTGCTAAGCACATTGCTTTGAGGTATGTGAAGTTTTCAGTAAGTGGTGTGAAACTCCACCTTGTATAATGAAAACAGCGTAAGCGCACATTATAGTGGTTAAGTCAACACAGGTTGTTGCAGTTTCTTGCGCTATCAAAGCACTTTGGTGGCGTTTTTATAATCAAATTCATTTCATTCTCTCCAGTGATGTATACACTTCATTAAGACAAAAACCAGGCCTACACATTACATTAGTCAACCTACTCCCTCATTACTTCAAACATTAAATAATAATTATCGTATAATGGAGCAAAAGCCCTCACCTGATTTTGGGTTTAAGGAATCACACTGGGCATTGTATATTTGGACAAACTCCCGGTGTCGTTTGATCAGCTGGTCTCGAGAACCCTGCATTGAGAGATGGCACTCCTTCAGCCTCCTCTTCAGCTCCTGCAGGGAAAGCAGGTTGTACACCAACTTCCCCATTGGACGCCTTGCCTTGCCAATGGAGCTGCAACTGACATGGCAACGAGTTTATTTCAGTAATCACCGGATATTACTTGATAATGTCTGATGGGGGACATTTCTGTGCTCAGCTGTAATAAACTTTTATGACTGTACTAAATAAAAGTCTTGGACACCATAAGCAGAAAAGAATGATAGAAATGTCAACTTAATCAAATATATCACACAGTGGCCACATCAGCTGAGCTCATAACAAAATGATATTAACGGACGGGAGTTGCAATTTGTCAGCCTGGTGAAGGCACACACCTCTGATGATCCATAGTCCTGTTATAATCAGACAAGGCCGTCAAAGGTGCTGTATTATATATTTTGTCTTGAATAAAAGATATTAAGTGGAAGTTATTAAGGTTGGTAGCAAATGCAGGCTGGCTACATACGGCCGGAATATTAAAACCTCGGCAATTCATCACTATGACATCAGGGTCTACTCCAGATTAAGTGTTTCACACTGCTACACAAATATGACCAATCATTGATAGAACCTCATAATTACTGCATGGGTCATTAATCACCCTGGAACACTAAGTTTCAAAGGCCACTCACAAGGATCAGTTTCTCAAATTATGTCACAGACCCTCTCTTCAGCAAGATATGGAGCCAGGTCGATGGTAATTTAAAAAATCTAGTAATAATTGCAATTGTATAATTAGTATAGTAGTTCTGCCATTTTAAGTAAACAAAAGCTTATTAACACTTGGTGAGTTTAGTGCGCAGGTGTTCAGGTTTTAAAGATAAAATAAATCATCATCATCCCCCTATTCCACCTAGAAATAAAAACACAGACACCTTCGGTGGAAACTATCTTCTTAGTGGAAAGTAGAAAGAACACATAGCAGAAAAAGTGCACATATGAAGTCAACTTATGGTACATCCTACAATGTATATTGTAACAAGCTGTAGTTCAATAAAATGTGCACATATCTTTGACAAGTTTCCTTGAAGCTACAACCCAACATTTTGGAATATACACTTGTTAGTACACTTGTTCGCCGAAGTTTCATCTCTACATACCAAAGGGGAATATGTACTGCAGATCCAAGACATTTACAGCCCATCCTAGCCTATCATAAGTACTGGAAATGGGGAAATTGCTAGCTCCATCAACCCTGAAAAAATATTTCTTCTTCTTACATCATTATCTTGCAACAATCCCTGGATAGACTAATCTTAAATATGTTTTCAGCAAGCTTCATAGATTTTAATCCAACAATCTTGATATGGCAACCTTGTATGTAAACAGGATGTTTCAGGTGCTGGTGCCCCAACACATGACTGCTCCTAAAATCTCTACTTATGCCTACATTTTTAATTATATTTGAAAGTCACAGTGGCCCCCACCTCCCTATAGAGCATTACAGCTTGAGCCAACAACAGTAGAGAGTCTTCACCGAAGTGATCAGTTAAGTGGATATTTTACCTCCTCAAGCTTTCCTTCTTCTCTCCTCTGGTAAGACACGTGTCCAGGTGCTTGTTGATAAACTGCTGCGGCACACTTACAGAACACACAGGGCACTCCACTGCAAAAAGATACACAACAAGATATTATTAGCAGCTTAATTTAAAAAAACAACAAAAAAAACAAACAATTTTTGGTGCTGAGTCACATTACATTCCACTGCAAACCACTCCCCTAGCCGCACTTGATCAGAAACAATTTATATGATTTCACCCCACAAAATATCACACCACAAATGCCTGCATTTATGATTCAAATTAATCAAATGAAGAGCTGATCCTAAACAAGATACCCACAATCTAAAAACAGCAACAAATATTGGCCAACAGCAAAAAGTAAAACAAGTCTTTGCTTAAGGACCATACCAGCATGTTTTATCCCCATTAACTACACATGTTACCACTGACTCCTGTCAAAAGTATACCATACATTTTCAGATTGTTTCAGCTCATGTCAAAAAAAAAAAAAAAAAAGGTTGCGCATAGACTTGTTGCTTGCATGAGAATTTGGTAATGTCAGACCGTACTTGAATGTAGTGGCTTATTGTTCAGTGTAATGGATTCCCCATACCAAGCAACATTAAAGAATCAATTAAAAGAATAGTTTTAGAGTATCATCATGCATCCTTCACAGATGTCTTTCTGGTTAGTTTGGGGACACAAGGAGAGGGTCCAAACCAGATTTCATTAGTGGGCTGCAGAGGCCAAACGGTAATAAATATTGGAGGTTGAATGTATGAATAATACATTTAGTTTTGACATTACATGTCTGTTGTGTATTGGTTGGATAGTTAGCTTCAGACAAGTGAATATTTCCAGACAAGTCAACACATAGGCTCACTGCTCTTATGTTGAGTTACCTGAAAAGCTTAATGTTGTGCCTTTAGTGGGTCACAGTTACTGTAATTGTTGATGATACAAGTGTCTAACGTAAAGCCCTTACGTTCGACACGTAGATGAAGAAAAAGCTACAGGTGTAACTCTCATTGTCTGTAGGTGAGGCACATGTTAAAACTGCAGCAGCGTCTACTTTCTTTACTTGTAGATGGCAACATCAGCAGGTCTACATCTGCAGTTCTTAACTCCTGCTGCTGTTACGTGATTAGGTAGAGCTGTTTTGTATGTATAGAGCTGATCTGAGAATGATTAAACAACTGTCCCTTGTGGAGATTCTGTAGCCCTGTGAACATGCCTTGCGAGTTTGTGAGTGAGTTAACAAGCCAGTTACATGGGGTGCGTCATACTGGGTGATGGCAGAGTTCTTAACCTACAGGTAGAAAGGTTTCACCTTTGATTACGGGCTTTACGTCTTTTGATGGTGTTGAGGAATGCGGCATCTCAACCCCAGGGCTGATACTGTGCGAGACCTCCGGTTTGACTGACATCAAACCCTGGATAGATAACTCCTCCACATCCATCGGTTCTTCCTTCACAACCACTGGAAGTTGAGCAGTTGTTGAATGTAGGTCAGCGTCATTTGCATTGCGGGTGCATGCAGTCTGTATTTTCCCCCACTGAACACAATGAGAAACAGAACTATCTCGCTGGGTTTCTTTAGTGGGAGATGTTTTAGGCCTCTTTTGGAAAAAGTGACTCAAAACGGAGCTGCTACACTTCTGGCCCCTCTCTCTGGGAGTTTTGCATTTGACAGCTGAAGCTGGGGTCTTTGGCGATATTGGAGGAGAGTCAAAATTTGCTTTTGACAATTGCCGCCTGGAAAAAGAAGAAAGGCAAAGTGCAAGTGAATGAAAACGTGTGCAGCATATTTAAAAGTTTAAATACATTCTGATACATTAAAGAGGTAATACAAAGGTTTTTTCCTTTGACATATACTACCTGAATAAAGTTGTCTTTTGATTTCTAGCGGGCTTTCTTCCCATTCGCTACCAGCCCTACACCCATAGAATAACGTTACTGGATCATTACCAGAATAACGTTACCAGTCAGGCTGGCACTGGAGATGGTGAAAACTGTGCATTTTCTGTGCATTTGGTTTTTTTTTTTTTTGGTCTCTATTTGTTTACATTTTGACAAATTAGCACCATTATAACTATACTGGATTAGCTATTAGCAGTTCCTCTTTGCAGTATACCCATTAATGTGCAGACAACTGACACTGGATTACTTTGATACTGAAGAAAACCTAAAAATGTGATGATTCTCAGGCAAGTTATTAGGAGCATCTTTTTTTTAATGATTTCTAACTGGATTTACGGACGTTTATTTGCAATGGATATTTGATATAATGATGTCCTCAGAAAGTGTAAGTCACGCTGAAACTAAAAATATGTGTATCATATCGATGTGTTCGGATTTGACTGCGTTATGAACAAGTAAATCAAGCTGACGGACTGAAAATATGTTGTCACCATCTCTGTTGCGCAGTTTCTTTCATTTTGTAAAAACATAAAATAACATTCCAACCCAGTTAATTTTTCTCAACACATAGTAAAGAATTTCCATCTGCTTTCATGTCTCCATTATAGACTAAACGAATGAATAAACTCACGCTTTTTCTCCTACTCCCCCCTCCAACCCCACACCAATCCCTGCTGTAGTTGCGAAGCAATACTCAAACTATGTTATTACTCAATATAAAATTATGACACAGATATTTGGGAACAAATACAGCGTGTCCTGTGTTGTTGGTAGTTGCTAGGCTCTGAGGAAAACAGAGAGCGATCCAGTTGTTTTTGTCTTATATCTTGTATGTTTTATTTTTTATTGCTATGGACCCTCTCGTGAGTCTGAAATTAAGTTTGAATTGAACTGAATTGTCTTTGCGATAGCAGCACCAACAATAATACCACTAGGAAACGCTAGGGGGGAAAGATTGAAAAGTTGTCTATTGTCACTTTAAATAGTATGTTCTGCTTCTCACACAAAACAACAAATTATCTACCTAAAAACATTTATCAATGACACAATTGTATAATTACATAAAGTATATTATGTAGGGTAACAGACATAAGGTTGCCTTAAGAAACATATTAAGCCCATTAAGAAGAGAAGAGCGGTATGTGCCAATAAATACTGTTGACAGTAAAGTGAGCCCTTTGACGTTAACTGCACCTGCTCAATTATCTCGCTCCTTTTCTACTGAGCGAGAGAAAGGAGACACTTTGGCTACACTCTTGGAAATGTGGAAAGCAAACAAATTGCAGCTGGGCCATTACTTGGCAATAAAATGGAACCAATGAGGTGTGTGATGTCCTGCTTTCCATATCTAAAACTTATTTCTCCTTACTTTCCCCATTAGAGCTGGTTCACACACACACTTGCCAAAGCTGTTTTATATGCTCTCCCCCCACCATTCATCTGTGAAACCGCCAGGTATGACTATAGCTGGTCACTGCACATTTTCATCACTTTGTATTGCAACAAATCATTTTGAATTATCTAAGTGTAGTATATTTAGAGAAGGTAAGCGAAATAAAAAAATGATGAAATATATGAAAAAGTACCAACATCACCATGAGTTACAGAGGTAAACTTTGCTGGTTTCATATATTTATATAACATAGTTCCCACTGTAAATTTGTATCTTATTGTTTACTTTTAATGATAACTGCACTGTTAGTTAACTGCACTGTTACTCAGCACAAGCTGGATAATTCAAATGTACTATCACCTTACATTATAGCCATTAGCTGTAACTGTTTCTGCCTCATTTGAGAAAACTGGATTTTCCATCACTTTAGTATGTCAAATGGTTCAAATACTGCTGTAGCCAGGGAGTTTACTGTCTGTTGCCACGGAGAACACACCATTAAGAAAAGAAAATCACACTATATTTTTAGAGATTTAGTACATATGTGGTACACTTTGTTTAAAATTATTAACAAACATTAGTTACGCTGTGACAAATGATTATTCCAACATCATGATTCAGACTGCTACATGATAATTTTGTTACCTCTTCTGTATTCTGAATTCATCTTTTCTCTGTAATCTGTACATGGTGGGAACAAGCAGCCAGGCATATTTGCAACAGGTGACAAAAACACTACTGTAAAGAACTCTTAAGATCGCCAAAGTAATTACATTTCAAGGGACCTAAAAGCAGTGGTGGAACATAACTAAGTACATTCACTCAAGTACTGTACTTAAGTTCAAATTTGAGGTACTAGTACTTAACTTGAGTATTTTCTTGTCATGTCACTTTCTAGTCCTACTTAATAACATCTCAGAGGGAAATATAGTACTTTTTACTGCACTAAATTTATCTGACAGCTTTAGTTAGTAGTTACTTTACAAATTAAGATTTGTGCACATCAAACATATCAAGAGCTTATAAAATATCATGTTTTGTTACAAATTAAACTACCGTAAATAACTACAGCAAATACATGTACAACTGAAACAATTTGTTGATTTATCAATAAATCAATTGGCAACAAATTCTGACAATCGTTTAAGTTATTTCATGCAAAAACATTTCATCGTTCCAGCTTCTCAAATGTGAGGTTTGCAGCTGACTGCTTTTCCTTTGAATTATTTTAATCATTTTAGTTTATTTTAATAATTTTGAGGTTTGGACTATTGGTTGGACAAAACAAGCATTCTGAAAGGGTCACCTTGGGCTCTGGGTAACTATGATAGCATTTCTCACTACTTTCTGAATTTTTACAAACCAAACAATCAATCACTTAATGGAGAAAATGATCAACAGATTAATCCATAATGAAAATAATCATTTGTTGCAATTCAAAATAGCTCAAAATTAGTTCCACTTCAACCAAAAGAAAAATCCTGCCTTTACATTAATGCATGAGTAATAACAATCTAATAATACAATAGTATATCAGTCACAGGGGACATTTTTCTGCATAGAATGCTTTTACTTTGAATACTTAAGTACATTTTCCTGATTATACATACATACATACTTTTAATTATTTAACATTGTCAATGCAGGACCTTAGCGTGTAACTGAGTATTTTTACAGTGTGGTATGAGTACTTTTACTAGTAAAGGATGTAAATACTTCCTCCACCACTGCCTTTTTGTCAAACAAGTCTATGAAGTCTGGGCAGATAATGGAAATATCAATAGAAACATTAGACGATTTCAAGGATAACAGAGTACCCATTCCATTGTTACTGCCTTATTCCAGTATTGGCACCACAATATAAAACATATTCTATAACTCCTCTTCAAAAATAAAATTCAAGGCATTTTGTTTGAAGTCTCATTAATCTTCCAGGTCTAGACCTGTAGTAACCAAAAGAGCCAAAAGCAAGTCAATACCATCTACTTAAATTACACACACTAATTGAATTTAAATTGGCCCATCATATCGATTCTCTCTACAACGTGACGAATAACCTTTTATAATTAAAAGTGGGTGTTAAGCGCAAGGATAGCTACTATAGCACTTTTAAAACTGGATGTTAGTGACCTTAAACGCATGCACGTGTTTGTTGGCCCGCTGTCCTTTGGACACCCTCTGTGACATACAATTTCATAATGTAATTATTTTGACCAAACTCACAACATACAATACCTCAATAATTACTCAACCCTAAAATAGAATTTAAACATACAGCATTTCAATGACAGCGAGAAATGTATCATAACATGTTTTTAGCTCGTGGCATTTAAAACACATAAAAAGGAAATGTAAAAATCAATGGAGTAAATAAAATGGCACAACTGTTCAGAAGTATGAAGACACTGGGCCAATACAAAAGAAAACCGCAGAGAGAAAGGCAGAGATGGGGGCTCAAGTTTGCGACTTAGACTCGAGTCGCACTGAAGTTGCACACACAGTGACTTAGACTCGACTCGGACTCGAGATTTGAGACTCATAAACAATCTTTATTTTATTTTTTTGGCACATTAACATTAAGGAAATGTCTGACAAGCTTAATGTTATTCCCTCCCTTATTATTATGCGTAACTTTACGCATCTGGTGCGCGCGGCCACAGATGACCACAGCAAACACACCTGCAGCTGTGCTGTGACATTTGTCATAACCTTTGGCTATAATAACTCCACACAAGGCCCAGACAAAAGAATCGCTAAATGAAACGTCTGCAGTATCAAAATAAAGGATGCCGGATCGACCACATCAAACTTAATCAGGCAGCAGAAAATGCACCCGGATACAATTATATTAATTATTAACGTCAGCTACAGTCAGGTTACAGGTTTATTGTTGACCACGTAACGTTACAGGCTCATTAGGTTACCATTACACTGGGTTTGAGAGGTTTGAGGGATGTGTTAATTAACAGTAGATTATAAGCTGTTATTAGTTGGAGACCCAGTGTAATTATACAATACAATTGTATTGCAAAACACAGTTATTAACTTTAAAGGAAAGCTTTCATTGTGTGTTTTTTTCATATTGCATTGAAATAGCCTGTTTAAAGTGATCATATACCAAGCAACTAATCAATGCTGATACTGCATGCTAATAGATAAAGGAGTGATGATACAGTACATGCTTTGAATTCCTTAAATATAGCTATGCAGTGTGCTAAGCAGACTGGATATCATGCAGCAGATGATAGAACACTCATTACAACAATAAGAGACTTGAGACTTGTGACCAAAGACTTGAGACTTGACTTGGACTTGCAAAAAACAACTTGTGAGCATCTCTGGTTCAAGGACACAACTTGTACTGCATCTATAATAGAAAAGGGCATTGTGCCCTTGGTGATTAAATAAATTAAATAGTAGTGTCTGATGTCTCAATGTAGTTGCTCCACTTCTACCTAAGTAAATGAGTTTACTGAGGTAGAGGAGACAAAGAGATACCTGGTTACTGAGATAGTATAAAAGTGTGGCACTGTGATAACAGCTAATGGTTTGCTAGAGAAATAGGCCTCTAGTTTAATGGTGGTGAATTAGTGCCATCAGCCAGCAGCTACCCAGTGCAGTGTTTTCCACAGTGAGAAATGTGAGTAGCCCAATGAAAGAAGCAACCTAGAAAATGTAGCAACCACATGGACAGACTAATTTAAATATCCTTCCTTGTATGACTCTGTACAGACAAGTTTTTTAGGGCTGACACCCTCTGGTCGGCTGGTCGATTGTTTGGTCGATATGCTCTGGTCCGACCAAAATCTCACTGGTCGGACAATCGCTGGTGTTACTTTCATAAGGAGAGAAGTGCTTCTTAATTCGTTATTTTCAGGGGCGGGAGGGACATATGAAGACCTGAAGTATTTTATTTTTGAGTGACAGGCTTTATTGTGTTAGAAATAACATTGATTATGAATAAAAATAATATTCAAACAGATCAACGAATATGTTTCTGTTTTAATAATTGTATGGTTTAATAGACTATAAAACTTATAAGAGAGGAAGTCAAAACACCCCCGTCTTCAACTTTGAACTCGCCCGACCTAAGGGAGACTGCCGGCCTAACTTACTTTACTCGGCTCCAAACTAACTGACACCATGTCAAAGAAGTCGTAGGATGACAAAAAAGTGGAATATAAACTTTGCTCACAGCAATTTTCTTATCACAGCTCAACAACCAACACGGCATATCATCAAAAAACGGTAGGCATACGTTTTTTTTCATGTTGTCAGATGCTCCGTCAACTTTCATGTTTAACGCTTGATAGACTTTGAGTGTGAACATATAATTGGCATATTTCAATATGTTTGGTCTAATAAACAGCCTTATTGTTTTGTTTGAAATATAACTGCACGCGCGTCCCCTTGCGACAGCTCCAGACGGCTGAGCCCGTTTCTGTTATACACAGCACGGGCTGGAACAATAGTGGAGGGTCCTGTTTGTTATCATTATTATTATAAAATAAGACAAAAACAATTACCTTAAAATCAATCTGTATATTCCTCAATAGTTCTCGTGCTGGGATCACCAGTTGATAAAGTTATATTTTCGGAAATCATATGACTATGGGCAGGTCACCCGCCAAACAGCATGCACCTGCTGCAGTTTGTTGTTATCATTTCAGTGTAAAATAATTAGGTTAAAAATAATTTAATAAGCTGCAAATAGCTTTTTATGTTTATTTATAATTAATTTAGGCTACCAGGTAGAGTACACTCAGTGCACTGTGACCGATTTAGTTAATAGAGATAACGTGCAGATTTTTTTTCCCCCTATCGACCAAGCGATTGGTTGAAAAGTACGTAGAATTTCAGTTGACCAAGATTTTCTTTGGTTGACTACAACCCTAAAGTTTTTACACAGACCCAAGATTGAAATCTATTGCAGAAATAGTCTTTCAGGGCAAAGGAACTAATCCAAAACTAAATAATTGTTTGAGACAACTCTATTGCTACAAAACAACAACACTTTATGACAGAGTCAGCTATCAAGGAATCCCATTTTTCCAGACGCTCAATGCTAGACAACAGGAAATTAAAAAACTGAGGAAAGAGCAGCTGTGTAAGCCACTCATTCGTAACTGTGATGACAATCAGAAGGTCTACAGTTTGAAGGGAGACCTTTCAGACTGTTGATAACATTGAGGTGATTGATGGAAGGGAGAAACATCATGGCTTACTGACTGATAACAGCACTCAGACATGATATCAGCATTAGCCCAGACATTCAAGAAACATTTCTGATGATTTTAGTTTGAGTTCTTTTTAAATTCATTTTTCAGGGATAATGACCACTGATGAACAGACGCTATAAAGGCACCCTAAAACATGGATTAATTTAAAATAAAACATATAGACCGTCATCTATTTCTGAAATAGCGGGAGCAAAGCACATCCCAGTGTGTTCTGTCCTTTTGTATTGTTATTTCTTTCTTGAAAACAGATAAAAGACTAACAGGGATATAGAATGGGGATTACATGATGAAAAAGAGGTTAAGACCCTAAACTAGTGAGGTTAAATAATCCCTCCTGTACCTTGATATTGTAAATTTCAGTTTATTTCTCTTTACAAAACAGTTGTGACACTGCAGGAAAACAAACAGCCCAACATTTATCAGTCTGCCAAAGACAAACAATGAGTGCAATCATGTGGCCAGCGCTACCAATCACAGGACACTCAACTGAACACAGGAAACTGTGATTAGTGTCACTGCAGAAAAAACTCAAATTTAAAGTACCGAGACATTTCCTTCAGACCAGCTCTGGACACCGCTCCCTATGCCTACATCCTGTTGTAATGAAAAAATATCAACCCTAAAGCCACACAACACACACAAGTGCAATACAAGGAGAACCTCGAAAGAAACAAAATCCCCATTTGATTTACAGAAAATCCTTAAATCAAGAAGCAGATTACTGGAATGCAATAACAAGTGTTTCTCTAATGCAGGAGAACTGACTTAAACTGACATTATTCCCTTGTGGACATAGTGTAATCTTGGCAATAACAATGGCATCCCCTGAAAGCACCACAGTAATCGTTTATGTCTTCAGTTCTGAGAACCATGACAATACAAATTGGAGAGATGCTCGGGTGGTGCATGGTAAAGAGGATTTACGTGGATTGAGGAGTTATTCTTATTTCCTGATCTGCGATTTTCATTCCTCTGTTGGTTTATCTCTGACGGCAAAATTATTTAAAATACTTACACTAAACAAAACACTATTGTATGCTGTTGATGGCTGTATCAAAATGAATTGCTTAGATCCTTGTTCTCCATCTGCGCTGGGTACTGAAAATACTTTTTACTTTTCTGACTTGTTTATGTGGACAAATGAAGTTAGGGCATTAATCCTTTTTCACTGCTTATTCTGATAGCAGTATAGTAGATAGCACTATACCCTGATTTCAAAACCAGTTGCCTACATATTCATTTTTCTATCATTCACCCTGATAATTGTAATACCGATTTGAAAAACAGCTACTGGTGACGCAGGGTGCACTAAGGTCCTTACAGAGAAAATGATACTTTTCAGACATACGGCAGTTACCACGTATAATGTGTTGTACGGTTACCTTGCAGCTTGAAAGTTTACGACCAAGTCATCCAATAAACGGTTGTTTCTTAGATCTTGTTCCGTTGCTTGCTAAAAAAAAGAAGAAGAGGCCAGATATGAAGAAAACCTGCCTCCTTTATCAAATTAATACAATTAATTACATGATGACCAGCAATTGTGTCATCTCTATTGAGGTAATGACCCTGATGATTATGCAAATGCAACTTGGGGGCATAATTATGCATTCAAGTCAAGTTCATACTTACTGTATTGCAAACTGGACACTGCAACTTATAGGAAAGAAATTTTCTGATGCACAAGGAGCAAACTGTAAAATGAAATGCAAACAAATGAATAAATTAACAAATGAAGTAAAGTAACAAATAATTTCCTTTCTTTCATTATAGTTGTTATTCAGTGACAATTTGGATTAAACAATACGTGTGGCTCAGTCATAGCTGATCATTTGAGTACCTCCAGTCTAATGGTGCACTCATACAGAACACGAAACAAAATTCAGAAGCAAAAAAGCCTAAAATAAACTTGCTTCAACTTAAGCAGGGAACTCAGTCGATGTTATTATGGCAGAGACAACAACTGGATCCAAAGGGGCAGAAAGTCATGATGACTGCTGTATGATTTTCTTGCTCATGGTGATAATAATACCATAGCTAATATATTTGTACAAGTAGTTAACACACACACATACTGCAAAAACACTCCACTCATTTGAAAAGACATCCATTATCTCAAATGTTCAACTCTTTCTGCTTTGAAATGAGTTTCAAAAGTAGCATTTTTACTTTTTCAAAAGGATCTCAGCTGCATTTTGCTTGTTTGTACAAGTTGCTCAATGGTCTTGCCTTCATATACTCAATGCTTTGTTATACTTCTCAAAACACTAATTAGTTCCATGGCTACTGTAAAAGCTGCTCTACTTGTTACTTACAATTGTGAGAGCATTTAGTCATCATTGAAATATTGAGGAAGTCGAAGCAAATGGGACACCGGAGCAGGGCATCAACATTCTGCACATGAGAAAAAAGGCAGTGATTGGCACACTCATGAAACAACTCAACTATTAGTCGTTTGGAAATAACCAAAAAATTATACAAAAAACTGGCAATAATATATTTTACATCTACTGAAAACATGGCAGGTTGGAAGCTGGAATTTTAACAATACAGACTGTGAATAATAACTTTTTGGGTGAAATTAAGCTCGCATAAACATTCTTAATGGTGTAGCTGCATTTTTAAATAATAGATTTTATTCAAATATTTTAATATTTACAAAATTTAACAAATCAAATAATGCTTACTACTGACCAGTAGCTACACAAAACTTCCATACTAGAGTGGGTGATTTTCCTTAAGGAAAACTGGCCATGATGTTGGCAGGGAGTTTCAAACACTACAGAAGGGCACTATTTCCTAAACCCCCCCCAGACCCCATAGAGTATACTGGAAGGTGCATAAGTAATAGGTTCTCTGAACTGGTGTCACTTCAAACGTAGTTATACAATATAAACAACGGCTAACCTAGCTACATCCTATCCCATATGTCTATACGGTGTGCTTCGCAACATCTCGCACTTGGCTCACTGCCATGATACATATTGTACAGCATCCCAGAGATACAGATGGGTGAGAAATTCAAGGAAAAACCAACATAAAGTGTCTCAGTAAGGTGTTAGGCCACCACGTGCCGCCAGAACAGCTTCAATGTGCCTTGGCATTGATTCTACAAGTCTCCGAACCCTACTTGAGGGATGAACACCATTCTTCCAAAAGATATTCCCTCATTTGGTGTTTTGATGATGGTGGTGGAGAGCGCTGTCTAACACGTCGGTCCAAAATCCCCCATAGGTGTTCATGTTAAATAACGTTAAACATTGTGAATAGACAGAGATCCCTGTTGACATTATGATCAATATTAACTGTAACCTTAGTAACTAACTTCATTAATATAGTTAACTGTTAACGTTAAATCACGAATGTGTTCGTTGTATTGCAGCTATAAGGTTAGCTAATGCTAGCACCTGTTAAGTTAGCACTTAAGTCAGTTGTAGATAAAATAACTGGATGAATAACAGTTAACTTATATGTATTTTTATCTAAATTGCGTGTAACGTTACTTGTTAGTTAACGTCTGTGGGTAGTCTGTGGATGTAGCTAGCTGCTGAGGTATTCATTTAGCTGAGAGCTAGCGGTTAGTAGCCACAATGTTAGCAAAACAGATACATTTTAAAATAAATATACGACTTACTTTCAGGCACGCAAGACCGGGTGGTAAATCCGCTTCAACCTGAAAGGCCATGTCTGGTAAATAAAAGCAGCTCTTTGAGAAAGTCACAAAACTTTTTGTTTCCGTGATTTAGAAACCAAAGTCCCGCTCGAAGGGATGCAGAGCGCCTCTTACGTCATCTGACGACTTCCGCTGAGTCGGAGGTCCAGATTTGGAATAGAATATATATAAAATATAATAAAATGTAATATAAATATATATAAAATATAATAAAATGAAATATAATACTGTGGTAGGCAGGTGTACAGAAGTGATAAATGAATAAACTGTAAAGTGACATCAGTATTAATAAGGTGTGTGTAAAGTAAGTAGGATCTTACAAATCTCTTTCTTGTTTTAATAATAAGCTTTAATATATTTAAATATTATATTATATTAATAAATAAAGACAAGGAAAATTTGAGCCTATGTAATCTAAAAATATTTTGTAAAACTGCATGATGAATTGGAATACATTTTCACAAAATGGCATACTAAAGTTTTTGGTACAGTAAAATAATAATATATAATACACTGTACTTTCTTTAACATGTCCTTAGCAGCCTGTCCCCATTTCTATTTGTTTTTTGAAATGTCTGTTTGTGTAAAGGATGCCTTATGATGATTAAATGTCAAAGAACTTTTAATTTTGCACTGTTTTAATAGATACAGATAGTTCACCTCAATTATACAGGATGAACATGATGTTAACTGTTTTGATATAGTGAGCCGTATCATAGATTAAATACCTTTTTAATGGTGAACACTGGGAGTGAATCAATGTTGAGCAATCTAAATGAATATTCAGTGTAGCCCATTTTGCAAGACTCTGCAGCACAGCCAACCTTCAGTAAAGAATTAAGCTGAAGGATCCAAAAGCCATAAAGACTTTGTAAAGATTACATTTTCTGGTACAACTGATAGGTGGAATGAGGGAAAGAGAGCATAAGACAAAACTTTACCAGATGTTTGTGTTCCTTTGATTAACCAAGTCAGCTTCTCAAAATTTAAACTCTGTTAAATCTAACCATGACTCCAACCAGGAAATCTGAGAGTGGAAAATGGTTATTCCGTAACAACTGACTTACTTGTGCTGCACCTACCGTGACAGCCTTGCTACTCTTCATTTCAGTTGAAAAGGGGACAAGTGATCCTGGATGACAAGTGTAAGTATGAAAAAATATGGTATAACCAGTTCCAAGCTTACTGTTGGAAAAATATTATTGTACCTTTGTGTGTGGCTTTGACAGTTCTTTGTAATCACTAATGAGAAAATCTTAAACTAAACAATCTCCACATCTAAGGTATCCTGGAGTAATTGTAACATCTTGTCCTTGAACTGGAAAATGCTTGGCAGGCGTTTGAGGGGCCTCGCAGATTGTGAACATAGACAGTATTTTCCCTTTAGAACCTTTTGCACCAGTAAGCCCTTATAAAATACCCTTCTCTCATCACTCTTTGTTAGTATTTACTCACTCCTAAAATTTCCAATAAATGACCAGGAACTTGGTGTGTGCCATGACTGTATTTTACATTACTTTAAAAATGTTGGCAGTTTTATACCCTTGATTGAATGCATTTAGACTCCAGAGTACACCAAAGTACTCCAGAGCAAAGTGCTCTTCCCTGCTTGCAGGCGCGCTGAACTAATCATTCAGCCTTCCAGGGGAATCTTAGGCAATGCATCACATATATTGTAATATATAATAATAATAATAATGTGATGTAACTGTAAGATTTGCCGTACATGTATGTATTCCTCTGATAATTTACAAATTCTAAAGATGCAGCTTTTTCTTTACGTGTACAAATATTATCAAACTGAGTGTCCTATTAGTCTCTGCAACCAGACAACAAGACATTATAATGCAAATGTATTTATGTTGGACCATGTTGCATGTGTACTTGAATGTGATTACTCAGATACATGAATATCGAGAGGTATTTTTGTGCTGTAATTAGATTTTTGCTGGTGGTGTGGAGGATACAGCCCATCTGTGCCTTTGGCCAGTTAAGTCATTTCACAGTGTTGCCAAAGCATTAGTGACTCTTTCCACATGGTCTCCACAGCATTGCCAAACAATTTGGTAACAAGGTTTCCCCTGCAGAGCAGGATGAGATCGCTTTCATTTGTACAGTCGTTTGGCATTTATCACAGGAAGTGTCACAGACAATGACACGCCTTTGTGATAGGCTGCTGTCTGTTATCATCTCTGTTTCTTTGAGGAAAAATATGAAATCATTCTTCACCATTCATTGTTTCTTTTGTGACCAGTGTCACACCTGTTAGGATGCAAGAAAGTCCAAATGTTTCAGGAGTCAATGAAATTGTAAATGTCAAGGCCAATCAGGCATCTCCATTTCAACTTATTGTGTTTGGTCTGATTAATTGAATTCATTCGGCCAAAGGTAATATTATGCAGCTCTACTTTGCCTATTCCTGATTGAAGTCTTTATATTGAAACAATTTCTTCAGTTGTTTGAGTCTGTGTGTTTGTGTTTGACATTCGACCGCTTTATTTATTCTTACTTATTAAATCACAAAGGGCATGGCCCATCCTGTAGTCCTGAACTGAATGAGTAAATGCCTATACTGAGCTGCTTTAAAACACCACAAAATATGAACTACTGTACAATAAATACTAATGGATGTAACACATACACAGATGAATTATTCATGGGCTTAAAGTCTGCTTTCAGCTGGAGTTTGACCAACCACTGTCCTCTTCAGGCACCCTGCTGAGACACTCTGATGGGTGTGGAAACTGGGATGGTTTAATCACTGGATGCTCAGCCAAGCAGTAATTATATGCTTATATTAGCAAGATGACATGATGCACTGAATGCCTGCTAGACTCTCCGTTTCAGGTTTTCAGGAATTATGTTACAGATTAGAACCCATTACCAGGCATTTAACGCGAGGTCTATTTCAGTCTGGAGTTTTTAAATGCTCTTTTCAGTGCAGAGTTGTATTACTGATTCTGTGTGTTTAAGGATTATCTACAGTACATTAAATGTTTTCTGATATTTTGTTAGACTAAACCTGTCATCAAAATTTTTTTTATTTAACTCTCTCCCCACATGGAGAAAACATTATCATGATGCAGATAATATCAAGCAAATGTTTAGTCAGGGGTGAATTTCCACCATCATTTCCAAAAAGTGCACTGGTGAACATTTTTAGTGTATCTGGCGCCTACTCCTGTCACCCTCAGAGAACGGAGAAAAAGAAAATCTCAATGTTTAGAATTGTATTGATTATGCGTAAATATTTTTTTTTCAAGTTGAATTGCAGTGGTTGTGATTTAGTGTGTCATTTCTTGAAAGGGGCTCAATCAGAGGCAGCCCGACTTCATAGTCAAACCTTAAAAAAGATACTACTACTGTACCTCATTCTCACAAGTTGATTTACTGAGTTATAAGTTACATTCTTTGTCATTTTAAGGCTTTTCATAGCAAAAAAAAAAAGTTGTAGAGTACCACTTGGGGTGAATTTATAAGCTGCGTTCAGGGCATGTGTTTAATTTTAGGTTGAAAAACTCTGTCCAACAGACCCCTACTCTTGGACATTATGCAGAGCCATGAGCCAGAGAAGCATCTGCAGAGTAACATGTCACATGTGGGAGACATCTGTGGGGAAATCTTGTTCAGCTTTTCTTCGGTGAGGTGTAACATGTGTAGCTCTTTGATGTGGATTAAAACAAGCATCACACACAACAAATACATTAAGGAAACTGGAACTGAGGTTTCGGGTTCATGATGTTATGCAGCTCTGTAGTGGCTTGTTGCTGCTATTGAAATACCAAATATATCAAATGATGTGAGTATGCTGCTGCAGACAATGAGAAAATCTGTATTGCCTTTTTTACTTAAATGTGCGCCCAAAGCAAGTTCCAACAAACACACCATACTGTAGATCGCTGTCACGTATTCATTAACTTTCTAATGCCCAGGGGGTATCATGGGCCGTCATGCGAAACTTAATCGAGGCAGTATTATGTTTTCCCCAAAAAGTCTTTTGCTAATGCAAAATAGTTGCGTGTGAATACAAATCCTGCGGTATATGATTGTAAAGCTTGACATTCAGTCCAAAGGCTATACATTAACTGTGTGATCCTTGATGGGGCTCCATCTGAAACATCTGCACTATGACACACAGTACATGGTGTCAAAGGACTGTACTGTGCTTAGCCTTATCAGTGTTGTACTGTTATCTATTCTCCACATGTAATATCTCTGTCTAATGAGGCCCTTAGCCAGTGAGTCTTCCGGCCCTGTGCACTGGGTAACGCAGGGCCTGTCTGGGATCTTAACAATGGCTGGAGCTGTGGGAAACAAGAGCAAACAGATGAAGCCAGAGTTGTGCCAGGTGTCAAACAATGGACTTAAATAGGCCAGGTAACCTTGTCCTTGACGATGTCGATGACAGAGCTCTGTTTTAGTGATTAATTCTTGATTAATTTTTCATGTGTTATATGTGTTCTGCTTCTACATTGTTAGAAATTGTGCCTCAGTTTCATTTTGTTGGGCGCCAATACAAGATACCTCTAGCCTTTTGGATCTACTGATGCAGTGGAAAGAATTTGATGCATAAATGTGAGGATTAAAATATTTTGGCTATTCCGCCCTTGTTTGTTTATGCATTTTAGTTTGAATGTTTATTACAGTATACTTCAGATAGTAATGGGGCTGTTTTGTGTTCTGGATTTGGATGAATTTTATTTCATTCTTAAGCCTACCATGTAATTATTAGCAGTACTTTACTCACATTACTCATTACATGTCATGTAAAATGCTATCTGCAGTTGAACTGAATTGAACTTGAATTAATCACCTGTAACGAAGTGACTATCATTGACAGAAGCTAATATTCTTATCAGAAATTCTATATTTACATAACGTATTATACAGGTTACATGAATATTCTACACAGAGATCCATTCAATTATTGAGCTGGTGGACGTCCTTATCTGCAGCTGTGTCCTTTGTGGGCGCAGGTGTCCTTAATTGAAAATTCTTCGAATTAATTGCTCTAACTTGCTGTTGACTGTTAATTAGACAAGATAGGATATTTACAACTAATCTCACGTTAGTTTCCTAATCAGTAATTCACAAACTTTAGTGCCACACTTTTGACCATTATCTGATTAATTTAAACAATACGATATATATATATATTAAATTACTCAATACTTGATTTTTGAAGGTTTTACTTTCAGAATATATACAAATATATTAAATCTGTAGGACATTATTTTTTGGGAATTTCTGCTTGGACAGTATACAGTGAGACAGAAAAGATCAAAGAGGATCGAGGGGGTACTGTGAGACAGACTGTGGTGTTTGTTGTCAATTCATGGTACCTTGTCCTAGTCAGTCACAAGGACGCTGAATCTGAATTTCAAAAGCTATACATTATTGTAGTATTTATGCATTTTACAAAATCCACGCATCCTACAACACCAAGACACAGTATAGCTAAAAAGATAACCATTTACCTGCATTGGGTTATTAAATTCAATAACTGGGTTGAGATCATTTTACTGGTCTACTTTCAAGGAACGTTTAACCTAGAGAATCAATAAAGTAATCAATAATACATTTCATTAAAGGTGTATTAACAACAAATAAAATCTGAAACCCATCGCCTAACCCACAAATAGTGTGTAAGATGAAAGCTTAGTGTAACTGATCACATTATCTTGGCTGTGTGTTTTGTCAAAGAGCAACTTGGTAATGCAGGGTCAGCTCTGCCTCGGGCCTCAGCGTTGGCATCTCTCTTCTTCAAAAACCTCGCTTCAAAGTTCATAACTGCAAAGCCACATTTGGCAGGCCGCCGCAAAAAACATCATAAATAAAAACATGCAATGATAAGATCACAGAGGTTTAATGCGCAATCTTTGCGGCCTGTGTTTGTTGTCAGGGTGTATTATCAGGAGTTATGTGAATTGATCTTGTGTGGCATGTCATGTATTCTTTGGTGTAATTTGTGTGAAGGTGTGCATGAACAATGAAAACAACCAGGCCGACTTGCTCTGTGTCTTGGGCTTAATTTATTATGCATGCTCTATATGCATTGCATCCCTACACATCAAAGATACAGGCATGGCTGGAAATGTCACGGAATTCAGAGGTGCTGCCATCTGCTATAACCTTGAAATTCTGATGATCGCTCGACTTCCTGTCCATCCATGCTTGAGGAAGCAAGTCTTATAAATGTACAGAAGCTGTTCCGATTTCCAAGTGAGGTCAGAATTTTGTATGAAAATGCATCAAAGTAAAACTATTGATTGCCTGACAGCATAAAACATTAAGCATTTGAGGGATCTGTGCAGCACTCTGATGTCTGTCTGATGCACTGAGACAGACAAAATATGAAAAATGAAAAAGCTTCATGTTCTCATCTTTTCATAGAAGAGTCCCTTGTCTCTTTCCTGCCAGCAAGATCTTGATCTGGTCTGAACTCTCTCTCAACTAGGAAGTCTCTGGTTTGATCACTCCAACATTTATGTATCATGCCAAAGTATCCTTGAGCAAGGCACCAAACCCCTCACTGTCAGTTGCTGGGGTTAATGTGTTGAAATCAAACAGTGACTCATAGAATTGTCAACTTAATGAAGCCATGTTGTGATAAAGAGTCACATTACATGAAGGAAGTGCAGATGATAATGTAGCAAATGCCATCTTCAACACATGTAAACAACAGATATGGAAATCTTTACTCCTCAGAATAGTAATATGAGTATCTTTGTTCCATTATAAAGCATAAATCATAAAAGATGTCTTGGTATTTGCCAAATCTATCTATCAAATCAAACCGTTGCCTCCATATATAAGGAGATTAACAACCATTGTCTTGTACTCTGGTTATTTTGTAGAAAAAAATGCTTGCTGATCACAAAACAAACATTATATTTATACATTATATTTAATTTGAAATGATTTAAATAAAATGCCCTCCTACAACAGTGTTGAGGCAGCAGACAACTCCTGATCAAAATCCTACAGTACGTGTGTAACAGTACACTGCAAGTATTCTGTCATCATACATCATGCCACATAACATATCATAGCTTCAGGTAAAAATGTAAAAATTTGCATTCTGATTCATGATAAGTGTACTGCCTGCTATGTTTGCTATAGTGCACATCATATGGAAACACTTGAAATAAATGAAACATGACTTCCATTTATTTACATTGCTTTATTCTGATTATGGAAATGAATGATCTACGGCTCATCGCCGGTCCTCAAGGGGCCTTAATTGAAGAGCGTAACTGTCTCAACATGAATTATTTTGATGTAGCCACGCTGAAGGCAGAGAGGGTGAAGGTTGAAACAGGAAGTTATGATAATTTTGTTCTGCTGTGACTCTTACAAAGAGATTATGTGTTATTGAAGAGTTTGCTCTCATTTGCGTATTAATTATAATGGAAGATAAGCCAAATTAGGCCACTGGAGAGGGCTTATGCAACTTATTTTTCAAAACCAGCTGTAGCATCTGTTCTTCGTTGATGAAGCATACCTCATTCTAGAGAGGCATAAAATAATTTCCATGCCAGTGGAAGTAACTGTAGATTTGTTTGTTGGTTGCCAGTTTTCTTTTCATTTTCTTTTTATTTCCAAGTAATATTAATAATTTACAAGATTGTTTTCTTGTTTATATTCATACTAAACCCACTTTTTCATGTAACATAATCACTAAAAAAGAGATTCAAGAATGCACTTAATCATGATGTGATCATGATGTAAACTGATACAGACACATCAATGTCTGTGTTTTTTTTCTGTTATTGTAATTAGTGTAATCTAACACATGTCTTTTCTCTTGTCATCCTAATAACCGTTACTTCCTTCCTAAAACACAAGGGGCTGGTTTCACAGACAGGGCTTAGTTTAAGCCAGGAGTAGTAACGTGTACTGGTTAAACTAGAACATTTAAGTAGCCTAGTAGTGATCAGAACTTGGAGGGAAGTGGGTAAAGGCCTTCCTCTTTGAGACAGAGAGGAGAGTCTAGGCTCAAGCAAAGATATTATCTCCAATGTCTTTGTACATATGAAAGCAGTCTTGAAAAGTTATTTCATCAAAGTAATTTAATGGATCACTCCCATCAACAAGTACTCGTCTGGCTGGTCTCTGTAGTGTTGATCTTCATTTAGATATTCCAAATAGTCAGTGCTTCCTCAAAAACAGTATTGAGCAGAAGTTAAACCTGTAAGTCTGTGCAAGTCGCTTTGACTTAAGACAGCTCAAACGAGCATTTTAGTTTAGGACCAGGCTTAAACCTCATCTGTGAAACTGGCCCAATGTGTCTTTCCCTCCTCCTTAGATCCTCTTTGTTAGTGAAGGCAATATTCAATTGATTATTATGACTTAAAATCACATAAAATCAAATAAAATTGCTCCTGCTATTGTTCAACAACAGCATGACCTCACATCTTTAACACATGGAGATCCCAGATTGATTTCATAACTTAATGTATTGGCTCTACTAGCCTAATCACAGAACTCTTTGAAAGTACACTTCCAGCACATCTTTACTTGTTAGTAAGTGGTATAGCTTCCAGACTAATAAAAAATGTGAACACAGCTGCTTGTTTGACATGTTCTTGTTGAACAGGGGTTTCTCAGGTGGAACAAATTGAATTTTGTTTATGCTCCGTCAGTGTGAGCTGCTGGTGTAACACTCTCTGACCAGTGGACTAGAAAGCCAATTTCAAAGGGAGATGTAATCATCTAATTTATGCAAAACTGCTCTCTGTGTAGCCGTCACTGCGACGCTCGTTCCTAATCCTTAAAGAGTAATCAACGGAGTGCTGACTACACACTCTACATGTACACCTCATGTTCTTCAGACACTTTTTCTGCTGCAGTTTCTCCATCATGTGGCCACAGAATGAACTACAGACACTGGCACATGTTCGCCATTACATTTTTCTTGTGATTTTGTATAAAGAGTCAGTTTGTCTTATATTTAATGCCTGGTTTCCATTTTTTATTTTTAACAATGCAACATTTAGTGAAATGTCGTGACAGTTCTGGGATTGCTTGCTTATTTTTATCAGCACTGAGTTTTTGAATGTTACACTTATAATAACACCTACTGTAAGGATGTTTCTCACTTTCGTTCTTATTTAATAATGAATATTTATTCTTCCATTACCTTAACTGTTAGTTTAGATCAGTTCACAGCTGGATTCCAGATTGACCTTTTAAAAAAAAAGAAAAAAAGAAAAACGAATTCACTCACAATATCCAGATCACAGAGCAATAATGGTTTTATTTGGATGCAGAGGTTTTCAACATCCAGTCAGTGGTATGGTGTACATTACATCACAGGGTTTCAACCAACCAGACACTCATCAACAAACAGCATCACTAGACAAACAATTAAAGAGAAGGTAAACAGTGTGACGGCAACTCACACTCAGGTCCCCACAACACGACCAGGCGCTCAGTCTGCTCTCACACTGTCATGTCCTTTTTGAATATTAACTTAATGTCTTCTCATGTCAGCAGACAGACAGTGTTACCCATTTCAGCACACATCCCAGGAAAGAAAATGTCCATGTAACATCACATGTAGGGAAAAGGAGAGTGCACCAAGTGCCTTATAACCTCTGCAAGGAGAGGGTCCATATCAGTCCCGCTGTTTCCAACAATACTGCAACGATTTTGCTAAATGACAACAGTTACGGCTCAACCACAGCACAGGCAGTTCACACGGAAAAAAACCAAAAAGATGAAAGAAATATTCTGAGATGATTCTACTGAACTTTACCAGTAGATCGTGTATACAGTAGTTTTTATAACTTCTACTCTTCAGCGATCACCCAAACACAGACAAGCATTTCATGATGATTCTTCTATAATTCATGAGAGGAACATCTTTACACCATGTATCCCTTACGGGCATTTGACGACTGAGTAGCAATAGAAAGTAAAGATAAAAAAGCAACATCAGTTTGTAATAAACATGACAACTAATAGACAACATATTACAGTAAAAAAAGTAAATATAAAAGTCCAATAGAAATTGATTTTGTGCACAAAAGGCACTCAAATTTTCTGCTCCACTTACACAAGTGTCTATAAATAAAAAAAAACAGTCTAGTTAAATATAATGATGATAATTTCAACCTTTTGAAATGTGTGTGCTTTCTTCGTATTTCAATAAACATATGCTTTTTTTTTGTAACATTATCTTCATAGATTTCAACAGGTGCAAAACTGTAACAGACAAACAATATGGATAAGCTTTGTGATTGTAATATCAGCTCCAGATCATACTCATAATGCCCACGTAAGGTGATGGTATCAAGAGGCAATACCAGCAGGAGCCAGCAGAGGATGTGAGTGCGCTGTATGACTTTAAATGCTGTATTGCCTTTTTCTGGCTGTAGGAGCTCTCTGTTCTTAAGAATCTTCCCACACCGGACATTTATAAATCCGTCTGTGACAAACAAAAAGCAAACAATCCATTGACAACAAGCAAATATCTTCAATTTACAGCATGTATCTCAGTAACACTGCAGAATGTATATTATGACTGCAGAGTTGACAGTGGAATCAGGGCCTGGTTTACATGCTAATATCTAAGTTTCTTTTTGCTCAATCAAGCATCGATTCTCTTTTACTTCTATTTTAACAGCTGCAGCAAGTAGCTTAATTCATCATTCCCAATCCCCATAAAGGTTAAGGCCCATTTCTCAAGGAAAAAAGAACAAACATCCAATATTGAATTGATTTGTGCGTTTTACCAAGGCAAGGCACCACATACAGCCATTGTTTTAACTGCCCCAGAATATGAGTCAGACATTACAGCGCAAGACATGCAGAACAGAGCAGGCTCTTTGGGATGCGGATAAGGTCTCTGGACTACAGCTGTCAGAATGACAAGAGGTACAGTAGATATAAAAGCTGAAATGTTCTCTATTTAGTTTTCTTCCAACAAAAAAAGGAATAGTCTACAGTCAGAGCACAACTGTATCCATCAGCAAGGATAAGAAGAACGCAGGAAGGAAGGAAACAGCTGTGATATCAGTGTGTCACAACATCTACTTCTCAGGTTCCTCTTGGTGAGTATCACATTTGAATTTGAAAGAGGAACTGTCAGAGGGTACTTTTCAATGTATCTTATGTGATAATAAAATCACCCGAATTAGACTCGATGAGGCAAAGTTCAAGCTTTGCGAACTGTGTGTGAAAATGGGTGAGTGTGCCAAAACCATAATGGAGAAAACATTTCTTCAGCCTTCGTTGTCTGTTCAACAGCAATCAATTTTCTACAGTAAAATAACCAAATGCATTCTAAGCACACAGTACAAGGTACAGTAAAAGATTTGAACTCTATTTTACACCGCCAAAGAATATGTTCGTAGTTTACTGAAGGGTGGATTATGATCTGCCATTCACAGCCAACCCTTTGCCTTTTCCCTATTAGCCTGTACAAGATTAACACTTAAAAAAATTACTAGCTATATATTATGTACAAGTTTACCACAGGATTCCTACATTAGTTGGTGCATTAGTCTTCTGCATTTCATATACAGGATATAGAAAAAAAAACATGGAAACAGCCACGTTAAGTCTGCCCACTTTCCAACCGTACATGATGGTGGAGGATGACTTGCTTTATAAAGTTCTGATTAGTAACGACTAAGACTTCAGAGATCATCTTCATGCCGGGATGCTTTTATCTTCCACTAGCCACACACATTGCAGATTTAAAATATAATACTGTAAGATTTGAATGTATTACTTTGTCAAATATTAGGACATCTAAAGCTCTTTTCTCCCACATCTTTACAAATCTCTCAGTGATGCAAGCCTTTAATGTTTTCCTTATTTTCTCCGAACCCTGCATGCAGACGTATATAATGTCACTAAGTTGTTACTTTGCTGAACATCCACTGTATTATAGTACAAACAGAAAGCGTGGCGACTTCAAGTAAGTTTGTATGTACAGCCATGAGGCCTGTGACCTAAATGGTAAACAGACATGGTATTTTAGCCTGAATGTTTACACCCGTCCAGATGAGGTGTTTCATGCACGTCAGCAGGAGTGACTGAAACATCCCCTGGACAAGGTGTGCTGGGTGGAAACTAACACCAAATTTCACACAAGTATTGCTTCACTTGCATTCATTGTATCCGTAAAAGTTTTGTTGAAACTGAGGTAAAACTGAAATACATGTATTCTTATACACATTTTCTGGAGTTAAATCAAGTTTCAAAGAGAGTTGAGCTTTAGCTATCACACCTCTACAGCTTCTCCCACCGCTTTATCACCATGGTAACATACTGTAGGCTCGCTTCAGGAGCTTCCTGAATATATGAATTAAGTCAGGCAGAAAACAGAGAGGAAAATATCCATATCTGCTTTTCACACATCAGCGCCCATTTCCATAAGCTTCCCCCTCACTTGGAAAGCTTTACAACCTTCCCACTTAGCAGATTCCACCTTTGCTACATGGTACCAGACTTATCGCTGGCATCACTGGACGTATTCATATTAGAACCAGGAGCTGTATTGTTACTTGGAAACATCTTTTCAGTGGGGGTTACAGCAGGGCTGCCGACCCCTGACGAGCTAGAGCTGCTGGAGCGGTGCTGGGTGGGAGGAGGGCGCACTGGTCTCATGGGCGGGGGGCGTAGCTGAGCCCCGACCAGCCGAGCGGAGAGAGCGGGTTTGAAGGTGGTCATCATCTCTGAGGTGGAGCTGCTGCTGCGGCGCATGGCTGCATCCGGGTCACGGATCATAATGGTATGAAGTGGACTGCCAGGCTCGGAGCTAACTGGGTTCTTCATGGGCTCCAGGGTGTCCAAGACCACGTCGGGAGCCTGCTTAACGGTGTTCTGTCGCTCCAGCTCACGTAGCTCATGGAGTGCTGTGGTCATAGTCTTCTCTATGTCCTGGTAGAGGAGAGATGAAGATGAGGAGAACAGAACAATCAAGAATAACAGCCAGGTCTGTGACAGGTCTAGCATTTAAAATATGACACTTAAAGGACTATGTGTTAATAAGTTTTAGCTCCTTTACTACAATTCACGCATATTTAACATTATTACAGTGAAGATTAAGACTTTATGGTTTTACAATTCTTATGTCTTTTTCCTACAGTTCCCTATACTTCCAGGCACCCATTGGTTTTCAATTAATTTCTGCAAACTCTTGAAACTTGTTATGTTTTATAATCCATCATAGTAAATGTCAAGTCTACAATAACTTTTGTCAATGTTACATTATTGTTGCATGTTAATGTAGTTTTATCATATCATACGGAAATTAGTGCAAAACAATGGATGCCTGGAATGGTAAAAATAAAAATGGTAAAAATACATCCATAAAACATAGCAGCATGGTCTGCAAAATGGTTATTTGAGACATTAAAGGTATAACGAGTAGGATTTTCCTAAAAAAAAACCAATGTAGACTCACACAAAAATAACCCCTCTTACAGTAATCATCAATGACCCACTAGAAGTGTGTGGCGGTGTCTGTATCTGCAGAGACCCTGCCCTCTGCCTGTATGTTCTTATTTTGCTGTGCTCGGGACGTTTCTGCTCATCAACCTTTGGGCAGTGGTGTGTAGCCCCCAGCCAATAACAGCACGCAGGGTATGAGGTGCGGGAAATGTAGTGACCAGTTGCCAGATCGTAAGTATGCGGGACCACCAGAAGCTCTGAGCCGGGGGGGAGGAGCCAACTTTGAATGTTGTGTTTACAAACGGCAACCGACAAATCCTTCTCATTATACCTTTAAGTATAAGTGATTTGTGGTAAATGGGCTAAAATATGCAAAACAACTAGTATGGTCCTGTAAATTATTCTATTGGACTACTTTATGAGTTCAAACTTTGTGTTTATAAAATTGTGAGATTTTAGATGTAATTTGTCTTTTTTTATACACACAGCAATGAAAATATAACTTTTTATACTTATGTTACTTTTTATTCAATATACTGTATACCATTTTGAAATGACCCATCAGTTCTAGTCAAGTTAAAATAAACACTGAACATTTTATGTTCTGATTGTGTTTGGATCTAATGGCTGCAGCCATTAGCTGATGAGAACAATTTGGTGCCGAACCTTCAGCGCTCTTTATTTTGTTATTCAGTTCCAGGCCTCTGTGTCCTTGAGGTGTGTCTATCTCCCAGCTGCAGTCTGGCCCTGACATTTAGTCCAAGTCCCAGTTGCTGCTCTCAGATTGACAGCTACATCAGGGGGCCTGGCTCTATTCTACCAAACCTTTCCAATCCGCTTATATGCTATAATTACCTGACACTTCATATCAAGTCTGATACTGACACCACAGAGTTACCAAACAGAGATTTATAAACAAATTATACCAAAAGAGACAACTTCTATTTCATAGTATAATTTTTTCCTTATTTTCCCCATCAGTTTTGCCTCTACCTGAAATTACCCACCCTTACCTCTGCCAGAGCTTCAGTCTCCAGTGATTTGTGGTCCCCGAGGCTGCTGTGACGAGTGGCCCCTGGCACCGGTCTCAGAGGGTGGCCCTCAGGATAGGCCTTCCTGTCTGGATAGTTGATGCTTCCCGCACTGCCAAAGGTGCCGAGGCGCCTCTTTTCTGGGCTCTCCATACGACTCTTGCTGATGGACACCTTGTGGGGGCTGCTGGGACAGGCTGCAGCCCGCGGCGGAGTGTCAGCCACTCTGGTGGGGCTGTGGGTGTCTGTGCCACTCCGATGACGTGGGATTGCAGCTCCATCGGACCTTAACCTTACCCTGTGGAGAAGGATCAGATCACACCAACAGTCAAACAGGAAAACTCCTCAATAGTACTCAGGAGAACTTTTAAAACAAGAAAGGTGTTATTCTTAATTGTATCCACCTCCCCATGACTCCTCCAAAGTTGTAATCAGGCGATTGTTCACATGGTGACGGGGCATCATTTTTGGATGAACCCTTATCATCCAGCAATGGTCCACTGCTCGCTTCACTATCTGCTTTCTGGCTGAGGTTATCTGAGAAAGCATCATCCCTGAAAGAGCAAAGACACTGGTGGTGAGCACAAGCTACACACCATGAAGTACATGTAGACCTACAATAGTTAAATTATATTTTGGTGAGGAATATTGACTGTAACTTTGTCCAACACAACAGTTTATTGTAATGTTGTCAGCTTCACTAATGATTATTTGAAATTAGCTAAAAAGCTATTACTCACAGGTCTTGTACTACAATGTACTGATGTGGGATGAGGCCATCCACACCATTGTGGCGGCCCTCCCACCAGTCTTCAGACGCTCTGTGATACAGAAGCAGAGAGGCTCCTTTCTTGAAGGACAGCTCCCTGGGACTGCGTCCCACGTAGTCAAACTTAGCGATGGCCTCAATCTGTTCAACCTCTAAAAACACAAACAGACAAAGAAAAATTGACAAAAAGCTTAATAAACTGCTTAATAGACCTCAATAGGGCAACGTTCATATTGAGATTAAGATCTCTTTTCCAAGAGAGACCTGAGAGCAAGAAACATTCACAGAACACAATCAACACAACAGAAACAACACAACTGCACAATAACAATGAATTAGAAAAGACAGTTACAAGAATCATAAAAAACATCAGATAATAAAGCTCTAAAATCTCCAAGGGGAATGTAAGACTGTAGTTTGAGAGCAGTTTGTAGTTCATTCCATTTAAAAGGTGCACAGTACCTGAAACCAGTTCTGCCAACATTAGTGCGTACATGAGTGATATCTAAGCTGAAGTAGTTACTGGAACGTGTACTGTAGTTACTAGATTTAAATGAGAGAAGAGATGTGAAGTAGTTTGGAAACTTCAACAGTAGAGCTTTATGAATGAACAACATGAGATGGCTGTTTCTTCTTGACTATAAGGAGGTCCATCCAACTGTGTGATACAGAGTACAATGATGAGTACACAATTTGTTGTTTGTGATAAAGCGTAATGAACTATGATACATAGGGTTTAACAGCTGAAGTGTTGATGGGGCAGCATGACAATACAGAATGTGTCCATAGTCAAGGACAGAGATGAAGGTTGACTGCAGAATAATTTTACGGTTGGAAGAAGACAGACATCCTTTAATTCTATACATGAAGCCGAGCTTGATTTTTAATTTTTGAGTCAAGATATGATAATCTAGGCTGTATCTTTCCTTGACTTGATCAAAAACATAATTCACAATCCTGGGTCTTATTAGATTAAAATAAGATGTTTGCCTAAATTTAAAAAGAAAATCTAGTCTTGTGTGCGGTGTCTTTCAACACACCAACCAGCAGGGGTCAGTCACGGTAAACTGTATGGTTAACACTATGGGTTTTATTTTGAAAAACCTACCAGAGGGGTGCAAAGACAGTTATAGTTAGAGTTAATGAAGATGAAAAGCAGTTTTGTTCAAATTTGGTTTGAATTATAAAGTAATGGAAATAGAAGGGGTACGGTCATCACAACATGGTTGCTTGGCTCTTAATTTGACACCAACTGGTTTTTCTTCCATGAAAACTGAACTGCTGCCAGAGGACACCAACTGAACCGACTACAGAACCTACAGTGCAACACCAGAGCCCATAACGTCATATAAGACTCTCAGTATTAAGGCCAGCAAGAGCAGCAAGCGATCAGCCTTTGTTGTCTTCTCCAAGTAAAGCAAGAAAAGAGAGAGAGAGAGGGTCGTTACAAACGCAGCCAACAGCACAGATGAAGCTCAGAGATTGGGTTACCCCGGTCTGACCTAACACACTCCATACTTCACAGACCTGTCCACCGACTCTTCACTGACAGCACAGGAGATATTATTCTATGCGTTACCCGTGTTTTGGCTTTTGTGCCTGGCCCAGTTATGCATTCAAAGCTCAGAGGAGAATTGGGGAAATACTGCACAAAGGAGAGAGTCCCAGGAGAATTGCTGACTAACACTGAACAAAGAGCAAGCAAGGGAGGAGGGAGAGAGGAGAGAGACTCACACACACACACACACACACACACACACACAGAAAGACAGATCAAAGAGGCAGTACTGCATGCCAACACTGTTTACTCAACTTGCCTTCAGCTTCAAACATCACATAAGCCTTTGCGATCATAAGCTGTTGCAGCGCAAACCTCACTCAACTCTCAGTCAAAAGCACTTCATAAAAAAGGTCAGCCTGTATGTAAGGCTTTCTCATCCACAAAGACTACTAAAATCACACCACATATATTCTCATGTGAAATCCACGTAATACTATTTGCCATGATGTGAACTCCTCTTTGAATGATCAAACAACAAGGCAGTAACATCTATCAGACAATTTCTTTCATACTTGTCTCCAACACAATTGTAGAATTTGCCTCCTCTTAACTAGATCTGCTGTAAAACTGCTGTCAGTATTTTCTATCTAAATGTATACTGTAGAATCTGAGAAAATAATGATAACATCTACCCCCAGCTCTGATATTGACAACAGTGTACGCAGGCAAGACCCACAGTTCACATGGCTACTGACATTAGATGCAGTGAAGGAAAAATGGCCTGTGTGAAGAAACAAGACTAAGAGCCATGCTAGTGGCTCCATGAGGCTGTATTTAGGCATTAACGTCAGCATGCTAACATGCTCACAATGACAACATTAACATGCTGATGTTTAGCAGGTATAATGTTTCATGTTCGCCATCTTAGTTTAGTGTGTTAACATGCTAACATTTGCTAGTTAGCATTTAACACAAAGTACAGCCACAGACGTTAATGGATATATTATTACTGTAGTTTTGCAGGTATTTAGTAGTAAAGCAAAGCATTGGGCAAATTAAAATTTTGACCCGAGGATGTCGCTAGATGGAAAGTTAGGGTATCGCCAAAGTAATTACAATTTATCCTGAGGGCAACATGAATATCTGTACCAAATTTCCTGACAATCCATCCAACTGTTGTCAGGACATTTCACTCAAAACCCCAAATGTCAACATGATGCTGGCGCTAGAGGTTAAGTCAGGGGATCACCAGAGTCAGTATAATTCATCCTCTGGGGACCATGAATGCATGTACCAAATATCATGACAATCCATCCCATAGTTGTTGAGATACTGGACCAAAGTGATGGACAGACGACCAACAGACCAACATTGCCATCCCTTGAGCCATGCCGCTAGCATGGCTAAAGCCATACCTGGGTAATCCAAAAAAGGGCCCTTCATAGGAAATAGAAGAAACACGACTGCTATGATGTACTGACCTTCATCACTGGTGTGTGGTTCAGTTCCATTGTCAGCCTCGTCAATAGTTCCTGGTTCACTGTGGGGGCTGTCACTGTGGGAGCAAATGGAAAGCAAAAAGTCACTGATATGTAGACATTGGAGTATGACAAATATTTTTTTATGAACAATAAGCATGTGTAAGCAGGTGAATAGCTGATAAAATAACACAGCTTTTCCTCTTAAGCTCTGAACAAGTTGGAGTTGACAGAACTGTAGTCTCAGCATAATTGTACTTTGCTCACGTGTTCCACACCTGGTCTAGCCAATACTCACCAGTACTCCTCCCCCCCAGTCATGCACTTTTCATACACTGGTCCGTCCAGCTCACGTTGACTGGGAAAGATGACTTCATTGTGGATGATGATGGTCTTGATGACCTCGTTCACGTGTGCCTGGCATGCTACGGGATCCTGTCCGTCTGGGATGGGCATCAGGGTCGGACCAAAGCAGATTGCCAAATTGTATGAATCCATCATGTTCTCGTCACTGTACTGGGAGAGACTGTGGGACAGGACAGAGGGTTTTTTTTCTGTGTATACAAATATTACTGATGAAAGCAACCTTTAACAACATCAGATAACATAAATACAGTATATACTGTTCAGATTAAGTTGTTGTCTAATGTTAGTCTGTGTATTAAAAGACCTGTCAATCAAATTGGGAGTGATAAGGCTACAATTCTGTTTTATATTTCTGTGCTTTGGCTACCCTTTTCTTTACATTTGGATTATAGATTATATCATTAGACTGGTTATCACATTGTTAAGCCTGCAACAACTGATTTTTTTGGCCACTTGAGGATTTTTGAAACAAGCAGTGGACCCAGCACTGACATATTATCTCCTTTTAAGTTGATATGGTGAATGTGTGAGCAAACAGTTGCGTCTTTATACATCCAGCAGACAAGGAGCAACATTATCTTTCAATTGGAGTCATGTTTCTGGCCACCTGGCAAATGTAAGTCTAATATTCACTCTCCTTTTAGCACCGTTTTGGTCTCCACCAACTCCTGAGGGAAATATCAGGCTCTTTAGCTGCTAAATGCTCCACTATGGTCACCATCTAGTTGCTAAGTTTGTTGTTTGTTCGAAGCTTTTTCTCTGAAAATGACACTGAACCAGAGAAGTAACGTTGCGGGCCAGAGAACCAAAACATTGAGCTGAAAGATACTTAGAGCTGAGGGGAACTACAGTCAGGTGATAATTCTCTGTGAGTTCATCACTATTTGTGACCCTGTTCACATACAGGTAGTCATGTGGTAGATTGTTAATATAAGAATACTGATTATAGCTGCTTTAAGTTATGAAATATCAATCCCATAATGCCTGAAAATGAACTATGTAGCAGAGACATCTCTAGCAGAGAGTTACTGGCTTCAACTGAGTTCAGTATTGAAATACAGTATTACATGCTTCATTGCACAGCTTAGTTAGACATTTGCTTAAAAAGAGCTCAACCCCTTCAACAAATCGACTTAGCCAGCACATGCCACAACCCACTCTTGGTAACCAAATCACTCAGTGCTGCAAGAGGAAGTCATAATCAGTCCTTGCACATTATCAACAAGCTGAGGCTGAGCAGTAAAGCCACAGCTGGAACAGCTCCAGCACCGAAGGGGGTATAGACGAGCAGAGTAAAACCTGAGGTATGAAATCAAACTCTTTGTTCTGCAGGCAAACCCAGTAAAAGGAGCATTAATAACATCCATTATGTTAGGACAGGTATACTACTTCAGCGAGGCATGAGTTTCTGAGCCCATAAATAACTTCTAAAACACTGCAGACAGATGTAGCAATAAATAGCAGGTTGTTTTTTTTCCCCGATATGTTTTTGGATCTTGTCTTTTCACCTGACTGTAGCTATTCTGTGTTTCTTCAACATGAATTTTCCCCAGTAAAATTAAATTTGCATGTAAGTTCAGTTAAGTTCAAGATTCAATCACATCACTGGTGTCTGTGAAAAGAATAAACTCGTCTCTACATGCTCTTCTGCATACACCAGGGCCTGTGGCTTAAAATGTAACGTGGATCGGCGCAAACTCACTGATTGAGAAAAGCAAAAAGGTATCTCATGACGATTATGATGGTGCGAGGAAGAGTCACAACAATCTGCTGGATGTGGTGCGCTCTCTCGGCTCCAGATTCCAGCTCTGAAACACAAAGGACAGAAATAGAAAGGTGTAACATCAGTGGTCTACGCTGCAATAAACAAGAGACAAATACAAGCTTTCAAGCTTTTATATATATGGCACTGAGACTATAACAACACTGTCCACTAAAATATAATATAAAACAGACCCTAGCAAGGAAAATTGATCAAAGTGAGCAAGCAGAGGAGATTCTGAGAGCTGTTATTTGACACTTTAATAGATGCCCCCTGCTGCCTTTCACCAGACCTCTAAGGCACACTGAGTGATCAAACTATTACTGTAGAAACAGTGGGGAAATGTTTCTGTGGTCAACTCGCACACGGCAGACTGATGTGGCACACACTCTCCTCTTCCTACTGGCTTTCTGTTAAATATCAGGCAGACAGCCCTGGTGTTAAGATTGCTTCCATGTGCTGCACAGCATGCCTTTCTCTTCTTCAGTAAAGCTGAGTTTCTAAGAAACTGCAAGGTGCGTTCTCTCTCTTCTATTTGACCAGTCCACTCACGACTGTGATGGCTTTGAATATTTTCTGCTGTGCGTGACTCACTGATGGTGGAGATGAAGTCCAGGAAGCGCTCCTTCGGGAAGAGCGGGTTCTCCAGTCCTCTGAAGTACAGCTTCAGCACCCCTGCCACTGAGTTGATATCATGCTCATTCTGGTCATCAATCAAGGGATCTTCACCTGATTAAGAAAAATAAGTGATGACATTTGATGAGTTGTAAAATGTGTCAAATGGGTTAACCCTGTTTAAATATTTGTGACATGAAAAAGGGAAATATAATGCTTTCTGTCTTCTACTCACCTCTCTCAAATGAGTTCTTAATATCATTGACTTCCACCTGTGATCCTGGCACGCGAAATATGCCTTGCTGCTGCAAACCTGAAAGAAATACAGCCCAGAATTTGGAGCTTTAGAGTTACACTAGCCACCATTATCTCCAAACCCCAGTGCCAGCTTCGTGAAAGCCCATTGGAAACACATAACACAGAGCAGGAAATGTAATCTGGTCATAAAGGGAGATGCGTATTTTTCCATGAGAGGGCCCCTCAGTGAGGCTGCAGCATATGGCTTCAGTTAGAGGGCTCCTAATCAGTTTTCTGGAGTTTCATTAGGTCCAGATCCAAGGGAAAGGCCTGCAGGCTACAGCAATGAGCTGAAGACAGATGTGAAGGTAGACAGGGAGGAGTTATAAAGAGAGTGGGGTGGTGGCTGAACTGACTAAACAAAGACCAATGGGACATTCAAAACTCTCCGTGTGTGATCTATTGTTATGAGCTTGTCAAATCACTGGCAGGCAGCTGAGCGCCTCAGAGACTGAGGTGGAGAGCAGAGCAGGTCAGCCTCTGTACCTGCGGCTATTTGTGGAAATAGATTGCCTTGTCCAATAGCTGCTGTCACTTCTTATGAGACTGAAGGAATTTTCAAAGGACTTCATAGTTTGCTTTCTTTTTCTGCCCTTTCACTCTGAAGTAGTAGTCACAGCAGCGTGACGCCAGACTTACCGTATAGGTTGATGTATCTGATGCAGCTTTCAACAACAAGTGGGATTGGTTGACCTGAATCCTGAAATGAAATGATGTGAAAATAAATAAATACAGACAAGGCAGGACAAATAATTAATGAGAAATAATATATGATTAAAAAAGTAAGTAATATATAGTATTTTGTGTAACCTTTATACAGTACCACTATTAACTATACAATGTCTTCATAAGGTATTAAACACACATATTCTCCTATATTCTCCTTTCAATACATACAAATAACAAATCCCCTATTCTAGTTCACATTAATTAAAGATATGCAAGACAGGAAAAGTCTAATGCCTCATAAACATCTACTAAGCAAGTCCCATGAGCAGTGTAAAACAAACAAAAACACACAAAGTACAGTACAAGCAACTGTTATTAATAACCTGATGTCACAGAATACAAACAGTTGTGGAAACTAGCAGCATGCAAAGTGTAGTCCGAGCAGTAGCCAGTGTATTTCTACTATTAGTCTAAAAGTTTTAATGCCTTTGTGCCCTGATCTGTACTCTCCAACTACAGCGGTACCTGAATGCGGGTACGGGCATTCCTTCTTCCTCTGGGACAGAAAGCAACAAGGCACAGAGTAGCAGAGGAAGAGAGGGCAGAGAAGCACAAAGTTAGAAGCCAGCTCAGATGACGAATGACCCCTCTGGAGGTTAAAGAAGGCTAAGCACAGGGACTGGCGACAGAAAAGCTACAGAGATGCAGTAAAGGGTTGGGTGCACTGAGGGACAAAGCAGCCCCACTGCTGTCTCCTGCCTCTCAGTCGCCTAAAGAGTGACTGGATTTAGAAATAAAGCCAGAGATGGTAAATTGTTCTGGAGGGGAATAAAGAGACAGCTGACTGCCGCTCTGTCTGCACCGGCAGAGCCACGGAAGAGAGGAGGAGGATTAGAGGTTAAACAGAGGCGTTATATCATGATCAAGGGCAGCTGGAAGAGGGAGGAACAGAAGGCCAAAGTGAGGAAGAGAATGAGAGCGAAGGCTCTAGCTGCCTTCCCCTCCTGCTCCACAAGGGCCGCTCAGTCATACACCACCACCACAGGGTACCTTGATGAAGGTCTCCATATTGCCGTTAAACAGCTTATGGTTATACGTGGAGCGTGGCCTAGGCTTCCGCATTTTCTGTGGTTTAGGGGGAAGGGTGGGGGGCCTGGGAAATGGACAAAGGGAATAAAAACATAGTCTGTGAAAAGTGTAGAACCAAACATGGAGGTTCAAAAGCAGGTATAAAAAAAGTGTTCCTAAAACAGAGCACTAGAATATCCTCTGTTTAAGTAAAGAAAAAAAGAGAAGAATCTTTATTTAAAAGTTGAGAAAAACACAAAGTGGGAAGTTTCATTAAAGAGGTCTTTGATCATTAAAGCCTGATAAAAGTCGGCCCACTAATTACTACTGAGGGATTGGGGTGTGCAAGGCTCTAGGTCTGGATCTTCAATAAAACACTTCTTGACTCACTAAAAACAAAGCACAGATTAATGAACATTCTTAACAAGGCCAATAAAATCAAGCCCGCCAGTTGGTATGTCATGTTGTTAGACAGAAAAGTTCAGCATTAAACCAGCAATCCAAACATATAATATACTGATACATGTCGGAACTCATAATTACATGATTCCTCACTGAAAACACAAATATATGTTTCCTACGTCATTCTATTAATAATAGATACCAAAATGCAAAAAAAAAGATGTAAATATTTTATCCAACATTATAAAATCATGCGTGCTTATGCATACTCTCACAAGCACATAGAAACACGCAAGCACAACTTATCTCGACAAGTTCAGCGAGACGCAGCTGAAAGTTATTTTAATATTTATGACAATTCTTTATGAAAGAAACCACAATGGCACTATGCTGTATGTGCAAGCGGACGTGTCATTTTTGGGAGCGACAATAGAAACCGTTAACCCATGGCCAGTTCATGCAAATTTTAATAGACATTATTAATTAATATAGACATTCATTTTATGTCTATATAACATACTGAGACACTGCTTGACATTCATCGACTGCAATATTTGTAAAGCCATGCAATGTAGTCAAATATTGCATATAAATAATTAATTGTTTTTAATAACATATTTTTTGATATGCTTTTGTCTTCCTTTCTCTTTGACAGTAGAATTTAACATTCTGACGATATGAAAAAATGGTATGAGCAGATGCTTCATGGCTGAAAGACAGGAATCTCAAAGGACATCATACCTTGTAGTTCCACACTCGGCCCTTTCCCCTGTGGAAACGACAAAACACAAGAGGGACACGTTATATCTTTGTGGTACATATTATACAGACTCCAGTGTCCACCGTCACTGAAGGGTTTGATGGGAGACAACATGACTATTGAGAGAGCGATGAATGGAGCAGTGCTAACACCATTCATTGGACAAAGCTATTGAGCAGTCGTCGCTGAAACCTCAGGGGACCCAGAGGACCCTGTGGGGTTATAGACCTCCTCTCAGAGCAAAGAAAAGGGGGTGGCGGCTGCAGTGTGTATATGTTGGAGAGGGAGGGGTCCATCAGTGGTGACACTGAGCAATGTCTGTGCTGGCTCACTGAGCCTTTTGTTACAGGCTTCCAACAACACATGCACATGTTAGAAGCATATACACTGAGCATTTTGAAAGAAAGCAAAGTCATCATCAAACTATGGTCTTTTTGAATAATTTAAGAATACATCAAAGTTTAGGCTTCTGCAGAACAGAATAGAGCAGCTCAGACCCAGCTTTTCTTTATGAACTGAGAGTAAGAGTGTGCCTTTTTTCTTCCAGTGACTTGATTATCAACTGGAAGGGAGTCATTGTACAAAAAAAGCAACAATTGCACCAAAACATTCCAGCATTTCTCCTTTACCCCACCTAACAATGGACAGAGAGAGCAAAGGCTAACCCATTTCTCAACACATCATTCTGGCAGATGGGACATGGTCTCTGAAGCATTCATGTGAAGAAACAACAGCACATTTCCCAGACATCATTCCTCTGAGTGATAGCACTGTCTACCTCTGACCAACCAACCTCAAAATTGCACTGAGTTTCTCGAGCATGAGCAAAAAAAAATCTTTGTTGATTTTCCCCTAATTTCATATCCAGAAGTGCCAGAGTCCCTCAGTGATAGAGAGATGTGTATTCTATTCACATAAAAGGTGACAAGTACAAATCAAATTCACTGAACAAGAGAATTGGTGACTCCTTATCTGGGAAACAAGGGCTGGCAGATATCCCAGCGCCGCCTTGTCTGGTGCCAAAGCATGACATTATGTTTTTATTAATACACCCATCAAGATGTAAACGCCATGTGGCACTCGCCAGTCTCATCTTGTTCCCTCTGTTATGCTCACAAACAACCACGCACATACACAAACACGCCAATTTGGTTGTGAAGCAACGAGCTTATGAGCACGACTGAACCCTGATTGATCACCTGAATAATTAAACATGGGTGGTACCTGGAGATGCCATATGCCGCATTCATACACTCTCTCAGCTGCTCCACTGTGGAAATATGTAAACAGATCTGTCTGGAGATTGATATGAACTATAAGTGTGAGTGTTTATGAGTGCGAAAGCATGCAGCTGGACGTTTGCCACAGAGCTCAGAGGGATTCACAAGGACTTCTTGAGGTCCAGAAAGCTCGACAGAGCAAAATAAATTATTAAGTAAGACTTTGACGAATGAATGAATCCAAGGTGTGAAATCTGGAAATATGCATGTGTGTTGCAAGGCCTCAGCTGTCCATGCCTGATGCCCTTTTCTATTAGGTGAACCCCTGATGCAGGAGCAGCTGCAGGAATGGGCCTGGGTCTGGTCCTGCTGATTGATTGGGCGTAAACTGTTCATGGCTGAGGTGACAAGAGGACCCCTGGGGAAGGGAGGGGCCGAGGGAAGCCTTCTCTTACAGCCTGGAAATAGAAACCCTCCCTGCGGCTATACCATATACAGACTAACCGGATAATGCCTTAACCAATGGGGATAAGTAGAAAGGGGAATGGATACCTCAGAGTAGATGTGGTCTGCTTTTGGTGTGATAGTTTTCCATTTGAATATCAACTCTCATTTCCTCTTTCCTTCCTGCGTCCCTAAAAAAAAATCTGTCTTTGTAGCCTCCTGTACCTCATTCCCTGCTGCTTATTAGATAAGGCCTGCACCACTATAACCCTGAAGGCAGCGATTTTACGGAGCTGTGGTGGGATTCTGTGGGTCATAATGACAGGACGAAACATTAGGTCAGGCGCACGCCATTAAAAGACAGACACCGAAGAAAGATGAAGAGAAAAGACTCCTTACCTTCACCCAGGGTCTGCTTCAGTAAGTCATGCTTGGCCTGCAGCTTAATGATGAGGTTACTGCCATTCAGGTACTCCTTGAATTTCTAGACAGAGAGATGAAGGCAACAATGAGCGAGCAGCAGCACTAATCCAGTGTAACAGGAGCCCAGTCAAACAATTCAGTGTTGCTCAAATCAGCATAAATTCAATCTGCTCTGGCTTTAATTTAATTTCTATTTTCAGAGCATGTGGAAATGATGACTGATGGCTTGATTTTGAAAAGCAGTGCAAAGCTACAGTTCTCAGCAGGATGGCAGGCATTAACAGTTTGGACCAATAGGCAGATCAAAATGGACATGAACTCACTGAAAAGTAGAACATTTCAGTCTCCTGTTGGTTCGCCCTCCTCTTGGCTACATTCAGCTTGCTCATGTAGGACTCGGAGGCCACAGACTTAATGGACTCAGTGGAGCGGCTGTGTTGGAAGGCATCCGACACGTCAAAGTCCTCTACCGTCAGCATGTCCTGCAGTGTTTGCATGGTGGCATCCAAGGTCTTTCTCACCTACACAGACGGGGGAATACAGAAAGGAAAGACGATGACAAATGAAGCACCATATCTTACTTAGTCTTGGTTGTATTTTCACTTTTCGTGAGAGTAAAGGCAATTTCTTTCCAGGCCTTGATGGACCCAAAGTAATTGATGACATTTTCAAGGGCAAGAGTGAGTGATTTACAGCACTAGCATATTAATATCAAAGACAAATTGACTCCTGAACAATAAACAACCTTGGATTGCACTGAAATGACACCAAGCAGCATCCGGTTGTCTGTCCAGAGCAACCCGCAGGTCAGGCATACATCAGACTAAGACATGAAAATGAGGAGTGTCTAGCAAAGATACAAATTGTTCGTGAAATTACTGAAGTGTTGTTTGGGGCTGAGATTGATAAAGCTCATTTCCGGTAATGGCATGGCTCGTCCATTATCCTCCGGAGCACAAGACACAGGGAGACAGGGAAGAGGCAGAACACATTGGCACAGGAAAGTCTAACAGGCCCTGGTTATTATCACTCCCATTTGCACCTTTGTGTCTTAATGAGAAAGTCCTCTCTTCATCACACAATGGACAATTTCATATATAATTTCACAGCAAACACAACATTGGCTCTGTGACAATCTAAATATATTCTTGGCTCCCACAGAGCAGGGGTCATTGGAGAGTAATTGCAATGAGAACAGATGGTGATGTGGCCCTCCTACTTGGCTCTGGGGAAAATGAGACACGGCTTTCTGTTTTTGGGGGGTGGGGCTGAAGGTGGTGGGGGGTGGGCTGGACAGACATAGAGCCATGATAAATCCTCACCTCCTCATTCTCAATCTTTAGCGTAGCTAAGCGAGACTGCAGTTGGTGGTAGCGCATCAGGAGTTCAGTCTGGACAGGCTGCTGGGCGCTCACCTGGCACACCTGAGGAGGAGGATGAGGAACCATGGGTTAGAACAGAAAAAAATAGATCCGTCTGAAGCTTAAAGAATTACTTTGTAAAAAAAAAAAAAAAATCTTCAGTCAGTGATATCAGAGTTAGGTGATAAACAAAAGTTGCATTAGAGCTGCAGCATTTAAAGCATCTCACCTCATCTCCCATGTGTGGCAGGTACTCAAAGCGCATTGGAGGGCAGAACACCTGGTTATGCATATCCATGATCTTGTGCTTGTCACTGCGGGAATCCAGGTTGTCCACTGCATTCTCTATGATATCCAGTCCCTCGTGGCGGGATGTCTCCAAGTTGTACTCGGCAGATAAGTAGGTCCTGAAGGTCCGTGCCAAGCTAGCATGGTAGCCGAGGTCACAGCACTGTGGAGATAAAATATCTTATTAAAAAACAGGAAAACACTTAAACGTAAATGTGTTAGTAGATGGAATGGCAAAATGAGTAATTCAACACCAGGCTGAAAAACAGCGGTTGAAAGTTTCAAGTTTGTTTCACCTATGACCACACCCGGCATCGTAGATGGGTGTGGTCACAAGTGTGCTCTGTTGCACCCGTAACCACACCCAACAGTGATGTCACGGTGTACTGACCACACCCCGGTGTACACTTCTACATCACTGCAGCGAAGTTACACCACTGGAAGCAAGCAAAAAGTAGCAAAAGATTTTCAACTGGTGTTAAATTGCTCTTTAATCTGACAAATCAATAGACATTTTATCAGGGAGTGTGGAGGAATTGAAAAGTGCAAATTTCGGTTGTAAAGTCTGTCAGTTTGAGCACCTTCCTTCATGTTCAGACCTATTTAATGGACTAAATCCCAAATTACGTCCTGCTACAGATTACCTTTCAAAAATAGAAGTAGAGTTCACAGAATTACAGGAGCAAGCACAGTAGGACACCGGGGATAATTACAGACCCTTATCACACAGAGTGGTATGAAGTAACCTAATTAAGTAGAGGATGGTAGTGAGGAGGTTTAGAGGGAGCTTGAGGCAACTGACAACTCTGTGAATCACTAAGTAAACGCTCTTTAGCACTCTTTAGCACTGAGGAAGTAGTCTCCCTACTTTGGTGCAAAAGCCTCATTGCACCACTCAGTCAAAGTGGCTCAGTAGACTAAAGACTAAAGGGAGAAAATTAGCCTCTTTATAAACAAGCAAACTGAGTGAGAACACATGCATATCTGCAGCAGCAGCCTGGAGCAGCAGATAATCAGGGAAGGAAGATTAGATACACTCTTTAATCCAAATACTGTTGACCACTTTGTTTTTTATCATCTTTCTCATTAAAGCTGTGCAAACACACTGTTGGTGTGTATACACTGCACATACAGTATATTAATATTTGCAAATATTTCTCATGTATTTCATATGTCACTCATTTCATTTAAATATATTCATGTTTACATAATTTTTGTTATTTATTATTTTACCCCCAATACTACCTCATACATTAATTTTAAAATGCTCTAATTTTAGTTCAGTTACATGTAAGCACCACAATAGACGTAATGCATGCATAACCACCATGTACTGAATTTTTGTTTTATTCTTTTGTGCTGTGTGATATAACTATTTGCTGCTGCAAAAATTAAATTTAAGCTCAACCATATTAAGCTTATTTTCTAAGTATAAGCTTAAATATTTTATCATGACACCACTGACCAACCTCACTCATCACAGCATTCATCAGTTCTGGGCAGCGCAGTGGTTGAATAAACTCAACATGTTGTTTGGAATTACACTTCAACAATTTAAAGTGATGCTGACTGACAAAGCTGACTGACAAAGCTGACTTCTTGCTGCGTGAACGTCTGGTCTGATGAGCGGTGTGCAGTTACTCTGACATGACAAACAGACCCTTTTTCCTCCTCTGCCCCGCTTGTGGCAGCCAGACCAGTCATGCTCACAATCCCATTCCCTGCAGCTCAGGAGGATTTGGGATGACACTGACCTTTCAGTTTCAAGACACTGGATCCATCAAAGATGCACAGCAAAGAGACAGGGATAGCCATGAATCGGGCTCTCAGCATGTCCAGCTACCACCGACATATCACCATCACACTATTCATACTATTTCACTGCAATTGTTTTAAAATCACACGTAATGTTTATTATATTATAGAAATCTCACTGAAATCATATCTCATCATGCCTGACCTGGAAAATGTGCATCTATCACTGGTGGCTAATGTAGCGCCGTATGGTGGTCTGGCCTCCAGCAAAAATGTGACAGCCAGGCCATTAGCACACAGAAAAGGGGAAAAACATTCATATTGAATGGCTGACAGGTTACCCTCTGTGATGGAATTCCGACTGTAATATTTACGTTTTTTTGTTTGGTGTCAACAGCCACAAAGCCCATATTCACTGCCATTTGTCACGTAAACTGCGACACAGGCGTTTGTAACAAAGTATGACTTCACAATTCAACCTTGGTCTACTCAACTCATCGACAGTCAATGACAAAACAACATGATTGAATACAGGATGCAACATTGTAAAACACAAGAAAAAACACAACACAGAAAATATAACTTTTAGCACATCTACCTAATCTTGATAGTACAGACTACAATAACTACAGTGCAGTAGTTCTGAAACCCAAAGCCTTCAATTAAGATCAGGAAAAAAGTATTTTTTTAGCTTTTTGAAGGGGGTGTGGCTTCTTTGTGTTGGCTGTGTGTGTACTGCGCAATAGTGGAACTGGAAGAAAATAGCAAAACAGACAATGAAATGTCAAATGACAATGAGATTAAGCAAATAAAATCACAGAAAGCTGTATGTGTGCATATCTAAAGGAAGTAGATATATTTTAGACAATGATCTTGTCTAAAAATGGTCAATACAGACTTCTTCATCTTAATGTTCATCTGTTTGTCTGCAGGGTGACTGGTAGCAGGTCACCCGGGGCTGAGAGCCCAGTGCCAACCACATTAACCGCATTCATGCCTGCATAAACAGAGCCTCTGCTCACCAGCTGACTTTGACCGACTTCCAACCATTAGTGGTTTGCTCAACAAAGTCATCCTTTTAAACACTGCTAATCAGACTTTCCAGCAGTGCTACTGGCTCATAATTTGAATAAAAGTGACTTCATATTTAAGTGTTTGATGTAGGTTTTCTGGACATACTACAATAGGGATTATTGTGGGTAATAATGAAGGGAATATTATACATTGAGCTTGAGTTTTCCCTTGTAGTAACACACCTATAGCTTCTTAAGTCAGCATTAGAAAGGCTGCTCCCTCTACTCTGACCCATGAAAGGAGAGACCACAGAAGGACAGACAATAGACAATAGAGATAGAGTGTGTGTGTGTGTGTCTTGGGTCTTGTTTTTTACTTGGTTAGAGGCAGAGCATCATGAGGACATGCTGTGTTTGTCCCAGCAAAGCTCCCAAAAGTAGCATAAACAAAAACAAATGATCGAGACAGAGGAAAGGAGGCTGAGCAGAAATCATTCTGTCAACACTGATGCAGTCCCTTGAAATCATCAGTCAGACATCCTTCTGTAGCTGCATGATACTACAGATCGCTGAACTAATATCCATGTCAACAGCAGTCAGTCACCAGCATATCAGTGTTACGCAAAAATGAATAATGAAAAAATGACGGCAAATACATTTATTGGGGCCAACAGAGCAGCTTGAAAACAAACAGCTAACAGGCTGAGAGTGAATGAGACACAGGAACAGATGGTGAGAAAAGCGACAGTGCTGCAGAGTTAAATCAACATCAAGAAATCCCAGCTGACAGATGTAAACAAACACATGTGCCTAGCGCATACTTACATCAATCATATCAGAGACGTCATGGATGTAATATTTTGCCACAACTGCATTTGTTGCTGCCAGGTTCAACAAATAGTCGTTCCGGGCTTTTGTGCATTTCAGCTTATTCTCTGAGTACTTGGCTTGCCTCTAGAGGGGAGAGAAGAGACAGAGCAGATGAGGGGAAAAACCATCAGTGCAGGAAAATCAAGCAGTAGGGGAGGGTTTGAGTGTGTGCTCAGGCAGCTGCAGCTTTGGGACCATCAGACAGGTAGAGATGACAGGGAAAGTTTGGAGAAACGGGCTCTAGAGAAGCTGCCTCTAGATAGTGACGTGTTAGGTGCCACAGCCAGGCTTGCATTTAGTCATTATTGTGTCTCTCAACACTTGAGTACCAGAGGCTGCAGAATGCGGATGCTGACAAAGAAGCACTTAATGAGGCTCTGGCTTTAGTAAGCTGCATAGTTTTAAAATGTGTTTATTATATATATATATATATGTATGAAGTGTTTAACAGCTTAGTCAAATGTAGCATTAAAGGAAAGTTTGACATTTTGGGGAGTACGCTTATCCGCTTTCTCGCAGAAAGTTTGATGAAAAGATTGATACCACTCTCATGTTTGTACAGTCAATATGGAGCTGGAGCCAGCAGCTGGTTAGCTTAGCTTAGCATAAAGACTGGAAACAGGGGTAAACAGCTAGCCTAGCCCTGTCCAAAGGTAACAAAATCTGCCTACTGTACCAGCACCTCTAAAGTAAACTAATTAACACGTTATATCTCATTTGTTTAATCTGTACCAAAAAAAGTGTAAAAACAACAAGTGGGTGGAATTTGTTGCCTTTGGACAGAGCCAGGCTAGCTGTTTCCCCCCGTTTCCAGTCTTTGTGCTAAGCTAAGCTAACTAGCTGCTGGCTCCAGCTACATATTTACCATACAGACGTGAAAGTGGTATCTATTCTCTCATCTAACTCCCAGCAAGAAAGCGAATAAGCGTATTTCCCAAACTATTCCTTTAAAATACAATTCTTAAAGTATTTACCAGACTTATTAGAAGTCTTAGTGTCTTTTTGTGTTCAATCGTATATGTTAAAACTACATGGTTGGTTATCTGTGGGCCTGTAACTCCAGTGTGAATTCAGACAAATACATGCAATTGTACTTAGTAGTAAAGAACATAAACATAAACAGCATTTTCCATTAAGTGACATTTGGACATTTGTACTGAAAAACACACAACACATTGATTGTGCAAACTTGTGCTTAGCAGTATTGACAAAGTAGTTTTACTTTAGCAGCACAATGATTCAGACACAACTCAGAAAAGCATTACTGCTGTTTGAAATACAACAAAAGCATCATAATTCTAAAGCAGAGACATTTCGCCCATTACTTGAATTGTTTGTTTGTACATTTCACCATACATGGACATTTTACTTCCAATTTCACAAAGCCATTATGATGCAAATTTAAGCAGTGGGTTGGAGGAAAAGAGATTAACTTTTATTTCTTCCTCTTCCTCTTCCAAACTGTTTGCAGGCAGAGTAATGAGACAAAAGCTTAGAAACAAGACGCAGGGAAAAATAAGAATATTCATTGCCACGCTGTGTTATAAATAGTGTTCAGTTCCCGAGCCAAGCAGCATCTCTGAGGATACCAGCCTGAGGAGGGAGAAACACTGTCGTCCTGACAGTCTTTTGATTTCCTGCATCTGAGAGATAATGGGAGTTTCATTTGCATGAAGAAATTCCAGAAGAAGATCCAGAATAAAAAATGCATGGGTGCATCTGAAGTACAGTGTGCTCCAGAGACCACCAGCCCTAGACTGCTGGCAGAACAGACTTTACACAAACTAGAAATCTGCATATGATGGAAAGAGAGTTGGGTTATTGGCCGGGAGTAGTGCTGTTTGTTCAATGAGTATCTGGCAGCAGACCTACGGTATGCTCCTGAGACTTTCTGACATTATATTGTTGCCTGTCTGCTGGTCTATCTGTCTCTCTCACTCTCTCTCCAAGAGCTGGTTCTCCATTTAGAACTAGACTCGTCTATCCTCCTCATTCAGCTTTGAGGAGAAGCTGCTTAACCTGCAATAACTGATTATTTGGTCATATCATCATCTTTTAAGTTGATAAAAGTTGGTGAATTTGTTAGCATACTTTTCATATCCAGCAGACATGGAGCAACATTAGCATTCATTTGTAAGTCAAATATTCACTCTCCTTTTAGCTCTGTTCTTGGTCTTCACTAACTCCTGAGGAATATATCTGATTCTGTCTTCTAACAGTGACTTTAACAGCTGCTTGCTGTAATAAAAAAATGTCGGTATGAGAGTGAGACTGAACCAAAACAATTAAGTTGTGGGCCCAAAAACCAAAACAGTGAGTTAAAAGAAGCTATACAGCTCAGCTGAGAGGAACTGTTGTAGTGTGGGTTCCTCACCATGAGCGACCCCTTTAACACTACACGTAGTAATTAAATGCATTGTTATTTTAAAAATACTTATTTATAGCAGCTTTAAATGTCTTTGCTGGCCTAAATACCCAACTGATAGTTCAGGATTTCTAGCAAATCCAATACTCACCTTCTCCTTCATCTTCTCAATTTTTCTGACGAAGCTGCGTCTTGGTTGGCGGTCCTCGTGGCGCAGGAGGTTCACGTTGAGATCTCCGGACTTGCTGAACTGTTTCTCCTCCTGCTTCTCAGCATCTTTCAGCTTGCTCTCTGCACTGATGCTCTCAGTGTGGTACATGTGGTACGTTTTCATCACCTGCAGGAGGAGTATGACAACAGATTGACCATTAGTGGGGCTTATCGTCATCACATCTTACAGTACAGGTTATTGTAGGCTAGATGCTGTCAAGCCATGTTAGAAAAAGTGACAATCAGAGGATACCCTGGTTTTATCATCAGTGCATTCACTAGCTCATGGACTGAGAAAAACAAATACATGGGCAACAGTTGCTTAGTGTGTCACATTGAAATGGATGGGGAGGTTTTATGTCAATGCTGCATATAAAAGTAGAGCTGCAACTATAAATCGATTAATTGTTTCAGTCATTTTTCAAGCAAAAATTTCAAATATTCTCTGATTTCAGCTTCTCAAGGAGGATTTGCTACTTTTCTGTGTCATGTATATGACAGTAAATTGAAAATCTTTGGGTTTTGGGCTGTTAGTCAGACAAAAGACATCACTGTAGGCTCTGAGAAATTGTGAAACCCTTTTCCCACTGCTTTTAAAAATTTTATAGACTAAACAATTGATGGGTTAATCGAGAAAATAATCGTCAGATTAATCAATAATGAAAAGAATTGTTGCAGTCCTGTATAAAATAATAAAGAGTAAATAGATTTATGCTTTCTGCAGCGATGCATGGGGTGCAGTCTGAAACCTACAGTAGAAAGACATTATTAGTATTTTTATCTAGAGTCAGCCAGCAATAAATATGTAGCAGTGGCCACTGCTGGGAATTGTTAAAGGACATGTAAATAAGCTCTGACTCAGTTCACAGAAACTTTAAAAAATGCTGTTTTTGAAGAAGGATTGGCTTGGGAAGGGAGTATGGTTATTATTACTCCACTATTGTCATCTAGATGGTTTAACAAGCTTCTTTTTAGGCCAAATGCGAAAAAAAGCAAACCACAAACACACTTTTGTGCTTTTCTTCTCATATATCCATTCCCACAGCCACCCATACCTGTACATTGACTTACATTGAGTTCATACTGCCATATTTCCTCCCAAAAGTAACCAACAATAAAGAGATGAACAGGAAAGATCACATCTTTCAAGGTCCTCTGTGTCATTCCTTCCAAAATGTGATTTTAGCTTTTTCATGGTGGCCTGGTGGATCAATTTGGGCGTCAATACAGCGGTAACACAGATGTCACTACATGTGGAATATTTTAAGTGAATCCAGGGGCCCAGGGTTGTATGTGGTTTAGTCTTGGCTGTCAAACCTTCAACTCGCCCCATCATCCCCTCCTCACTGCGGCTTTCCCGGCCTCTACATCATTTCTACAGTAACTCTTCATCACCCCAGGCTTGTTCATTTTCAGCTCTTTTGTGCAGCAGAGTGACAGCATTGTTTTCTGTGTTCTCTGCAGTTACCTCCTCACTTTGATCTCTACTTAGACACTCAGAAACCCCACACCCCACTCCGACATGGTGATGACAAGACTGCAGTGACAGAAAACCCTCGTTAGACAAGACAGAAGCATCCTGAGTCGTTCTTAACTTGTCCCAGATGCTCAGTGAGAGAGCCTCTCCTCTCGGAAGCCCACTCTTAAGCCTCGTAAAGGAACGTCCAGATGTGAGCTGCGTCTTCAAACGTCGTGGGCATTCAGAATTTTTTATGTACACCCCAGGATGTTGGACAGTCAACATAAACAGTAGTTTATTTGTTTCCTGTGACCAAGTAAGTGATGCTCACTTGGTGCTGAACTTGAGCAGTAGGGTTCCTTTTATCTCCATGAGGGCTACTCATCAAAATCACATGTTTGCCGCTGGGTCACTCGCAACTACAATCTTCTGCTGACCTCTGACCCTGTGATGGTAATATTTAGCAGTGTTGCCACTTGAAGAGGCTCTATTTATTCCCTTCTCTGTGCTGGAATAAATATGACTCCTCTCCAGGCAGCGCAGGAACTCTTAGACCAACAAGAACAACAAAGTGACAAAGAGCTGTAAGGCAAACACCTGAAAGTAAAATAAATACACCAAATAAAAAGCCACGAGTCTATTCTCAGAGTGACAAAGCTCAACATTGATGCAGCTACTCCACGAAGAGAGAAACTAGGCTAACGCTCTGTTCCTCCCCAGGCTGTCAAACCGTTTCTTTCTAATTCCTCTGAAAATGTGCTAGATTTCCAGCCAACTTTGAACCATCTGACTACAGGACCTGCAGCTAAAGACACAAAGTAATTTGCAGGAAGACTGAGCTTCAGCTGTGTCTACAGGAGGTGTGTGTATAGTTGAGTCCTCTGACGACAGCCTAGGGCTATTTAACTCCTGAGCAGAGTCTCTGAGCTGGTGAAGGAAACCCAACAGTGAGAGAATGGCTGGAGTTTTTCATAATGAATGCAAGACCAGAAGTAAATACTTCTTTTCAACATAAATCTAAATATTCTAGTGATTTAAGCCCCGGAATAATCAAAACGTCCCTCATTCTACTCCAGCTGGGGACCTTTGTTGCATTTCATTCCCCGCCATTGTCTGTACTTAAAATATTCTCTTCTCTGACCACAAAAATCTGCCACACTGTAAGTCAAGAGGGGCTTGTAAGGATATCATGGTAAAATGTAGGTGGGGCAAAAGTCAAACCAAAACATTAAGTTAACTGTTTGCAGAAAAAACCCAGTGAGATGCAACAACTCACTTTTAAGAGGGTCCTGATAAAAAATTATATTTCATAATCTATATATATGATGGGTGATGCATGAGCAAGGAGATAAAACATGAGGGAAAAAAATTTGATGCCAAAACGCATAGCAAAATCTTTATTACAACAGTTGATAAACAGATAAGGTTAAAATGGACCAATCATTCACAAAATAAATTAGATTTTTGTTTTATAAAAATCGGATTAATTAATGCTGATTTTTCTTCCCAAATATGCGGCAGCTATGATATTTTGATATTTCTGTTTCAGCACTAGCGTGCTGTAATTAAATACAGCTGAGAAAACAATGAATGAATGGCAACAAATGAATGAATGAATGAATGAAAGCTACACCAGCACCCCTGGCCTGAGAGAGAGATTTTCGATGTTGTTGTTGACAAAAGAATAACCATGTATGAGAGTGAAGAGCAGACATCAGACACAAGGTGGTGGATCAGAAAGATAAGATAAGCTGAAGCTTTATTGATCCCCGTGGGGATATTAAGTCTGTGTCACAGGAAATTAAAACAGGTTCAAGCAAAGAAAACCGAACAGGAAGCGACTGGCTTCTTACATTCTGGCTTTTGCTCCTATTTCTCATTTCAGGTTTGCTATTAATGACGAGCCACAGACAACAGGATCTCACTAAGACTCCTGCTGCAGCGTCACACTTTGAACAATATTTGAGCAATAGCTTCAGCCCACAGTCTTACATCTCTCCCTTACCGCTCACTGAGCAGCCAGGGATCCAAATGGGATTTCACAGTTTTCTTTCAGCAAAATTTGTTTTGTTGGCAACCAGAGAAAACTGTTAGAAAATACCACAAAACAATCACCACGTGGCCACGCTATTGATTTAGTTATTTCTGTACAATCACATACTAACAAGGGTGCAGCCATGAAAAACAATACTTTGTTTTCCTCTAACAGACAGCGTTGGAGGTCATCGAGAGGCGAATTCTGACCGGTCACTTATGAAGTTCTGAACTTTTATGCCTGCCAGTTGTGACGACCCCTCCTGTGGGGTCCTATTAAATCTTTCCATAGGTTATGATGGTAACTGGGAAAATCCTTTCATATAGATTATGCCAAGTCAGCTTCATTTGTACTGCTCTTAATTACAGTTGGGCCCAAAGAGCTTAAACCTGCCAAAGCCTACCAAAACAGGGGACCCCCTTCAAGTGGATAGTGAAAAAGTATGTGCTTTATTGACTAGCACGAAATTATTATCTTTATAGGAAGTGACGTTTGTGTTGTGGCAGAAATACATTTTGCACCTTAGCTGTGAGGTTTCACACAACGCCCACAATCCTTTTCTCATATTTAGAAAGAACGAGGCTATACGTCAATATTTGGAGTTTTAATTTTCAGCCAGACTGCAGCTGAGGCCAAGTAGAGCATGACAAGAGGGACCATCTGAGTTTTATTATACAGCAGCTGGAGAGTTTTTCACTATATATCAGTTTCAGGCATTCTCCAATGCCTGAAACAGATATACAGTGAAAAAGTACAAAAGTATAGAATAATGATCTGTTTCCATGTGTTCCTGAACTCCACAGTGAACCTGAAATACACCCTGACACTGGAAACCAAACTGGAAATGGCTAGCAGGCATAACCTTCTGAAGAAAAACAATAATCGCATTTTGATTTATTAACACAGGGTGATAAACTGTAGGGTACAGCAGCCTTGGTCAGTCTTAAAAGGTATTTGACCAATAACATGCACATGTATGTAATTAACATACATGCACTTTTGGTTATGCTCCCCATAACACTGTTTCAGCATCCAAATGTACAGATGGCAGGATCAGGGAGAGTTGCCAGCTCTGCCCTTTGGTAGTTTGACTCTCATCACATTGCACAGATGAATAAGTCATATAAAGCAGCTCTGCCATCTCTTCTGTTTCACCTCGGGGGGCAAGAGATTGCTGAAGTTGCCTGGAGCTCGTCCAGTTTGGGGCACTAAGCCTCCCTCAGTAAGAACCCGTCTCAGTAACAGTGCGGCACCAGTACAGCATGTCCTTATCCCCGACATACGCTCATCTATCTGCAGGGTTTCCTGCAGGGAATCCTATTATTAACAATTCAGTTCTTCGGTTCTCACCAATTGTTGTAGAATAAATACAATACTGCAGATACAACAACGTTAATTAGAAACATTTATCATAACTTGTAAAAAAAAAAAAGATTGCTTACGCTATCTGACGTTGTTATAACAACACAGTCTGATATACTGACAGGCCATTTAAAAATACAACTGAGAAAAATAAATGCTGTCTTCATTAATACTGCACTCTAATTATGTTATACTGATTTTTGACTGCAAAAACTCAGTTGACAGTTTAGTCCAGATGGAATTCATAAATACAGTGTAACATTAATTATGTGGGATTGTTTTTGGCTAAAACCAAACATTTTGGCTGTAAAGTACCACAGGAAACATCCATACATCCATTCAGCACCTTTCTTACATTAAAACATATGGGAAGCAGCTGCAGGATACACAAAAAAACAAGGAAAGAAAAAAAGGGCTATTTGGGTGTGTAAGAAAGCTGAGAGAAATCAGCTTTTTAGAGAAGTGAGTGATGTGAACCACATTTTTCTCAACTGACACATTAAAATGAAGCAGAGGACGGTTTCAACACAACAACAATGAAGATAAAGAGTGTTGTATTGTAGCAGTAGAGAAGCTGGTCAATAGTAACTGACTATCCAGAGTAAAGCAAAGTGGTCACATCAGGTACAAAAAAACAACTGAGCTGGAGCAGGTGACCTAAAATCAATGAGTGCATCCATTGTTATGGAAACAAGATTCGCATTATAGAATCCCTTCATTGTTTCTCCTCAAAAGCTCTCTACCTCTCTACAAAGATGATGCAAACACTGGTCTAACGAGTGATACAGTCGTGTGTTGAGACAGGCAGGTATTTCACAGTCCTCCACAGAGACAACCAGTGATGCGACCCCTGAGCAGGACCAGCGCTGAAGGAGCCACCAGATGTGAAAGTGATCTGAGCCCAGAAACTGTCCGACTTGGAGAGAAATGCACCGTTCCACTCCATCATTTACAACTGCCGCGCTCTTTCTCTCGCTTATCGTCAATCATCATCATCGTAATCCCATTTGTGCTAAGCAGGTATACAATAAGTAAAAGGAATGATTGAGAAATGAATTGAATAATAACAATTTAATATAGTAAAAGTCTGATGCACAATTTAAAAATAGACCCTGAATATTTTTCCAACTTGACCTCATAACCAAACAAGAAAAAAACAACTCAACTTTAATCTACACTTAGTTGCCAGTTTATTAGGTACACCTGGCTAAAACTAATGCAGTCTAATACAACAGTCCTGCAATAAATCCTCCCTTCATGAAGGTTATAATGTTCAGCTTTTGTTTGGAGGCTGCAGTTTGTTGTGCGGTTGAATTATGTTGCATCATACTGAGAGGTGTTTATTATATCATGTCCGACCCATTTATATCAATGAGAGGATAAATAACAGAAACACCTCTCAGTATAATGCAATACAATTCAACAACACCTCAAATTACAGCCTCCAAAGTGAACCAACACCTCTCTCACCTTTCAAGGTCAGATTTATTTCATGTCTGCTGTATTAGACTGCTTCAGTTTTAGCTAGCTGTACCTAATAAACTGGCAACTGAGTGTATAATAGACATACTTGGGCTGTCATGTTAGAACAAGGACAGAATTAGTCTGGTGCTAATGCTTCCAGTTTCCGACACAGCCAGCATGAAGTCACAACAGTGGGATTCGCTTTACTTGTACACTTGGGCAAAGTCTGATGACACTTTCATTTAAAGACTAAAACAAATTCCCAGTGGACCTTGAACAGCCTAAAAAGAAAGTATCAAGAAAGGAAAGTATTTCAGAATGTACAAAGAAGAAAGAAAGGGGATAAAAGAGAATAAAAAAAGAAAGAACATGAAATAAAATGTCAGGAAGACAGAGAGAGGAAAAAGAAGTGGATGAGCTCAGTGATGAGATAAGGTGTGAGGGATCGATCTGTGGGAGACACAGTGCATTACTTACAGTGTAGAGTTCATTCGTCACCTTCACCAGCTCCTCGTGCATCTGGATCCCAATGTCCTTGCTCTGAAACACAGCGAGCAGGAAGAACAGGGGTGAGAAAGCAAATAATGTTTGAGCCTTCAGCTGTGACCTGTTGGAACAAACTCGCTCGGTTATGCTGACACTATGACTTTGGTGAGTCATAAAGAAATATCTCGACAACTATTGGATGAATTGCCACTGAAACTGGTACAGATATTCAAGGACATCAGAGGATGAATCCTACTGACTTCGGCGATTACCTGACTTTAATTCATGAAGAGACCGCTAAAATGAATGACTGACACTTTAACGCTCACCAGAGGGTAAACCCTGTCCATTTAGGTCCTTCTTCTTGTGCTATTCATCCAATAATTTGGATTTCTGGTGTGTTATGAGTATTACAGCCTCACACAGTTACTATTAGTAACAATAGGCAGGCTTACGTGAACATAGAGCAGACTGGGGAAAGGTATCCTGACTCAGAATGCTGTCATATTCGTTTTTATTTGTCATAAATGTTCTATTAAGTCAGATTAATTGAATTCACACAACATCTATTGCATCTCTGTCCATCCTGGGAGAGGGTCCCCTCATCTGTTGTTCTTCCTGAGGGTCTTTTGGGGGACTTGTTCCTGATCCGAATCGAGGATCTAAGGACAGAAGGTGTCATATGCTGTACAGATTGTAAAGCCCCTTGAGGCAAATTGTGATTTGTGATGTTGGGCTATATAAATAAAATTGACTTGACTTTCTAATTCTAATTTTATTCTCTTAAGTGTCAAACTCTACAACCAAAAGGACAGCCACTTCCCCACTTCCTCCATCTTCCTTCCAGTCAAACATGAAACAGACTGCATTAGGAAACGAATGAAAATATGGAGGACACTGCATTCAAAAATGTGTTTGTTGAACTTCTACTGAGGCTCACAAATCAATTGTACAATGTACAAGCAATCGTAAACCCAGCGTTGTGGGGCTTTGAATTTCTTTGTGCAGTTCAAATTTACATGATCACAAGTTATTAATTACACACACTTACCCACTATACCTCTGTACTTGTTGAATGGTGAAGACATGTAACTGTGAGGAACGGCACACGCACATTTCATTTCCTGTGATTATTGCACTTCATATTTACACTTTTGAAAAGCTGCATTTTCGTCCACTACCTGTGAGTGTGTGTGTGTATGCATGTGTGAGGTGCGTCAAGTGGTGAAGCAATGTGTGACATCCTCTGACGAAGAGAAACACCATCTTTTGATGTTTCACTGTGCTCCACAGAGATAAATAAAAATCAATGTATCAAGAGGAACAACAAGCCCCATTTCCAGTTTCATATCTCATGTTAATGGTGAAAAGATTGCTCGAGCAGTCGTTTCTCTCTGCCACCAATTTAATTTGTTTTGTTTGGAATCTCACTGAAGAGACTGTCGAAGAAACCTCATGAAGCCTTCTCACAGCTTTTGATACATGTGCACCTTCACTTTTTCACAGTCATCACACCGCACAGCTCACATCAAAAACATGGGGCACACCTGGACTGGAAGGAGAAATAACTGACAGAGCGAATGTAATAAACTCTGTTTGTGTGGGAGAGAGGCACACAGCCTTTATTTGAAGACTTCGAGGTGAGAAAATGCACCAACAGCCCTGGCATATCTCAGTGTGATGGTCTGACACATTTGAAAAAAAAAACAGAAGCAACACCTCCTCTAACTTCAGAGTTAGAAGAAGTTGTTATGTTTGAGAGAGGGGGATACAAAAAAACATCTTCAACTCAATCACAAACAGAAAACTGTACGATCTTCCTGTTAGTTTCACTACAATCGGTGTTCCACTACATTAATGTTTGCTGCCATTACAAGCCAGTCTTTGATGTCACCAATTAGCGGTGAAGTTGAGTTACATCACGACTTTCGAGTTCCTGTTTCACTTTGTTTGGGTACATTTGATTTAGATATTCAGTAGGTTTTGACTCAAAATGTAGACTCTACAAAACATAAAAATTCAAGACAAAAGCAGACTTTTCATTTTGCCAAATTTCAACCTCATGTATTAGCCATACAGTAGGTGTAATGTCTAATGTCTGTAATGTCAACCACATGTGCAATTGTTCTTCAGCCAAATGTAGCAGCCCAGTTTAATTCCACCATCTAATCACATATTCTGATGTTCGGCTTTTGTTTTCTTCTGTCTGCCTGAAGGTGTCACCGCAGCTATGAGAACTGAGAACATTTTGAGCCAAACACATCACAGTATACAGTATATACACAAAATAGACATACTTAACAGTTTACGGCATGTTTTTGGGGACCAAAGAAAGCTTGTACGAGCCTGTCAGAGCCCGTTTTTGTGTTAGTTGCAAAGTACATTTTCACAATAAGCCACATTATTGAAATAAACCTAAGTAAGCTTATGAATTAATAACACTCTTAATTTGTGTGTGAATTTCTAAGGAAGACAACATGAAAGCTGACTTTTAGGAAATAAAAATGAGACTGCTAAAACATTAAAACAAATCCAACTTGCCAGTCAGAAGAGTATTTACAGGTGATGGACGGGAAGGGAAAAGTGTTGAAAGTGAAAAGGTCGATAAAATTAAGGCCATGTTCATGATTGAAACAATGACAGTTGGAGATTGATGCACACAGCATCCAGCTAATGAGGTTAGACAGGTGGGCTGTTAGTGTGCGGCTGACAATAGCCGATGCCTTGCATGCTGCATGCTAAAATACACAGCATGTGGTTTGCTGTCAAATATGGAAATAAGATTTAAAATCGTTCTATAAACCCCCCTGCGTTCACTGCCTTTCTTAGACACTTCTTAGATCAGTGTGAACAGCTGACTCATTAATTCTGGTGCACCATAGTGACTCAGCAAGATACATAATGTCCATTATACATATGAATCATTATGAGAGGTATCGTTTTCTGTAAGATCAATGTGACAAGGAGGAGCTGTGCTGAAAGAAAACCTCACTGCACCTACAGTATATAGACAATGAGTAACTGAAGAGACGGGGCAAGTACTCGTGCAATACACTCGTGCACACACCCACCAACCCACACACCACACACAAACACACAAACACCCAACTCGGACCACACCTACCCACCGTTCTGAGGGATTCATAGACAGATGAAAATTCCCATTTTGGTCTACACCCTGCTCAGCTATAATAACTGTGCTTGAACTTGCTACTGGTGAGTCAGAAACTTGACTAATCATCAAAGGGAGAAAAAAAAAAAAATCTTGCTCCGACAGTTCTTCACTAAACTAGATTATGAAATGTACCCGGAGGATATAAAACAAAATAACCTTAGTAACACAGGAGGGATTTATTGTTTTTACTTTGTTTTCATCTGGAGAGCAGGCAAGTCCTACTCAGGCAAGCATCGGGCCGAATGTGATAAGTGGGGAAAATCCTCAGAGGCGCTCCAGCAGCTGGTGAATGGCATTTGTATGCATCAGTGGCTCTGAAGTGAGACAGACTGCAGCATGTACTGCAGAGGCTCAGGGGGAGCGGGGAGGGTTCAACCAGCGAGTGAACGACTGTGATGCAACACAGTGTAAGAGCTGCAGCAGGTCATATTGTAACAGCCCCTTATAGTAACGCCTGTGAATAAACATTCTGAAAATCTTCCCTCTGTGAAAGGCAAAAACGTAGCACAGTTGCACCTGCTGTAGTTTATTAATTCATTCTCTTTGTAATTAATTAATGCTGAGAGTCACTGAGCATCGAGCAGACAGCAGGGAAACACATAGCCTTCTGTAACGTTTACCACTCCTGTAATTGCATTATTTGAGATAGTTTTCCTTGTTGTTGTTCTGAACACAGCCTTTCAACATGGCAGGCATGACACCAACACCACACCTGTAAAATATGGAAAAGATTTTGGGAATTTTCTGGGAATATTCAGCTCTTTGGAAATATTCAGCTCTGGTTCATAACTGGTCTAAATTTAGGGTCAACCAAAACAATTAGCTACATAGAATACCACACACCATCTATACATGTATGGCATCATAACATATGGAACATATTAAATGAGATAATGAATATATATCATCATATTCCCACTATAAGTCACAGTAGTTTATATGTTAAACAAGCCCTTGATCAAGTTTCTGTGAGTAGCTGTACTTTTTGTCCTTGATCACCTTGTCATGTCCAACAGTCAATCATCCAAAGCACTTTCATTCATTTCAGTTTTTAATTTTCTCCAGAGCTCCGTGATGTTTTTGATCCATTATTTATTGCCTCCCAATATGTCTCCCAGCAAGCAGCAGCAGAGCCATCCATTCATACTTTCAAATATAGAAAAACCTACCTGAGGGCACCTGAATAAAAAAGGACGCAATGTTTCTCACTTTTCAGCTCTGGCTCAGTTTCTGACAAACAGGCATCCAAACAAGTACACACACACACACACACACACACACACACACACACAGAAATATGTCCACACACACACACACACACCTACACACACACACAGACAGAGTAATATCTGAATGGAGCCTAGTAAGCAGAGGGCAGCTCACCTACAGGAAAGCCTGCAAGGTGAAAACAGGGTTCTGATGTTTGGATAAGACCTCAGCCATCTCTGCTATGTGCTGACAGTGAGCCAAACGTTGCTCACACTAGTCGGGGCTGCAGGGTGTTGGGCTGAGGGGTCTCAGCTTCACTTTTCCCCATGCTATTCTGGTTGCTCTGCAGGCCAGACAGAACTCACACCTTCTACTAACTCCTTGTGCGCGGAGACAGAGCTCAAAGCACCACATTTCTTTGGGCTACCATCAGCTTGTGTGCTACGGCCAAACTGAAGCCGAAAGTTAGTGAAGCTGCTTTCATTTCAGCAGCTGCAACTTGTACCTTGCGAGTTTAACTTTATAGTAACACCGAGGCATAACAATGAGGCCCAGCCAATAAAAGCTTAAAGCTAATTGCTTGGTATTTGTATCTTCCCTGGAGTCTTGTGCACTGGTGATAAGAGAGTAAATAAAGAGGGAAGTATGATATTCTCACTGACCTTCTTGAACAGGCGGATGACGTCCTCACTGATCTGGGCCAAGCGGACGATGACATTGTTGGTGTAGAGGTCGCTGAGGGTGGCATGGTCACGGCTCTCTCGCCTCGTCTGGTTCAGCACCAGGTACCAGCAGTTTACTGAGGACAGCAGGTGCTGGTCTTTCCTGAAAAAAACAGTAGGTATGCAGGACTGTTAGAATGTCTTTCAAAATAAAACCAAGTCTGGATAATATGGACCGATAATAACGTATTTTTAATGGTCATTTGCTTTAAATATTCAGTTTTCTGTAGCACAATCCCAGTTTGAACAGGCCATAGGCACTTTTAGCTAAATGCTAACATCAGTACGCTAACATGCTGACAATAACAATGCTAGCATGCTAATGTTTAGCAGTTAAAATTATTATGTTTATATTAGCTATATTATGTTATCATATTGTGTTTGTTTATATTAACATTAATATTAGTAAACATGATAATATTTGCTAATTAGCACTAAACACAAAGTAAGGCTGAGAATGATGGGAACGTCATTAGTTTTGCAGGTATTTAGTCATAAACCAAAGTATTGGACTATACTGCACTATAGTGTTTTAGAGGCAGTAATGATATTGTTTGTCTAAAGATGAGAGCATTGGAAGTTGGTAATAAACATTATAGCTACAGACACAATTAACCTGTTGTGGCATAAAATACCACAATGTTTCCTTCTGTCTTTCCTCTCTCGATTATTGCCTCAGTGAATGTCTTCCAACCTCACTCCATCATTTCCTTTCTGTCTTCCACTCCAAACGATGCTACGCTCAAGTAAGGCATTAACTTGTTCAATGTATAATGCTGGTGACCATAATGATCCGGAGAGTCATGGGCCCTGATTGCTGCATAATCAGTTTAAACCGTCTCCGCCTCGGGCGCTTTCAAACAGAAAGACCAAGGCACATAGACACCGAACCGGACACACACACACACACACACACACACACACACACACACACACACACAATCCCTTCAAACCCTAACCCTTGTCTGAATCCTATCTGAGCATTAATCAATCAACCAACCCTGAGGAGGAGACAAAGAGAGAGAGAGGGAAATGAGAGCAAAGGAGGGAAAGAGCCAGAGCAGGGTGGGGGGATAGGGTTTCACTGTGGAGCAGAAAAAAGGGATGAGCAGCACCAACATCAAAGAGGCCCCCCTTCAGAGAGCCTCCATAATGTTAATCACATCTAATGAAGTTGATATCTAGCTACTCCAGAGTGCTTTCCCCATTATTCCTTTACTTAACTCTGCCCCTAAACGCACATACACCAGGCTGCACCAGCACATTGTTCTCATAACATCAGTGCGGGGCAGAAAACAGGATGGCATGTGTAGCAAACATCACCTATCCATTTATTACTGGGCCTGCTTCTCCAACGTCAGATTGAGATCGGCGTCCTGAGATGCACTGTGTCTGAAAAGCGAGTCAATTAACTGAGTCAATTACAGAAATGTAATGGTAATTTGAAAGATCCACGCCGCATTTCAGTCATGCAATCAAGAAGTAACAATAAAATGATTAAATTGGAGATCAATTTGCTGTATCAAAATGAGATGAACCGATCAACTGACAGACTATGCAAAGGATTTTAGGTTTTACTAACAATAGAGGACCTAATGTGGACCATATTCTCCTTCACTCCTCTGGGATGGCCTATTTCTACCGTCTCACCATCCTTCATTTTGTACCAGTTCTGCTTCACTGACCTATCTGCCTGGAAGGGACGCAGCTCCTCGGTGTATAATTGCTGTTTGTGGTTGAGAGGTTTAGGGAACAAGCACCTCTACTCTCTGCTAATCCCTAAAAGTGGTCAGAGATGCTTCACCACATCCCCAAGCGCAACCAGGCTGCCATTTTAGTCCCTTTTTTTATCCTCTTCAGCTTTCCATCCAAACACTGTTCTCTGTACATTAGAAGTAAATCCTTGGGTCTCCTCTGATGGTTAAAAGTGCTGGTGGACCCGCGATTCCCATTACAATACTGCTGCTAAATCTGCTGCTTAAGTCAGTTTTTCCTTTTAGATGATCAGGTGTTTCACATGACTGGAGTAACAGGTTATTTACTTTTCATGCCACACTGATAACAGAACCTGTCATTTTGGAATTTTATATATCTTATCTTTGCTTATCTTTTTTATATCTGCAGGAATATACACACAAAAACCAAATGATGTTCATAATGCACCAAACACTACTAAGAGTCTATAGCCATGCTAGGGCCTCTGTCAGTGGTGCTTTGAGCTAAATGCTAACATTAGCATGCTAACAATAACAACGCTAACATGCTGATGTTTAGCAGGTATAATGTTTATCATGTTCACCATCTTAGTGCGTTAGTTAGCATCTTGGTATGTTAGCATGCTAAACACAAAGTACAGCTGAGGATGATGGGGACGTCATTAGTTTTGCTGGTATTTGAAAATTTAGACCTGATGATGGCACTAGATGAAAAGTTAGAGGATCACTAAAATTATTAAAATTCATCCTGAGGGGAGCATGAATACCAAACTTAATGACAATCCATCCCATAGTTGTAGAGACATTTCATTCAAAATCCAAAATGCCAACCTCATGGTGGCTCTAAAGAAAAAGTCAGTGGATCACTGAAGGCAGTAGGATTCATCATGTATCTGTACCAAAATTTGTGAAAATCCATCTGATAGATGGATGATGGATGAGTGAAAACTTTCACCTGCTGGTGGCGCTACAGAAAAAGTCAGGGGATCATCAAAGTCATTAGGCTTCACCCTCTGGGGAGCATGAATGTCTTTACAAACTTGTAAGGCAAGCCATAGTTGTTGAGATACTAGATAGACTTATCTTCGAAGGTATCACTATCTATTCTTACATCAACTACTGAATTTGACAGTTTAAGAAAAAATGTACAAGGACGATAATTTGGAGGAGAAACTCTAAATTAAGGAATAAGAAGGTCTGAAAGTGGCCAGGTATATATTCTTAATACTCAGGGTTAAAGCCTTGAAGGGAGAAACAGACAAAGGCCGCAAGATCTTTTTTTTTCCCAGCTGCTGTCCTCATTTCACAGGAATTAGGAGCAGGAGGTCGCTAATTAGGCCTGAGTACGAGCCGCATCTCTGGGAGTATTTTAACACAGTAATAAATGTAGCTCCTGGACTTGTTTTATGGGACAGAGGCACTACCTTTTCTATACCAGCTCTTATACAGAGGCCCATCTATCACAAAGGATCGACTTCAGCATGCGGCAAAACTCATTCTACCATCTCTACTCTGTACCCACTTCTCCTCGCTGATTTCCCGTAAAATGCTGAGTATCAGTCGAGAGCCTGCGGGTCAATTAATCTGGAGGGCTTCAAAAGGGTTGGTTTTGGATGGCTCCATGCCCTTGGTATTTATACACAGGATATCATTAACATGCAGAAGGCAAACGATGAGCTCTGAGAGTCTCTAGAGAAGTGAGAAGGAAGAGGAGGAGGAGAGACGAGTGCAGCTTTCTGGCATCCTATTACATCTGTCTCATCCTGCAAAGCACTGCCTGACTGTCTCCATGGTTTTTTACAAGGTCTGCACTGTCTCGCTGTCCTTGTGAGGCAGATATGTACATGCAGCATAATCTGTGAATGCATGGAGGAGCGTGAAGAAGATCAGACACGGAGACATTGGACGACACAAAGAAAGAGTGTATGGTTGGAGAATATTGCAATAATCCCTTGATTCAAGGATAAACTGATGGCAAGCTGTCCCCACAATGTGCATACCCTGAACAAGTGAGGATTGTATAGAACAGTGCACGTGCTTTAGTCATGGCTGCACTGGATGCAACCATCTAATCACCTAGAGCCTATGATGTGTCTGAGCCAGGATTTCCAGAAGGAAGTGTGTATTTATCAAACCAGGACTCGGCTCTGTGAAGGCCTTTAATCCCCTCCACACTGCCTGCCTGCTGCTTATCAATGAAACAGCCAAGGAAAAGGAGACGGAGCCAAAGACAGTTTCAAAAGACAAGGGGCACGTGGGCACATGCCGCCAGCTTTGCCATTCAAATTCGTTTTGCCCCTGTTTTCAAGCGGGGCTTCAATATGCTACATTGCTGATTTGCACATCATTTAGCAGTTTTTTTTTTCCTTTTTTTTTT
>NTHP01000039.1:1612003-1624300 GCA_003416845.1 Oplegnathus fasciatus
TTTTGTGAGGGGACGCTCTGCCAACATTTGATAATGCACAGCTGCACAGACACAGGGGCCAGAGCAGAGCAGAGCATGGTGCAGCGTCAATGAAGAGGAGAAAAGGGTTTGACAAGATCTGAAAAACAAACTGCAAACCAGCTAGTCTATTGATGTTGTACACGCTGGCTTCCACCAGCTGGATCTGTCAACCTGACAAGGGCATGGAACCGACTGCTGTGCTCAAACAAACCAAACCTAGAGAGATATAGTTCCTGAGAACAGCCCTGGTTCGACAACATGGTTACACAAAATGGGACTAAAACTGAAGCACCATTAAAGCATCTCGTACCATCCTAGCAGGCATCATTCTTCATAATTTGTCTTAACTAAAGCACTGCATCACACTTTTTCATAGTGACTCTTTAAGAAGACTAACATTTTTCTGGACACTGGCGGCATTGCACTTAACTGTTCCCAAAGGAAGCATGCTGGAATATCCATTGATACATTTTCAAAGCTGTGCCCTGCTGACCATTAAATGAGCAGACACATCACTTGGGAATGAGCAAAGGCTGCTTCAAAAACTAAAATAACTCACATATACTGTACAAAGATCTGGCACTGTAAAGATACCAAACACTTTTCTCCCCCAGTTCCTCCCAAACCAATCGCTTGGATACACACACAAAGAGATTAACACACACATACACACACACCAATTTGGACACCACTACAAGTCCTGTCTTATCTCTCTCAGACAGGTTATTCTCCATATCAATATTGCATGAGTTGCTTTTCTAATGGTGCTATATTACATCTGAATATGTGTGTATGACAGACAGACGATACCAATCCACTCTAATTTGATAGGGTACATTATATATCACATTCATGATATACCCTGAAACGTCTGCTCCATAATTAAAATCAAGTTAGCTGTTGTCTCTCAGGAACTGTGAACCAGTAAGAAAAAAGGAAGTGGTGCACTATCTGCAGTGTGGAGCAGCTAAGTAACCCTTCAGTGTGTCTTTTCACTGTGGCATGAAGTAAAGTGGAAGAGCAAAATTATCCTTGGTCAGGGTTGCTGCGGTGTAGCTGTAGCTGCAGTAGCTGTAAATCACAGTGGCATTCAGCTCGCTAATGAATCTGCACTGGAAGGGTTCAGCCAACAGACTGTAGGATGTGATCCAGCACATATGGAAGTCTGTCCTGGTCAAGATCACTCTATTGTAACTGCTCTGTTTTGATGTCCCCCTAAAACTTAAAGGTATAACTAGGCACAAGATACCAGGTTGCCTCTGTAGTACTTCTCTGCAGTGCAGAGCACAAATTTTACTGTAATGAAAGACGGTCACGGGCATGTTGAAGGGTGTCGGGAAAAGGATAGTTCAGATTTGTTTAATCAGATGAAATACCAAGTCAAAGATAACAAAGACAAAACCAAAAGCAACTAATTGTGTGCACAAAATAAAGAGGCTTAAGGGCTTAAAATGTTTTTTCTGTGATTTTAACGCTGTGTGATTGGGCTTTATGCCAACAAAGTGTTTTTATTGGACAAACACAAGTGTTTTTCTTGCCTAAGCCCATTTGGTGTTTTGGTGGCTCGCCATGAACTTAACTACACTGAGGTGGGAGGAAAGGCACAGTAAAGGGCGTGCCACAGCTGATTACCAGGATTTGTGGTTGCCTGCCTGCTCAGACCAGGAGTGCATGGCACAAGGTGCAATCATGTTATGAGCCCGTCTGTGGCTCCACCAAAAGCTTAAAAAAACTCACTTTGGATGATATACTGGCCAGTTTGAATTCAATGTATGCTGTATATCCTTCAAGCATGAAAAAAGCAAAACTGTTTTCATTCTAATACACGAGAAAGAGTGTGTGGTATGAAGGTTGGGTAACGCAAACTTTCAGTATGACTGAATATTACATCCTCTATACGTGTCAAGCCTGGGTGGTAGCCTCCTTGCGAGCCACCCACACTTCCTCTGTGGTCTGTCACTGCTTCAGTTCTTTAGCTCCTATTGTTTAATCCTTTCACATTTGTACACATTTTGCTGAGTAAATGGAGTTCAAAGGAATCCATTCACAGTGTCATACCTCATTGTTGTCCATTTAGGTATCACTGTACTGTATATCTATGTGTGTGGGTGGCCTTTGTCAAGACACTGCACTGAGACACTTCTTGGCAGAGTAAAGTGTAATATCATTAGAACATGTGTTGGAGGATTAGGTGTTTTTTTTTTCACCTGACCCTAGCTGTGTGGATGAGATCAATTGTACGGTCCAAAGGTTAAGCCACGGTGTCACAGCAGCAGCAGCACAGTTCTGTTTACTGTCAGCCAAGTCTTTGACGCCAGAGTGAAGCATGCCTCCTCTAACACAGCTGGACTCAATTATCCAGTCAAATCCTCCTCCACTTCACACACACACACACTGCTCTCCTACATACAATACGTATACACACACTTCTACATGATCTTACTCTGAGAGTGTCAAGAATGCCAAAAACATGACAGTCAGCAAATAACAAGTAGAAGTACTCGTGATTTGCTGACTGTCATGTTTGTCATGTCCCCAAACTTCAAACCAGGTTTGTAGAATAACTGTAACCCACTCAGTTGGCATGTCTAAATCACACTTTCATATGGAAACCATTCAATATGTATATGAACTGGCTTCTCATAGATGGATGGCAACATTTCAGAGAGGCAGGCAGAACAGGTACATCTGTTTTTGTGGATCATGTGGTCAATAACCATTGTTTGACAAAGAAGGAAGCTGAACCTGCTTATATTATTCAAACTGTCAAAATGAGAGCAGCAAAGTACTGTATGCATACACTATGCTATATAGTATATGCACTATGCAGTAGTTAGCGTTGCTGACTAATTAAATGTATTAATTGTGTTGTCATTTACTGTGTTTTCTGTATTAGTCCAAAAACCAAGTCTTTTCACGTCGGAGCAGGAACTTGGGAACATCTAGGTGTTTTGTTTTTTTAATTCATTTAAGCAGGCCAGTAATAACATTGTCATCCAGCAGATCAGTCAGCACTCGAGAGCTAGACAGACCTCTTCATATAACACATTTCAACTTAAAAGTCAGAGTCAAAATATGGAAATGTCAGGAATGCAGTCCTGCTGTTTCCATTTGCGAGAATCTGAGCCATACGTGAGCTAGACTCACATATATGTTGGTGTAGATTCATGTCTGAGATCTGTTGCCAGATCACAGCTGGGTTAATGTCCCATTTCCAGACTGAACTGAGCTTGCCTGCTCGCCTGAGGTGCTTGATTTTGGGAGCGGCAGCGCTTAATTTCATGCCCTACGTGAGTCATGTACCAATGTGTTAGTGGTGGTATCTGTGCAGACGAGCCCTCTTTTTTTTCACCAGCGTACATTTCAGTGTTTGCAGAGCTGCAAATCTAAATGGGTCAAAGCTACGGGTGAGCTGATTTGGATCTGATGACATTCAGTGGCCTCCCTTCACTGTGATCCTTTTTTCTCTTCAAAAAAATTCTGTCTTTCTTTCATTCAAATATTACATGTAAAATAATTTGGTACAATATACTGTAGATACTTTGAGCACTGATACATGATAACTAATGTCTTTAACTCTTTGTTAACTGCCCAACTACAAAGGTTCATCTAGCCAACAATCAAGCAAACATGTACAATACCAATAACACTGTATGGTACCTGGACTATTTTTGCTAATAAGTTACTATCTTAAAAAATATCTTAGATAAATTTCATGGTTTTTAATTTCATACCAACCTCCACATTCATGGTGATGAATCCAGAGGTTTCAGTCTGACACAGAGCTTGTGGAGAGTCTGCCATGTTTGTACATAATGGATGCAATTTAAAACATAATGAAGCATAAATTTTCACTCAAAGCCTTCTTCTATAAAGTTAAGTGCTAAATTACAGCACCGCGAGTGCATTGAATTTGTTATGTCCACTCCTCAACAGTCTTTAACTTCTTTAATGAACTGCATTCTCATTGCCATGCCAGAACCAGCTGACCTTTGAAGACGTCATAAAGATCTTGACTGTAATAATAGATGTTCCTTCACAGTGCATAAACACAATGGAGTATTTTGTTGTATAGTTCTGCACTGTAATCAAATAAGGCACTGTGATTAGCAGCAGGGCTGGGTCTTACAGTCAGGTTATAAATAGTGAAGTGTTTAGAGGGGGATAAAGCCACTTGGCATACAGGTCCCTGTGGTCTGGGTACACACTGAAAGCCAAAAGTGACAGTTACTTTATGAAAATACATTTAAACTGAACAAAAAGCAGTTGAACTAAAGTAGACAACATTAAGGAAAGCAAATATGAAAATGCTGCTGCTTTCAAACAACAACACACGGAGGATGAGGAAGACATGCCTCTCATTTTTCAAAATCCAATTTTTGTCCACCCCCCACTTTTATTGTTTCAGTTAGATTTACTCACTTAAATCTCTCTAAACAATGTCCTCTTACTGTCCAGCTGTTGAAGTCCAGATAAGCTTAAAATATTGAAATGCTGCTGAGTCACCGTCAATTATTACAGTGTGCTAATAGCAATAAGCTTAAGGAGCAGCAGTGTAGGGCTGCAACTAACGATTACTTTCATTATCGATTAATCTCACGATCGTTTTCTTGATTAATCGATTAGTTGTTTGGTCCATTAATTGACAGAAAATGGTGAAAAATGTTGATCACTGTTTCAAAGTCTTAAATGTCTTGTTTTGTCCACCACCCAAAGATATTCAGTTTATTGTCATAAAGGACTGACGAAACCAGAAAATATTCACATTTGAGAAGCTGAAATCAGAGAATTTGGACACTTTTTCTTAAAAAATGACTCAAAAACGATTAATCGATTATCAAAAAAGTTGGCGATTCATTTAATAGTTGACAACTAATCGATTAATAGATTAATTGTTGCAGCTCTACAGCAGTGAGTTATTTGCTGACTTTTTTTAATTTTTTCATTTCTGTGCAAGTGCATGTGTGTGTGCGCAGCCTAGGAGGTAATTGTTACAATAGCGTATGGGCCAAAGTTATCTATTTTATCTCTCAGGCTACATACAGACTCCCGCCCGACCCTTTCATAGGCAAAAGTTGTACCTGCAACGTGACAGAAAGAAAGCAGGCACTAGTCGGGGCTGAAAAAATCCACCAAACTCATCTGCACTTTTTTTGGGTAAAAAAAAAAGTAATCTTTATTTTTATTCTCAGTTTTCTCTTAAAAATATGCTATAATTGCTGTAATCAATCAAATATGATATAATACTAGATAAGGCAGTAAAGGACGCTGCCCTTTTTATAGAAGATGCAAATACAATGTTTATCTCTCATAAAGTATGAGGTCAGCATTTACATTTTTTTATTAGACTACTATTAATTTGGAAAGCATAAACATACATGTGTAAAATATAAGAAATGTCATTCATCATCCACATACAACATTTTCAGTGTGCAGGGAGAGAAACTCACTTGAACTGTTGGTGTTCCCTGGAGCTGCGGATCTTGGAGGAGAACCTCTCGGCCAGTTTCTCTAAGCTGCGGGAGTACTCCAGCTCAATCTCTGCTTTGCGGCGGAAGAACTCCTGCAGGTCCTGCAGCAGCTGGATCCGAGACTCAGACTGTTGCTCCAAGCATTTGAACTGCTCCACCAGCTGGTTACGGATCTCTGTCCATCAAAACACCAGACAAAAATGGTATGAGTCAAATGTTTATACTGCTGTCACAACAGTGCACAACATGCCCCGGTCAAAAATGCCAAGAATGTCATGAAAATGTCAAACACTGCATTACTGTGAAGTGTATTACATTATTATTTGACCTGAAGAGTATTTTTTCTCAGGTATCTATCTTCCACACACTCATATCAAGTTGTAGAATGGTTTGACACTTAATGAGATAACATTTATAAACAGCAAACTCATTTTAAAAGCTAAGGTGATACCTCTGTGCAATTACACCAAACAAACAATCTGAGGTTAAGATGAGCCTCGTTTCTTATACATCCTGTCGCTGCATGTTACAGGGGATTTGTTATTTGTTTCTTCAGTCAAAGGTTTTTGATGTTGATTGACTCAAGACAAATGTGTTTGGAGTGATTAATCAGCCACTACAAGAGACAGAAATGGAAAGAAAATGCTCCAGAAACACTTGCAAGACTTCTGCGAAGCAGCTCTGGCAGGTTTTCCTCAAACATGGTGACTCAGCATACACTTCTGTAGCAAATGCCAATCTACGGAGAAATCTAGTTTTTGATTTGCTGCCTAAAGATTAATTAACACGGTAATAATTACTATTTGTAGCACCTTTGAGATTCTTTAGGAATGATTTTCTACCATTTAAGATAGGACTGTCTGCAGTACCTACAGGGTGTGCTAATAATGTTTAATATGTGAAGAGCTTGAGTTTGTTTTACATTATCTGAGAAGTATACAGTATACACAGTATATCACAGTTTTGATGCACAAAATGAATCATTCAGTACATTCCTTCAGACCAGCAGCAACCATAAAGCCTCTAGCTGAGAGTGACAATGGCCAGTTAGGCTCCGCGCCAAGCCAGTAAGATAACCTGTGTGTATGACCTCTCATAAGTGTCTACACTGCGGCCGTACCGTGAGATCAGACTGACTTAACGAGAAGCTAATGCACTCCCCCGACTTAGTGCGAGTAGTGGAGTAGCATTTCTCCTCGAGAGGAACCTGGCGCTGCCAGGCAGACTACAGATCCTTCATGCCAGTGGGAACTCACGAGAGAAACCCGATTCCTCTTTGTAGTGCTGTCATCAGCAGCAATGATGCCTCGACTCAGGAACAGAGAAAGGCCTATTTTGCAGAACGAAAACACGACCCGATGGAAGGAGCTGCGGTAAACAGGAAGAGTGGTGTCACTTCTCAAGAGGAAGGAAACCTCCCGAGCTAATGAACGTCCTTTATTAGAAACCAAAATGTTTTTTGATCATCTCGTATTAAAGAAGCTTTACTGTCACATAAAAAAACACCATCAACACACAGTACAGTTCCTGAGTCAAATAGAAGAGCAGTCGAATTAAACGCCAGGTGTTTTGTATGCTTTTAGCGTTTTTCTTGTGATCTTTAGGAATTCTTCAAACGAACCTGTGTGGTAACAAAATAAAGGCGGGTGTTTGTTAGTCATTTTAAGCAATAAATTCCAACAGGCAACTTTTTTTTGTATTTTATGTTTATTTCTGTCGTCAAAAGGTCTGCATGGGAATGCACTCGAAAGCAGCAACGGAAAAATTAACTTCCTAAATGTAAGTCGCTGTATGTCGTAACATCCTTGAGTTACAACATGAGTCATTGCCTGTTATAACCCTGAAAAATGAGGAGTAAGGATGGATTTTATTCATATCTGAGCCATGGCAGTGACACGCTGCCGGGCAGATGAACTGCTGACTGAATGGTGAAACCACAGCACTGACACAGACTGTGTTTTCATGCTGTTGAGGGTGTAATTTGGTCAGCCAAGCCCTCCTCGTGGATATATGCAGGCTCTCGCTGCTGGGGAAGCTTGCCATTTGAACTGCAACAGTGATGTTGTGCGGGCGAGCCTTCTCTCTCCCTGTGATGTCGTGCCGCCTGGCCTCAGCCTGGAGCGGCATGCTTCACTCTGTGGTTAACCATTGTCCCTGCCCTCCCCTTTATCCAGGGGCCTCCCTCTCCCTCCTAGCTCTGAGGGCTTAAAGCTCCGTTTTTAATGGGAGCCCTGAATCAGAGCTCTGGGAGAGATACAACCACTCCTGCCTCAGTTCTGTCAGGAATGTCTTGCCCTCCCAGACGTGCAGCTCTGTTCCCTGTTTGCAATGTTTGATTTTTTTTTCTTTTAAAGAGAAAAACAGTGCCAAAGCAGGCGAGCCAAGAGAAATGCCCCAGGAAAATGTGACACTTACTTGCATGAGTGACAGGGAGGACTTTTGAAAACAGTCTTTCACAAAAAGGGAACTCTGAACCTCCAGCTGCAGCTCTGCGTTTGACAGATGAGTACGGAAAAATAGGTCACGCACACCAGAAGTGTACCCTTCCCTCTGAGAAACCATGAGCAATTGGAGAATTATTCCCTAAGTATTCCCAGCTCTACTTGGCTTCATTGGCTGTGGCTTATTCAAAGTGAAGGACCCCTCTGTGGTTCTTTTCAAACTGTGAGGAGGAGGAATTCTGTGAATGTAGGCCTGCAGTAAAAATGAAGATGATTGTTTATCTTTTTGAACACCACCAAAACAAGTCCTGCACACTATTATTATGCCCCTTACATAAAGAAATCCTTCTGATATCCGTAATTGTCTCCGCTCGGATTTGCCACCAGGTGAAGAAATGAAAAAGACCAGCATAGATAGAACACTCAGTAAGTAGTTCGACACACAACAAGCCTTTTCTGCTTTCAAGAATGATTACTGGTTCAAACCACCAACAAATCAAAGCTGCTAAAAAGAGTCATGTTTAATAGTAGAGACCTCTCTTCTTCTATGTTATCTGTATAATATCGAACTACACCTACACCTCTCCACCTCTCTGACATGTATGTAACAAGGCTTTGAACCCACTGACCCACTGACTTCTGTGTAAACATGCTAAACATGGATGCCCCACTTTCAGCTTAGCTGCTCTGGTTTTCTTGGTTTCAAACCAAAGCAAATTGCCTTGTAGCTCGAATATCACTGAGCATAGACAAAGCGCTGTTTTCCAGATGGGTCTCTTAATAAAATTGCATATGCAATGATCTGGAAAATTGATAATTAATAAAAATCACTGAGTTTATGGAATGAAAAGGGGCTTTTAGCAGCCAGTTTAAGTATTTAACTATTAGCATGCCCATTGTTCAAGAGCAACGGTATTAAATCTTTGAAGCTGTTGACTTTTAATTGCAAACTGTGAATAGGAAAGTACTCCCAGTGCAAGTGGGATTGTTTCGGCAACCTACCAACTCCTCTGATTCAAAGTGAGCAAGTTAAACCTTTAATGTTGTTGCTTGATTAAGCATGCGGCTATTATCTGTGGCAGACCTACTGTGAGTTGCCTCTATGTCTTTCTATTTAGAGATGGAGCCATCTGCTTTTTTTTTGGAAGGGAGGTGGGGGTTATCTTTAGACAAAAAGGCTGATGGAGAAAGGGGGGGTGAGACTGGAGCAGCTGAAATATGGTCAAACTCTGGTGGGATCATACATATGAAGGCCAGAATTCTTTTTCTGAAGGATCATTTTTTATCATTTTAAGCTTTATAAGAGCCTATAATTGGAGGACCATGTGATAGTGCAATAAAATTAGATTTTTTGCTTGTGTAATTGAGCTTAATATGGACCTTCTGGCAATGGTTATATGCAATGAAAACAGCCTTTCACTTAGTTGTTTCCCTTTTACTAAACACTGCTTCTGCGCTGTTTGATATGTCAACTATAATTATAAAGTCTAAAACATTTCCCTCTAAACCTCCCAATAATGTTTAGCAAAAGCAAACACAAATCCCAAAAGCTACATTCATCCAGTAACATTTCTAATCAGTGGCTTTCTGTAATACTAAAGTAATGATGGAGAAGTATTATTACACTTCTCAGATCCAGTGGAATCAAAAGCTTTTGTTCTTTTGAACTGGAGTCGTCTGCAGACAACTGGGATTTAGTCCATGTGTATTAAAATGCAGTCTGTTCATGACAGAAATTCATTAAGTTGAAAGTATGTTGGGATAGAAGAAGATTTGTGTGTGTAAATATGTATATATATTTATGCATAGGGTATCCATAGTGTGAGCAAAATACACCTCAGTTTTAGATGTCCTGCAGGCAGGTTCATTACTGCTGCTCTGTGAATTATTATACAGGCTAATTATGACATATTGTATACTGTATATGACATATTATGAGAGCAGACAGTATATATTCATGACAGACACTTTGCATTCCTGACTTAGAGCCCATACATAAGAGCCCTACCCCTTCCACTGGACACCTGCTCCACAATATTATTTCTCCTGCACCGTTTAGGGACAGGAATTGAAAGAGCAGTGGACACTTATCTCCTCACAGCACAGGAAACCTCTGAGAACAATAGTAGGATGTTGGAGATCCTTGAACTTTGACCCTCACAGACAAAAACCCTATTGGCAGCTGCGTCGCAGCACAGTATGGTGGTGTTTCTAGCAATGATTGCGGCTGTCTATCTAATTAATCTAATTAATTTTGGAACAAGGTTTAGGTTGAATGAACTGAAAACTGTCTGCTGGAGGTGCACTCCACCTTCACCTCCTGTGAGGTGTCTGTAAAAAATTCGGTTCACTGAGCATGAAAGAAATGCATCAAATGACAGCTTCCATCTCAAATCTCATGCCTGCCGAGTTCGTTAGCAGACATGTGTGTTGGTTTGCAGTATGGATGTATTAAAAGAACTGCATACAGGACGAATACGCCCAAAACGTTTTTCAGGCTTCCACAGGATTTTGCGTTTTTGGGCCCATAGAGCATCCACAGTACAGCCAATTGAGAGCATCCACATTAGAGACTTCCGCTGGCTGAGCCATCTGACTTCCTGTCGACCTCAGCACACATGAATGATACAGTTCAGTTCTATTGGACCTGTATGGATCAAACTCTGATTTCAGGGTGTTTGCGGTGCTCAGAAAAATGGATTTATCGTATTACCATTTGCCATTCTTTTTGTAATGACGATGTGTGGGGAAGAAGTCATTTTGGCCCAGTGTGCGTCACATGACCTGCAATACCAACTGTGGCCTCTTCAGCCTCACAGCTCAGCGCTGTTACTGTGGGCTTGGTTTGCACACTTTTGCAAGTTAAACCGCCCACTTCTTGCTCTTCCATTAGTCAGGACAACTGGCTGTCTTGAGTTTACTGTTGTGTTTATGGAGTTGGTAATTCGGAGTGAGCAAAGAGTGAACAAAGAGTGAACAATGACAGTGGTTCTGACCAATGGAAGAGGAGAGGGCCAGCATTCTTATGTGTGCAAACCAACATGGTGCAACCTTAACAGGGCCGTACATGATGATTGAAACAGAGGCAATGTGCCATATTTTGTCAAAAATAAGAGTGTTTGGAGGATACAGACGGACATCAGAGAAACGGATTATGCTGCAGGTGTGGTTTGAGAAGATTCTATGAACTTTTTCCCCACTGTTGAAATGCATTGTTACTCAAGCTGAATACAGCCTTTCATTTTCAGTGAAGGACAAAACTACAAACATTTTACAGCCACATTTCTAGTCTACAAGTGGTGAGAGTTTGTTGCTCAAAACTTTTCGGTGAGTTCAACAGAACTCACAACATGTGTAATATTGTCTTTTTTGTCCCCCTCAGGCAAAATGCAGCTCAGTGCAAAACATTGTCAGTAGCTCCCCAAACGGATGCAAAAAGCTAAAACTGATCCACACTAAAAAGGAATCAGGTATCATTGTCTCTGATGTATTCCTAGCACGACATTGACACATTTATGGGCTGAGAACAAGACGTTACTTATTATCTTGTAAAAATAAAACCTGCGTTTCCTCCTGAAGTCAATTCAGGACACCGGCGGTGATGCACTGGTGCCGCATTTTACTGCAAGTCTGCTGTTTAAGAGGGCCACGTGACATCTTGATGCAATGAAGTCAAGATCAAATTGGAGCGCAGCGAATGAGAGGGATTTTCTGCAGAGCATCCTGGGGGCAGCAGGGGAAGCCAGGCTGCACGGGGCAGCAGGCAGCCCGAGGAGGAGCAGGAGAGATGGATCATTTCACTGCAGGATAATAAAGCTGAAATATTATCTCACATATAGCGGGGTCTGACGGTATATTTGCCCTCTCTACAGATAATTACAGCCTCGTTCAGCATACATTTAAGAGTTTCAATGAATCAATAAGAAGCACAGATTCCACTTTGTGTTTTTTTTACAACACTGGATGTTGGTGCAGTGAGTGTGCAGGAAAGAACTACATGTCTCCGTGTAATGGGGATAAATTATAAATCATAACCAGCCTCAGAAGGTATTAAACACTTTGAAAATAATGTCCTTGGGCATTTACATCACCATGCGGTACGATACACACAGTATGTAGACACACACACACCAGACAAAAGCCACTCCAAGCCAAATTTCACTAACCTAATCCCCAACTCAGCTCTGCAGTATCTGGGCTCTACACTGCAGAGCCAAATTCACATGAAAAGCAGGAAACACAGACAAACGCAACCCTTATCCAGACCTTAATTCACTCTGTCTGTCCCTCGCACTGAGTCTCATAATACAAGTTCCAGTCGTTGAACTAATCCCCCCACTTCTCTGTTCTTTTTTTTTTTTTTT
>NTHP01000039.1:1633549-1662722 GCA_003416845.1 Oplegnathus fasciatus
CCCCTCACTTTAGACTCCATCTCCATGGAAACCTCACTTTTATCCCTGCATTACTTTCACCGCTGCTGTTCAGGAGATGTGGCACATCTCAGCAGAAGTTGTGAGGGATAATCTCTGACATGCTGCTGCATCACACACACCCAGAGCAGATACTCTGTGAAGTGAGAGGCCTGCCGGTTAAACGGCTCGGGCGTGACACACCAGCACCACCACTGATGCTGTTAATGTGTGATCATGAAGGCACACGAACTCATTATCTTTTAAAAGCAAAAAAAATGTCCTGTGCACCACCCTCCTTCGTTGCGAACAGGTGTATTGTCATGATCTTGTTGCATCCGTTGTTTACCCCACCTCTCCTTCTCTGCTGGCAGAGCTGATGCTGACAATTAAAGATGAGTGTGATTGCATGCCAGCAGTGACAGAAGTGTCTGTAGCCGTGTAAGCATGGAGAAGATAAGGAACGCCCATAGCAGCAAGAATGAATGAAACAATGGGATTAAAAACGTCTCATTGTACAAACTGTTCCAAAACACTGAATGTGAAATATGGCTGAGCAGAAGAACACATGCATAATAATCCATGATCATAATGCACTTAAAATATTGTAGGAAAGGAATGCAAAACATCTCAAATTTGGTCAAAATTAGTTTAGTTTTTGTGTTTAATTGAATGATGCTTGCACACCTGTGCCTATGTGAGAGGAGCCATGTGTTTCTTACATGTAAAAAAAGAATATTTGAATTCATATTGTGAAGAAGAGCAGTTTTTCAAAGCTTTGTAGTGATGGGTACTATGTGTGACAGATACTGTCATCTGGGTGCTCCACTGTGTTTTTTAACAGTCCATGGGACTCTGTTTGTCGTCTGTCACCCTCGCTATTCTCAGTTCAGGAGGGAACAGGCTGTTGACTCACAATGAGGTGACTCAAACCTGCAAACTGCCACGCTGTAGAGGCCCTCAGCGTTTCATCTCCATCTGCAGAGCACAGGCATCGATGTATGTTTCAAGCTGACAGGTAGGAGGACATGTTTGACAGATTTTAGATCTACATTCTGCCACATTTGGAAAACCCGATAAAACAAAAAATTGTACCACTTACACTTTACAAAATGTTTATAGGTTATCTCCAATGGCTGCAGACAGCTTATTAGAAGAAAGTCATGATCCTTTCTCATTGTTTTACTAACATTTGCAACTGCAGACCTGATGGCTTATTAGAGAGTGATTAATAAGCATTTATTCATGGATTACCTACATAACTGCATTATTACTGAAAGAAAGGGTAACACCTGCCAAAGGGATTTTTCATAACCTGACAACCCAAAAAATGTTCTTATGAATGGCTTATAATTGATCTATAATAAAGCGTTAGTAAACAAGGTATTAACCATTAATGATGCCACTATAAGTCCTTTATACAGGGTGCCTTTTGCCTTAGAATCTGACTGTACTATATTGTAACATTTCTGAGTTTTGTTACAATAATTCAGTCTATTCAAGCATATGATGATGAGTTTTACATGGAGAAGATATGAATGATTTTCAGGATATGGCTGACAAAATGACTTTTATGTTCCTAAAAGGACATATCACACATTACTGTGAGCTAGAGCCTCATGTTAGCCCGCAGCCAGCAACACCAACTTAAAAGGCAACGTGATATGAAATATGAAGATATTACATTGCACAAATGAGGTGGAACAATTAGCTAGTCACCCAAGAGAGTCTAATTGAACAATTACAGAGATGAGGGAGACTTCTACAGTGTTTCTCTCGCTCCATGATTATCCATTCACGCAAATGCAGGCGCTCTCTCGCCCTCTTGCTTTCCCACCACTAATGAGTTAAGAAATCAGGTTTGAATTATTCGCTGGCCTTGTGATGTCCACACATATTTTCTGGCCGTTGAACACAGCATGCACAGACCTCTTCACAGGTGTAAAACCCCCTGAGGAATTTTAAATGGCCTGTGGCAGTGTGTGTGTGGATATGAGAGCGAGACCAAGAAAGTGTCTTCCTGTGCTTCCTGTGTCTCACTGCACCACGCGGTCTTTTGTGTCTTTGCAGTTCCGGTGGTGAGTCTAAGTTGTTTGTCAGGCCTTATGTATCACCTACGCGTCTGAGGGGTGAAGCCATGAGAGAACAGACACTTCACTTGTGACACACCAGCTGTGGCAGATAGGCCTGCTGGAGGGGCCAGAGTGACAGCAGGGTGGATTCTGCTTTTGTTTGTGTTTACCACAGAGAAGTCAGCAGAGGTAACCTTTCTGTAGTCCCTTCATCCCTCCCACCATCCCTCTGTTCTTCACCCTTATACCTCTCTCATCAGGCATCTCAGGGGGGAAGCCTGGGAATCTATGACTTCACTGTTTTTATGGCACAAAGATCCATTGTGAGATCCTTTTACTATTCCTGTCTATAGAGCAGGAGCGGGAACTGCTCCTGCTAGTCTCCATAGCCAGCGTGTGAAAAAATGCCACCCTGGGATACAGTCTGGGCCTGAATGCTGTGATAGATGATAATGTATAAGTGTTGAGGCTTGCAAATAGTTTTTGGCAGCTAAAAGTCTCTCGGTGAATCTGTTAATGCATAGAGACAAGTGATTTTTTTTTATGCACAGCAACAAATTGAACAAAGATTGTTGTTCAAGTCATATTCATTCATTTGTCAGAAATTTCATTGCTTAATTGATTTTTAAGGATCATTTCTTTGACATTGTTTCGATAATTTGAGAGTAGAAAGTGACAGAAAACTTGGGGATGATTTACAGCAGAGGTCGCCAAGTGACCCAAACCAGGGTTGTCACGGTTACAGGCATCTTAGACCACTCGGTCACCTCCTAATATTTACGTGTACTGAATGTCAAATCAAAATGACAATGCGGGCCCATAAGCAAACTGATGCTTCTTCACATTAATATCTACAGTATATTTTTACCTCTAAAACAACACTTGCATCAATCTGAAAATAGTTCAGACAGTATGCTGAGAATAAAAATTACCACTGAGACTTACTAAAGAGTCAGCTTGATTGTCAAACTCTGGGAAAGAAGACAGCAGATAAGCCTTTAAGGCTGCTTCTTCATAATGTTTCCCTTCTTCTTCATCCAGAGGGAGGTTTGCATGGACATGTGTGGAGCTCATATCACTCATAATTGCACCTCTTTTAATTTAAAAGATCTTTGCCCTGTGGGACTCAGAGGAACCTTCAAAAAGGCAGCGTGTGATATAACAGGTTTCCTGATTTGAATCTACAGGACTGCCTGACATGCAGCACTGATCCTTAAGTAAATAATCTGCAGTAAATGTTGCAGTGTAAGGAATGTGGGTGCAGGTATGTTACTTTTGTGCACTGCTTTTTGCCTGTGTTGCTGAGTCAGGGTCAACAGCAATCAGCTTAATTTGACATCAAAGAATGAGGAATTTGTTGTAATAATAATAACATTCAGTGTGGATTTACTAAGCATGTGAAGTAAAAAGTGTATACAGTGTCCCTTCTGATTCAATGATTTTCTTATTACCTCTGTTTCAGAGTGCATTTTCATCATGTTTACAATGTTTTATGTGACATTAACTGCTACTAATTCGAGCTTGATATATGAGTAAGGAAATCACAGCACATTTCTAGAATTTTCAATATACACATACACTGCAGAATACATCTCATACATATTGTACACAAATAAGCAAATACATTTTCAAATGCATCCTAAGATATTTAAGGAACAACCTGCCTGTCAATCGTTCTTATAGTTTATCAAATAATAACCTGACTGTTTGTGGTGGTAGGTTACAGCAAATGTGTAATGGGTGAGACTCCAACGCTGTCTCGTAGCATCTGTCTCAGGCCCTGTGTAACTCCATACTTGCCACAATACTTTACTTACAATTACAGAAATAGAAACTATTAAATCATTAAAATAGAAAAGGGAAATATTACATGTCTCTGAATTTACTATTTCTTTCATTTCCTGAAATCATTTAGAAATGATAGTGTGATTGTAAATGCAGCAAACTAGGCAGAACAGGTGTGTGGTGTTATCAAGAAATCATCTGCTGTCAATTGTTTGTCATGTACTGTTAAATGTATTTGCAGCATCAAAAAATGCCCTCAAATGTTTTTACGGCACATCTCTCCAGACAAGTTGAAGTTGATTTCAGGTTGTCTTCACTGTTATATTTTATTTCCAATTAGTTAAAGTCTGCAGAGGCTCCAACTTCTGTCTTTTGTTAGAACTGATTGCAATTCAAGACAATCAAATGCAAATCACTGACAACCTCTATCATAGTCTTTGATACATATCCCCTGATGCTGATTTGCACTGCCATCAATCAATCATCAAGCACTCATGCTGAGAAAGAGATGTCTCCTTGATATGCTGTATTTTCTGTCCTAAGAAGTAGGCTCATATCTCTGTAACAGTCACTTTTATTCTACCAAGTAATACCACACTGAGAGAGGGGTCTGAAGAGTAATCCCACAGGGTTTATCATACCTTTGAGGATATTCCCTCATTCTTGCATTCTTGTCTTTGCTCCACATTGCATGTCGCTGCAGCTGAGGTTGAGTTACATGTGAGGAGAGAAGCATCTCACCAGGTCTCCCTGCATGAATAACACCTGAGTTTCACACAGATCAAACAGGACTCTGGTTGTGTCTGTTTGATCTTCTGTCAAAGCAGCAAACCTGGAGCTTCACTCCTTTTTCACTCTGAGTTTCTTTTCACTGTCAGCTACTCTTTGCTTATTCTCTTTGCAAAAAGTTGCCTTTGCTAATGTTCAGAAGATCATTAAGTTGGCCAAAGTTTTTTAGAGTGCCTGACTGTACTGACTGTGCAACGCTGGCCATCTGTTGTGCAGGACTTTTCGTTCCCTGACATGATTGCACGCCCACTTGTCTCTCAGAGTTCACACTTACTAATCAGTTGGAAAGAATCAAGTTGACCTGAAAAAAAAAGTTAGAAAAGTGACAAAACATTTTCAATAAACATACTGCATGTACCGTGGAGAGACATGAAGCAAGCTATGATGATTGTTTCTTGTAATTGTAATTAAGAGCTTTAAACGTGACTTAACCATAGTGAATAAGAAAGCAGATAAATATAAAAACAACTTCTCTTTATTTTCTTCCACAGGTGTTTGGTAAAAGATATAGACAATTATCTTTAGCTCTCAGGTGAAGTTAAAGCTGTTACTTCCACTGGCCAGAGGTTCAATTAATCACACAAGGAAATGTGACACAGAGGAGAAGACAGTTATTCTTATCACCACTCTCCACGTAAACTTCATTCATCACAAATGATAAATCATGAAAGGGGATTGTGGGTAAAGGACTTTGTCTAAGATGCCATTAAAGAGACTGATATTTTTCATTTAAAGAATCAATGACAGTGTATTTAACTACACTTTTGTAAGCCATAAAAAGCCAAAATCGAGCTGCATATTGTCACCACGAGTAACTAACCCTAACCCTAACCCTAGTGTAATATGTGTTTGATTGAAATTAATGCCCATCTTATTTATTGCATTGTTGATAAAATTAGTCACCAAGTTGATTTGAAGAAAAATATTAGGAGATACTGTTGTATGTCCATACAATGAATTACAGCCACAGATAAATGTGAATAACAACCAACAATTACTGACAGAAATGTACGGAAAAAGAGATTTTCATTCCTCCAACAGTTTTCTATTCTTTCCCACTAGATCTCCTATCCTGCCTTCTTTATTTGACACTTTTCACAGTGGTGGGGATGAGAGGTGTTTGAAAGATACTGCACATTCTGATTTTTCATGTACTATCTCTCTTATTCTGCCTCTTTGCTGTTTGTTGTTTACATGTAAGGTGAGGTGGTTTTGTTCAGTGCTCTCCCACTCAGCTCAAAAAACTATATCATGGCGCCCTCTGTCGATCACATATGGGAAAGATGTACCCGGAAGTAGTAGCCAGTGAAAACACATGATCAAGATGAGTCCAGCTGATGCCAACTAGATTTCCTGTTTGGGCTTCTGGCTTTCAAAATAAAAACAAAGCTTTTTAGATAAAAGATTCAGAATCAGCTTTATTGGCCAGGTATGTGTACACATACAAGGAATTTGACTCTGGTTTTTTGTTGCTCTCAATGTACAGAAAAAACATACATACAGCTTAAAACAAGGACAAGAACTTCAACTTCAACTTCAACTTTATTTTGTCCCCGGAGGGCAATTGGTTTTACAGCAAGGCAAATACAATACATAAAAGAACATAGGCATACAGTACAGTAAGGGGGAGGGGAGGTGTCCTGAGTACTGTGAGCTACAAGTCTATAAACAGAGGTCTCTAGTGTCCAACCTTAGACTAAGCCACAGCAACAATAACATCCAAAATTACAAGGCAAATTAAATAAGTTCCTAGCAGCAGAATATTGACCATATAAATATAAATACACAGGGAGGGTAAAGTGCATAGTGACCGGGCGTGTTGATTACATGAACAACATCTCTGCCATCATCGACAACATAGACATCATAGTCATCATAGTCACCTCAACATCATCAACATCATCACCGACATCATGAACTACATCATCATATCACCCCAGCTATACACAACACACTCAGCCAGTTAGTAACTTTGACTCACTACCTCCTTCCCCGGCCTGCATTCAGTACCACCTGTCCCTTGATAATGGTACTCCGAGGGGTTGAGGGCTGATGCCTAAAATCAATACTCATGTACTTGGTTTTTGTCACATTTAGTTGTAAGAATGCGCTGTCACACCATTGTACAAATGAATCAACGACAGGACCATGGCTGATTTCATCATCATTGACTGACTATAACAGAGTCATCAGCAAACTTTAAAATGTATCTGTTGTCGTGCTGACTGCGGCAGTCGTCAGTATACAGAATATAGAGGAGTGGCGAAAGGACACAGCCCTGAGGGGGCCCTGTGGATGATGACAATTCCCCCGATATGCATCCATTCACCCTAACTCTCTGAGTTCTGTTCGTTAGGAAGTCAAGAATCCAGCCCACAACATTAAAATCTAAACCAAAATTCTTGATGAGCTTGTCTGTTAAAATGTGTGGTTGAATCGTGTTAAAAGCAGATGAAAAATCCACAAATAGTTTTGCAGAGTGGCAGTAACATCTTCTACCCCACGCCCAGGCCTGTATGCAAACTGTAATGGGTCAAGCAGGTGCTCAGTATTGATGAGAAGTTCTCTTTTCACCAGTCTAGCCTGGACAAACAAGCACGAACTGATGAAGCCTCTTGGATGAGAAGTGAAACGTCTTCACAGACAAAACCAAAAATCCAGTTGCGTTCGATTCAATTTCCTTGAGATAACTATGACCTGGATGAATGAGAATATTCACAGGCTCTTTTCATCCGTTTTTCAAAGGACTTCATGACTAGGGAAGTCAGAGCGACTGGTCTGAAATCATTAAAAACCTTGGGGTGACTATATTTGGCCACTGGAATTACTATGGACTGCTTCCAGCTTTTTGGCACCCTCTGCTGGTTGAGTGACAATTGAAAAATGTAATAGAAGATGGGGGCTAATTGTTCTGCACAGGAGGAAAGAAGGCAGCTACTTATATTGTCAGGTCCTGGGCTTTTCCTAGCTTTGGAGTGTTTAAAAGAGTTGGCCACAGAGCATACATCAAAGGGAGTGAATCTAGTGCATGAAAGTTTATTTTTCAGTTCTAAAATGTCATTAAGAAGCTTGACAAGGTAAATATAAACATTAAACTACTATGTACAGATTCAAACAGTTTTAAGAATGCAAATGTATTTTAAACACCATGCCCACTAAATGAAGGTCATATGAACAATGGTGCCAAACAGGTATAAAAAAAAGAAACAATAGAATACATCCTTGTCTTCGTTTTTTGATTTGTTTTGTTTTGCTTGTCACATAAGTAGTTTTTTATTATTAATTTTAACATTTTGTTGCACTTGAAACAGCTCAGCATATTTGATGTAGTTGATGTGCTTGCATGATTCTTGCAATTTTTGGGTTTACATTTTTAGGGTTTAATCTGCACATAAAAGCTTCAGCTAAATAAATACAGTGGCATGTCATGTAATTTTGACATTGAACAACATTCAAAAATACAAATCTGTATTTTACTGCACATAAACCTCTGACATAATTCACAGAAATTTAAAGAATGACAGAAAATGTTAATGTGTGAATGTGAGTATTTTGACATACAGATTGTGCATAAAACCTTAAGAATAATTGAGTACTGATTGGACAGTGGAGAATAATTAAGTTAATTAATTAATTAATTTTCAAAATGTCAGTATTTTGACATTTTCTTTAGTTTTGTCAGATTATGTTTGTGGAGCTGTTGCTTTTATTCTGAAGGATTCGGCCGGAAGTGTCGGTGTTGTCGCTGCTGAGCGGAAACAACATGATGTCGCCTCGTGTTTGACAGGTTGGTTTGACTCCAGTTAGCAAGTTTAATACAACTGACACTTAAAACGACTGTCCTCGGCTTCTACAGTCCAATCGGTGGGCTCTTCACATAAACACGTATCATTAAACGGCAGCGGTTTAACATGAAGGCCGTATTAGTGGCTAACGTTAGCTTGTTTTCATTCGTCACAACTTTTTAGCTCCTTTAAGCTAACGTTAGCCGGCTGGTTACATCTCCATTAATAACGTTACAGTGTTCATGCTAACTTCTGACGACATGAAAATATTTAATAGTTATTTAAAATACGTTGTCCCTTGTATGCCTGAATATGGCCGAATATGCAGTATTGACAGTTTGAATGTCTCTCTCTTTCTCTCCCTCCCTCCCTTCAGGTGTCACGTGTGAGGCACTGAGCTTGGCACCAGCTGTGACACATATCATCCAGTTATACCTCTGTGTCCAGCACATACAGCATGTCCTCCCAGGAAGGTGTGGCTGCAGAGCCGGGCCCTAACCCAGTGGGACCATGCACCTCTTCCTCCCCTGAGAATGACGCCACCACTGGGGACATCATCACCGTCACCATTGGGGCGACCGTGCCCACAGGGTTTGAGCACACTGCTGCAGAGGAGGTCAAGGAGAAAATTGGGGTCGATGCACGTATCAGCAAAGATCGTGGTCGCATATACTTTCCAATAACCACTGACAAGCTCTTCCAGGTATGACACGGGGAGCCAATGCATGCCATGTTCTTCCAAGGTGTTTCTCGCTTAAAAATCGTATTATAAGCATAGAAAACATTGCTTCTAACTATTTATCTGTCTTTCATTTTGTCTGTCCATTGAATTCCCCTCTGTAGGTCCATCTTCTAAGGTCTGTGGACAACCTGTTTGTTGTGGTTGAGGAATACGATCATTACCAGTTCAAAGAATCAAAGGTAACACACAGCCAGCTTTATTCTGCTGCAGCTGATGTTAAGTGCATTATCTACAGAGTAATAAACACTGTGTTTTGTGCAGGAGGAGACATTATCGGAGTTGCAGCAGCTCGCCTCCAAACTCCCCTGGACTAATGCCTTAGAGGTTTGGAAACTAAATAAAACCCTTAAAAAGAAGAAAGGCTACCGGAAAGGAGGAAATGGCACCAAAGTAAAACCTAATAGTGAGACCACCGATGCAACAGTGGCTGACACTGAGCAGCAGGAGCTACCTAAAGCGGCGTCTGCTGCTGAAAGCCAGACGAAGGCGGAGAGCACGCCTGATGTGGAGTCCAGCACACAGGACTCAGAAGAGGCAGCACCCGAGGCCAAACTCATCAAGTTTCGTGTGACGTGCAACAGGGCTGGTGACAAACACAGCTTCTCCTCTAATGAGGCAGCCAGGGACTTTGGCGGGGCCGTGCAAGAATACTTCCAGTGGAAAGCCGACATGACAAAGTTTGACATAGAGGTAGGCGTGCTTGTTCAGACTGGACTGACACAAAGTGAATACCTTCACACTTGCCAAAAAAAACCTCTGCCTGTTCAGATGAAATTGCAAGCCATAACCTGATGTTTAGTTTAAGGAGTAACAAAAGAAAAAATAACAACTCAGTTAAGTAAGATTTTCCATGGAGATAAGCTGTTCACATTATGTGACAAGTTGAAAAATGCTCCAGCATTGTATCAAATGATGGAGAGGGTATGTACGTTTCTTAAATTAATTTGAAAAAGTTTTCCCACAGTCATGACGATCTAATGCATTTTGTAGAATTCTCTCAAAGTATTTGACTGCTAAAACCAGAGTCTGTCCACAGACTAAATTCGGTTTTGGTGCGTATTCTGGTTTAGCTGATATTTATGTACATGTTTGGATACATGTTGAAATAATTAGTAAATTGCCCTATACATATTTGCTTTCTGTTTGCAGATAATAGACTAGAATATTAGGCCTGCAACTAGCTAGTATTTTCATTATTGATTAACCTGCAGATTAGTTTCTCAATTAATCAGTTAGCCGTTTAGTCTATGAAATATCAAAAAAATAGTGAACAGTGGCCATCAGAAATTTTCAGACCTCAAGTTGATGTCTTCAGACTGCTTGTTTTGTCCAAGCAAAAGTCCAAAAGTTATTCAATTTACTTTTTACTCTCCTATATGACAAAGAAAGCAGATCCTCACATTTGAGAAGCCAGGACCACATAATGTTTGGCATTTTTGCTTAAAAAATGACTGAAACATTGAATCCAAATCACAATGATTTTATAACGAGTGTTTCAGCCCCATAGAATATAAAATTGTGTCCATGGTTACGTTGATATTTGATTTCTAATCGTGTGCTGTATGTTCCCGCACTGCAGGTGTTACTAAACATTCACAATGAAGAGGTGGTGATCGGCATAGCACTCACAGAAGAGAGTCTTCACAGGAGAAACATCAGTCACTTTGGACCCACTACTCTGCGGTCCACCTTGTGCTATGGCATGCTCAGGTAATTCTATAACACTGTTTTCACCAGGTACACCACGTGATCCTGGTGACCTCACGCTGTGAAGCTCAAATGATATTTTCCGATGTTGCGTAATATCACGTATATTTTGTCATCTGCTCATGTCTGTAAACGTCAGGGCGGATGTCTGTGCAGCGTTTTTTTGTGATTGGTGACTCTGCATGTTTGGAACTCGTCCATGTGTGCAGACGTGCAGTGTAGTAAACAACAGAAGTGCATTCATGTCCGCTGTACGCCTCTGTTTTCAAGTGTATCAGGGATTTAATATAGATATAGATATAGTTGAGCTCCTGAATTTGTTTAAAAGTTAAGTGTTGGTTAATATTTATATTATTGGAATAGGATTTAATTCCAAATTTCTAATTGGCTGAATGGTTTTGGTTCGAAAAGTGAAGGTTGTTGTGTCGATATGACAAAGTTGTAGTTCTAAAAACTATTTCCACTGTAATAATGACATTGTCATAATGACACTCACAGGTGCTATCATCTTAGACAGTTACCAAGGTTATAGAGGAAGGCGGAAGAGTTGGTTACAAAAATACTGCCTATCTGCAACCACAGACTCACACCTAACAGTAGATGGATTTGTTTGCCTACTCCCACTCACACAAAGAGACACACATGAAGAAAAAGGTGCAAGGGACACACACACACACTAAATTCTCGTCAGCAGGAACCTGAACTGTGCTCCATGAGTTGTCTAATAATTATCTACCAGAGAACAATCTCTGTCTGTGTACTTACGCAAAGTAAAGTTGGCCAAATGACAGAGAGAATAAAAGGATCAATACGTTTATATACTCAATCTTTGCAAAGGAATATTTCCAAAAAACGTTGGTAGGGCTGAACAACAATTCTTCTAACTGAAAGTTGACATGACTACAGTAAGCTGACAGGGACGTTAGCATGTGTGCTGTGAAGACAGGCATATCCAATACCATCACTTTAGCCAAGACAAAACTCCTCTCTGTTGAGATAAATGTGCCAGTCACACCTCAGTGTTTATTTAAGGGCGTAACAGAATAGACAAATAACACTTCTGCTAAGTAACATTTTCCATGAAGATAAGCACGTAAATTATCAGTAAGTGATGAGTTGAACTACAGTTGATGTTTCTGTTTTAAAGCACCAATTTCTCTAAATGATTTTCTAAGCATTTCACACAGAGGTGATGACCTGTGCATTATTATTAAGAATCCTCTCTTTGTATTTTTCTGTTTATTAGGGGGTAAAAATTATTCATTGGGTCATTTGACGACTGAAGACAAGGTTTGCTCACGAATTAAATTCAGTTTTGTTACATGTTCTGGTTCGGCTAATATTTGGATGCTTGTTTTTTGGGCATCATCAGCATATTAGTGTCAGTACGTGCCAGATTTATGATGGAGCACGGAGAGTCGTAGTGGGACCACAACTGAGGCTTGTGGTGCATTTAAGTCCACATTAAAGTAGAAATAGCGCTGATGTTGAATTAGAGACAGTAGTGGGCAGAGATCATTGACCAATTTCTAATCCCTCAGTAATTTCAGGCGTAATTGAGGGATGACAGTGGTTTATGATTTGTATAACAGAAGCAATTAGCCTGGATACTGAAGAGTCATTACTTTATTTATTAATAGACTATTTACACACACTGTACGTAAGTACAGTACTATCTGTCCTGAGTTCTCGTGTTCAGCGTTCTGGTAGGTCAACAGTCAACAGTTTATGCTGGTAAGTGCGGTAGGTTTGGGATGCTGTTAATCACAGTTTCTTACTCACTTTGCAATAAAGGTCAGTTATTAGAAAAGTTATTAGAAGTAAAATTTGCCTCAGGGGCTTTACAATCTGTACAGCATACAACACCCTCTGTCCTTAGACCCTCAAATCGGATAAGGAAACATTTTTCTTGGGTACAAGGATGATGTCAGTCTCAGCACAGCCAAGGAAAACAGCCAGGAACATGTTGGGGGGCCTCTGAGGAGAAGCAGAATTGGTGGATGCTATATATTATTATTATATGAAAAAATGAGTTTGTATGATAATAAAACCTACCATGTTGCATTGGTGCTATATTCATACTTTATTATCTGTTGACAGGCTGTGTAAACCTGAGGCATCAGATATAATACTTGATCCGATGTGCGGGACTGGAGCTATACCGTTGGAGGTGAGACAACTTCTTGACCTAGACTAATATATTCTTCCAATATGTTTGCAAGTTTTGTTTAGAAGAAAACATAAAAGGCAAAGAATAAACACAGTGTGTTTATTAAAACCATCTCTAATAACCTCTAATAAAGACCTTAGCTTTTTCATGTATTTTTTCTAAAAAGAAAATGTATGCTTCCTTATCACTCTCTCTTATCTGTAATCAGGCCTGCTTAGCTTGGATCAAACATTCACATCGGGCCACTTGTTAACACTATCAGAAAGTACATTTTCATCCATACCTCACCATTCTGTACACACGTCCTGATTGCTACACTGAATACTGCGAATGCTCATCAGATGTGATTTGCCGAGTGTTTGGAGGAAGCAGAGGTATTCAGTGGTGGTCTTGAGATCACGGCAGGATGGCTTTGAAAAATAACAAAACCACAGACTACTAATTGTGTCATGTTTTTCTTCTCCAGGGGGCCATTGAATTTAACAGCTCATTCTACATTGCCGGTGACAACTATGACATGGCGGTTAACCGCACAGTCAATAATATATGTCACATCCAGAAACGGAGGGCAGACAAGGGCAGGTGAGAGGGTGGACAGTTGAATGTCTCATGAGGAGGTAGTTTTGATATGCAATTTTGTGTAGTTGATGATCATCATAATAATTTTAAATCCTTTTTGGATCCTTTAAAACAGTGCATCTGGATTGCCCATTGACACAGTGCGTTGGGATCTGTGCAATTTACCCATAAGGACCAGCTCTGTGGACATAATCATCACTGACATGCCCTTTGGAAAGAGGTACCATTATAACAGTGGTGTACACTGCATGGTTGATTAAATAGTACGTTGCTTAACAGTGGATTTATCTTCCAGCACTTTTATTCAACGCTCAACATCAACCATGACGTAACATATTTCCTTTGTTTTCTTGAAGAATGGGGTCCAAGAAGAAGAATTGGGACCTTTACCCCTCATGTCTGAGAGAAATGGCCCGTGTCTGCAGACCAGGGTCAGGAAAGGCGGTCTTGTTGACGCAGGACAAGAAATGCTTTTCCAAGGTAACCGTAATGCTCTTGCAGATAACAGGAATTTCAGCAGAGATATTACAGAATAATTCCTGGAAAACAAGACGCCAATACATGAGAACTTTCAAGCAAGTCACAGTGCAAGTCCTGTCCTGCCACTGTCTTCCTGATTAATGCTACAGTAGCTGTTGGTCCCTTAATCCAAATGTTAATCTGGATGTACATTTGTTGGTAGCCTGTGCACACAACAGACTCACACCAATAAACAAATGGGACAGTGGCCAACAATAAATCCTTAAAGCTTTGTTAGACAACACAAAGAAGTCACGAGCTGCATTGCTGGTCCTTGTTGACAATGACGCAGAAACTAGAAAGAATCCAGTTTCTTGAGTTTGGAAACTTGTTGCCTCTTTTTCACCCTTTCTTTAAGGCTGCATCGTTTTGGCAACATGCACCTGTTTTCTTTTTATGTCGTTTAATACTCCAGATATTTGCTGCTTTTAATCAGTGATGAATGATGTAAAGACAAGTGCCACCTTTATACCTATGCCAAGGTAATAATAGTAGCTATTGTGGTACAAAAACTGTATTCATGTACACTGGGATGGGAACAGGGAGATGCAGCTGCTCAGCAAATCATTGTTGTAATCATTAGCTGCTGATGGGGGCCTGGGCGCAGCTGCAACCTGCACGCCCTCTGATGCTCGTGGAGGCGTGCAGTAGGCGCGTGCTCCTAGTACAGTAGAACAATACACAGTATATTAACCGTGCTCCACCCTAGGACAATTGATTTGTATCTCCACCCTTTATAATCAATGGTTGTGCTTTTTCCACACCTCGTTGAGTTTGAGATGGAGGCGTGTTAAGATTAAATTAAATAGTGTACTGTGTGTACAAGTATACAACCTGTTGCCATGGAGGCAATTCTAAAAATAATGCATTTAAATTAGGTTGTTTCTGTTATGAAGTTCCTAGCCTACAGTTACCATCTTGTAAGCCACACCAACTGGCTGACTACAGTCACCCTTTGCCAGTTTGTACATCTGTGCAATAATCTACTTTTCTTTTGGATAACAAATTGGTTTTCAGGGTTTTGTTTAGTGCTACTTTATATTTCTGTTAAAACAGTAGCCTAAATGATATTCTCTGTGTGTGTGTGTGTGTGTGTGTGTGTGTGGCAATAAATGAAGGACATTTTATTGCAGTTACAAACTTCACCGACAAGGCTGGAAATCAGGTGAAGTAATGGTAGCCAAAATGTGTAACGTCTTTTGCTCTGAGCACAGTAGAAATGAATGGCACTCTTGAGGTCACGTTCCAAAGTGAGGGAAACAAAAGCCACATTCCTCAGTCATCCCTTGAACTGGACACACTCCCTGAAGAGAGAATACCCTAAACTCCAAAGTGCAACACACACTGACCATATTGAAAAATGTCATTTCACAGTAGCCAGGATCTGCCTACGGAAGCGTAATGCATTCACTTGAGAAAAAAAATATTTGCCCTGTTTTTCTGAATTAACGAGATTCTGAGATAATATTCTCGTTAATTCAGAAAAACTGTTGATGGCTGAACATCTGTTGTTTACACATAAATCAGACATGTTAGTAAAGTAAACTGGTCAGTGTATTATTTCATGATGGCTATTATCATTTATTAGGATAACAAGACTAAAGCATGTGAGGCTGTACTTAGGCACAGCAGTGCTTTGAGCTAAATGCTAACATCAGCATGCTGACGTGCTCACAATGACAATGCTACGCTTTCTTTTGCTCCTCTGTAAAAGTTGACGAGAACTTGGCATGGGAATTTTGCTTTCTTAACTTTCCTTAAGAAATACAATCGTACTTAAACACATTCAAATCATTAGTTTTGCAGGTATTTGGTAGTAAACCGAAGTACTGGACAAATTATAATTTTGTCCTGATGGTGGCGGTGGAGGAAAAGTCAGAGTTGCTGCAAGCATGGCTGAAAAGGCATATCTGTGATGTCAATGAGGGGATGGTGTCGTGTTTGCATCTAGGTTTAAAAGTAATTAACAGTAACAGTCCACTTTTCAAAACATGTCACAAAATGCTGGTTAAAATGGTAAAAACAGATAAGACAGAAGTTTTAGCACTGATAACCAATAAAATGAACTCTACAGCATGGCCTTTGATGAGATCTAACAGTATGTTTGTGTATCAGTGCCTTCCTGATGTGAGTTTAGTAATTAGTTTCAAATGTGTTGTTTCTTAAAATTCCCCCCATGGTTTACAAACGTGTGCCATTCTCAAATTGACCTGTGATCAAGAAAACTTCTTAACTGGTGGTGTTTTTGGATTCAGAGTGGGGTCATGGGTCACAAAAGTTTAACTCTGGTTCAGTCCGTTTACTATGACCTTTGTGGTGGATGGTAAAGTTGTGTTCTACTGTGATATGGGAAAAGCCAGTGTTGATTTTCCCCTACTACAACCCATCAGGTCCTACTACAATCCATCAGGTGTGATCATGTATAAATGTCTGTGTTTTTTAAGTGTATGCAGCTCTCCATGAAGTTTAAACAAGCTAATGTGGTCCTTCCGCTTAAAAGACGCGTGCGGAATCAATTCATCCTGAAATGATCTCTAAATAATCCCTCCACAGTTTGAGTGATTCAAGTTTAACTCACTGCATCATGGAAGAAGACTTTAACCAGCTGTATTTGTCTAAGCAGAGATCTTGTTTTACACAAAACAAAATGTCGCATTTGTTAGTTTGCACTCACAAGATTTATGTCGTTTCCAGGCTATCTCGAGGATGGGAGGACTGTGGAGGAAGCTGCACACTGTTTGGGTCAATGTTGGGGGTTTACATGCTGGAGTCTACCTCCTCAAGCGGACCGGGGCCGTGTTTGGCCAAACTCCGGAGGATGTCTATGAATCACGAGGAACGGTTAACATGCAGGGGGACAAGAAGGATGACAAGGAGCTCTCTTAAGTTACATCCTACGCTTAACATTATTTATATCCTCTTTACAGATTTAACTTTGTTTTTTTTCCTTAATTCAGGTTCTCTGGTTGAGCGTGCCAAGCAGTTTTAGTGTATGATTTTTGTATTTCTCATTTGGTTTAACGTGGTAAAATGGCTTAACTGGAAAGAGAGAAGCTATTTTCATGTTCAGCTGCAGTTTGGTGGCTCTCTCGCTCTCTGTTTGAGGCGGTTCATTTGTCATACTGCTGTTCAGAAACCTGCTGAAGGTTGTTTCACTGCACACCACAGACCCCCTGTGTCCACTTTACAGGATCTGCACATTGCCACTTGTTCCTATTAATAAAGATTCAAACAAAATATCAGCTGATGTACATATTCATGATTATACATTAAGTTTTTTGTTTACAACAGAGACTAACTTTAGTAGATTAGGAAGCTGTACTTAAATATATTTTATATTTTGAGGAATATTTTACATTTGACCAGCTGGACAAGAAAGGAAAGGAAAGCTGCACAGGGTGTGTGCCTTTTCCCCTCCTTTCTGCTGTCTACCTGCGAGCCAGCACTCTGCTAGAACAGGTGTGTGTTTATTTTATTCAGGTGTGTGTTTATTTTCACCTTCATGTCTTCCATATTGGACGTGCCGGCCTGTGCGCACTACAGGTGGGGACACATGAAGCTAATATCAGCTGACGTTAAGTCAAAAAGGAAGTGTGTGTGTGTGACTCAGGAGTGAGTGACGGTAATAGACTGCAGGCAGGATCATACTTCCCTTAGCCTGCCTAAACCTGAACACTCGGGGATTCCCAATTTAGGAGATCTTCCCATAATTAATTTAAATTAGCAGGAAATAAAAATCAAAGACAAACACAGTAGGCTCTGTGGTTAATTTGATGTAGATTTAATTTAATTACGAACTACAGGTAACAAATAGGATAATTATGCTTTTTTTTTTATACTTATAGGATGAATTACATTTCTTATAGTTTGAGCATGAACACAAGTGCCACCATCTGAAATCTGTTGCAATTTGTGTTGCCTAATCGAAGAGTAACGCTACTATAAATGTATTTAACCTTTTAGGCCACCACCCTATAATGGCATAAATTCCCAGGAATAAACACAAGCAGCTGAAGAGCTCATCGTTTTGTTTCCTCGTGTCAATCAAACAAAGTCAGTGGGTCGCGGGTTACTCATGACAGGCGTCACGTCAGCGAGTACAGACAACACACCGTTTGTAGTAACAAAGAGCAGTCTGTGTGTTTTGACTGGAGGTGACACGGTGACGTAGCTGAGGGTGAGGAGAGCTCTTATAAGCCATGTGAGGACCGAGGGGACTCCAGAGACTGCGGAGCGAAGGACTAAACACACGAGATGATCTGGACCGTTTTCCTGCTTGTCCAAGCTGTCCTGCTTTATTTTATCCTCACACACAGGTCGAGGTAAGTTTCATTCCCTTATATCGTCCTCTATTCATATTAACGCTGCAATATTTGCCTGGAACAGGGAACATTCGTTCTTTCTGACACTGAAGCTGATGCGCTCATGTGACATCTGTGTTTTTGCTGTGAAATGTGATGTCAGTTCGTGGCTGGTTTAAAATCCATTTGACGTCACTACTCTTCAGGAGTTTATCAATAGTAAAAACATTGTGGTGGTTCTGATAATAAAAGATGGTTTAATGGGTTGTTCCTAGTCTAAGGAATGTGGTTAAACTACTGCAGTGTTAAATTTAGAAGTCTCCTAAAGGGAATCTTTACACCTCACTGCTTTTTGTTTTCATTTGAGGTAATTACAAAAAATCTGTGATGTATCTGTTATGTAATGATAATTTTTCAACTAATCCCTGCTATTGTGCTGTTGACCTTTACCTCTATAACTATAATCTCATGATATGTGGTTAGTCATACAAACACAGACTGCACTCTGTGTACTCCGATAGAAGCTGGGAAACTAAGTGTTACATCAATGTGGCAGACAATTGATGATATAACACTGTGTTGTTTATTGTCCTGTGTGTTTAGTTGTGTCCCCACCTTTAATACACTCATGTCAGCAGGATAAAGTGCCAAACATACAGATAAGCCTGTTAAAAGAAGCACAAAACCAATTCTCACTTTTTCTTTGTAATATTTTCTTTAGATCCAAGAGTGATCCACCTCTGGACAAAGGAGTTATCCCGTGGTTGGGACATGCACTTGAATTTGGAAAAGATGCTTCCAAGTTCTTGAATCGAATGAAGCTGAAGCATGGCGACATTTTCACAGTGAGTAGAAGAAATGTACAGATGATGTACATTTGACAGAACAGCCTCACCTCTGTAGATACTTGGGTGAGCCCTTTCTTCTCCGAATTAGTGTAAAAGTTCAGCTTCAGTCTTTAAACTGCTCAGGAAAAAAAGTACATTTAAACATTTACAATTCGAAAGCTCAAGAACAAAGTCAAAGTCAAGAATGAACTTTTTTTTGTTTATGAACTTTATTATGTGATGCAGACTTACAATAGATGTTGTTGAACGCTCGCTAGTCAGTTCTGATCTTGGGCTATATAAATAAAATTGACTTGACTTGAGTTCTGATGCTAAATTTAGAGGCAACAGGAGAAAAGAGAAGTCCTGTTTGTAAAGTATGTTGTTATAAAATCTTATCTGGGAGAGGCTAACAGTACTACTACCTCTCCAAATGTTACTCCAGAATACATCTTTTGTGTTTTGTGATTTGTGTTCATGTAACAGCATGTTCCAGATACCATCATGCAATATTATGTCAGGATTCAATATGATTTTCATCATTATCCTGAAACAAAATACAAAGTCTCACATTCTTTAAGTGGAACTAACAAGTCATTGTCCAAGAAATGTGATCTTGAGTTTTGTATTCATTCAAAAGATTTAAAGAATACGGTGCTTCATCAGAAATCTAATAAACTGAGGTGGTTTGCTTGAAAACTTCAACATATATAAAAAGATATAAGATGCATAACAATAATTATAACAAAGCATTGTGATATAAGATTATACACATTTAGTGGTTATTACTGTGTTCACTGCTTTTTATTAAAAAAAAAGATAAACACTGCATTACTGCATTAAACCTGTATGTGTCTGATACATTTTCACTTTTTGTGTTTGATGATCTACAGGTGCGTGCTGCCGGGCGTTACGTGACGGTGCTGCTGGATCCACACTCATATGACACAGTGATCAATGACTCAGATTCCCTGGACTTCTCTCGCTATGCGCAGGTGCTCATGGAGAGGATCTTCAACCTGCGGCTCCCGCATCACCAGCCGGCCAAAGCAAAAGCAATGATGAAAAAGTAACGTCCTGATTACTTTAAACTTCCAAACTGAAAGCTTGTGCTGCATGTTTTCATTTTCATTTCATTTGAATGTAGAAGCGAAATTTGTTTGTGGTAATTCGCCCTCACAGGTCTCATGAATAGTATCACTGTGGATATTTCTGTTAAACGCTCTTCCCGTTATTGGAAATCTATTTTTAGGGCTTCTAGTTTTGTTGTTGCTCAGTTGTCACGGCTGTTGTTTGTCTTGTAGAACGGTAAGAAAATCTTTTCTAGTGAGATAATGGCTCCCAGGCAGACATCCAAGAAAGGAGGGGAAAGGCAAACACTTGATGCAATCTTCTTTATCTTTGGGTTTGGACACGCTGCCTTCTTCAGGTTGCAGCTTTCCCCTCCTTTCTTTGCCCACCGTGTTACCACTTTACCCAAATTTGCTAAATATTAAACCCAAGTTATGTTACCTCAGGGAAAATAGGTAGGGCAACTAAGTCAACAAGTACCTCTAATAATGTGTGTCACTGAGTAATTGCACTGTTTTCTCAACACCATCAATCAGTGTCACATGATTTACAGGAGCGGTTAACCTTTTCTTCCCTTGTTGCCGCAACCTTTTGCGTCCGCAGGCACTTCCTGGGAACGACTTTGGCCGCACTGAACAGCACCACAGGCAGACACCTGCAGGCCTTGCTGAAAGCTGAGATGCCTCAGAACCAGAAAAACTGGAAAGAGGAGGGGCTGTTCAACCTCTCTTACAGCTTACTCTTCAAGTAAGAAAGCCCCCGTCCTCCCACACACAGACACGCGCACACGCTCACTCTTAACATGTCAAAAGAAGCATGCAATCATGTAAAAAGCCTTCAGCTAAACAGTTTACACACCAGTCAATCCTGTGCTCCTCTGTTTGTAAACACAGCAAGAAAAATGTAGGATGACTACACTCGAATGTTGGAGGTCACCTTTCCGGTTGACCATTTTGGGTGAATCAAAATGTAGCCATCCTTCATGATGCGAAAGGTCATGTAGTAAACAAAGGAGAGAGCAGATCATACCAGAAGTTATCTGGAATGTGAAACAGTATATGTAATGCTTACTGTGACAAAGTGACATCCACCATGAGGAGATGCTCGCACGCTGTGTGGGCCCAGTGGAAAAATACCAGTTCAAAGGGGTTCGATCGTGTGTGATGTGTGCTTTTCAAATGGAAAAAAACTGCGTGGGCTGGTTATCTTTCCATCTGGACAAAAATGGTCGCCATTCATCAACCCGGCGAGAGTACGGCACATTCCCACACTTTGTATCTCTGCTTTGTCTGCAGGGCGGGGTACCTGACGCTGTTCGGAGGAGAGCAGAACAACAACGGCACGGATCCCTCAAGCGTCTATGAGGAGTACAAGAAGTTTGATGGTCTTTTAACGAAAATGGCAAGAGGCACGCTGAAGCCAGGTAGTGACACCGAAAACACAATAAACTGCTTCAAAACATTAGGCGCTTCTTCATCAGTTGGTCAGAAGCTTCAGTCAGAGGCCTTCTGTTATCTGACGAAAGATTATGTAGGTCATCAACATTACAAGCCATGAGTCAGGAGAAGGTGTCGTCATTGTTAACATTTTGTCACCGTGTCCCGGTGGTTTGACATCATCGATGGATGTTCCCTCAGATTTGTTTTGTGGTTGCCATGGCGAGTTTCACTTACTCAGCTGCTTACATAACGTCTAGGAGCCTTTTAGTGTTTTTGTAGACTTTTATGGTTCACAATTCGTCATCGTGATCTAACTCACTTCGCTGTCACTTCATACACCTTATTTCCCCAGGCCTCGTCTCTTTGTGCGCTGCATTGTTGTTTATAATTGCATCTGTTCCACCCTTACCACACACTAAAGTCGGCCAATTACAATATTATTGCGCACCTCGTCCAGTCGTGCCTGTCATACCTGAAATAATGTTCCTCTCCCACCTCTTGCGCATAGTAACGTCTGTTTATTTCTTATCATTTCATACACTGATGTTTCAAATTGAGCTGTTTATGTTTTGTCAGTGACTCGCTTGCTCACTTGCATTGTGATGTTTATCTGTGTGACAGAGGAGAAGAGGACAGCCCAGAGTGTTCGGCAGAGGCTGTGGGAGCTTCTGGCTCCAGCAGGTCTGACTGAGGACTCGGGGTCGAGCCCTTGGCTTCATGCCTACAGGCGGCTCCTGCGGGAGGAGGGGGCCGATGAAGAGACGCAGAAGAAGGCCGTGCTGATGCAACTCTGGGCCACACAGGTGAGTCAGGCGTCACAGGAAAGGCATTCTGTGTTGGTGATAACCTCTAGAGATAAGGGAAGTTGCCTGATCAGTCAGGTGAACTTGATGCCGCTTTGGCTCTGTGAGATTGTTCCTGTCCCGCATGTCTCCAAGGAGACTCGAGCTCAATGAGACCAAGACAGTGGGATAGAGGTGCAGTAGCAGTACTCGTATCTGGCACATGAGTGCGCTGTTCACCTCCGTGTTCACAGCAGTTCTGCCTTTGTGTATGAAAACCATGAAAGGCCTTCAGGAATGTAAGATTGTAATTGAGCACAGTGTCAGTCTTGAGACCACTTTTTAATGTTGTCGGACTTCCAAAAGCTCAATGTTGACTATTTCTTGCGTTAAAGTAAAAAGTTTCTCCTGAAGAATCTTTGTATGAAAACACAAATAATTTGTACATTAATTTACATTACTTATTGTATGAAAGGTGCTATACAAATAAAGTTTTATTGTTATTATTAAGTCAAAAAGCTTTAAATTGACTTGTTGCGCGTTTAAAGGTCGGGTTATGGAGTAGTGTGCACACACCTGCATCTCTTCCCATGTTAAAGAAAATGATTGTCATTTCTACATTACATTCTCCATCATACAAAAAGCAGGTTATTGGTTTTAGTCTTGAATGGGATTCGAGCTGGTCTTGACTTGGTCTTGTCTTCTAACTCACATATAACTGGACTTGGTCTTGACTCATATGGTGTTGCCTACAGCCCTGCTGGAGGGGTTTATTGCATCAAAGGCGTTAATCAGATACATCAACATTTGCCTTACTCTGCAGGCTGCCTACTCATTTTTTTTTTTTTGTGCACTCGTCACTGTGGTTTATTTCCATTTGATTATACGTTTTGAGTCATAAATTATAGTTCTCTCTGAGTCACATTTTCAATTTCCCTAAAACTTTGGTGAGAGAAATTTGCATGATGTCCTCAGACACACAGAGGATTTGTTAAGACAGCTGATGCAGTAGGCTTCCCACTCTCAGGTCTGTGATCCATCTGCCAAAAGTTTGGATCATGTCATGTTCTCGTGACGCATGTTTTACTGGAGTTCTTTCATCAGCAGTGTTTATGTATTGTAAAGTAAGCATTCATTTCGCTTTGTAGTGTATTTGCAGTCACTTAAGAGGCAATTTTGCGGTAATTTATTCGCTATGTTATATTTCCACAGTGTTTACTATTTTATGTGTCTGGTCCTGGCAGACAGCGCTGTGGTTTGCCGTAAAACTAAATAGCTTCGATGTCCTGCCCTTGGATGCAGGCAGATGGCACGGGACCTCAGGTTTCAAATGGCTTTCCTTTTTAAGTAAACCATTACCGTGCTGCGCTTTGCCAGTAGTGAGACTATCCAGAGCCTGGCTCTTCTCATCCCAGACACATGAAAGGAAGCCGTTCTGTTTTATCTCGTCAGCACTAAAGATTCATTAGGCTCCTTTTAATTTAGTTGAACTGAACTTTAAATGAAACGTATGCTTTGTTGTAGCTCTTAACAAAACATAGACATGAGCACTATAGGTGTCACGTGATGTCCTTATTTGTTATTATCAAATAACCACCTGCGCTGTCACTATGCAACGCCAGAGTGAGAGAGACAATCTTATCAGTCTTTGTGTTTGTTTCCAGGGTAATGTTGGTCCTGCTGCGTTTTGGCTGTTGGGCTACTTGTTGACAAATCCTGAGGCTCTGACAGCGGTGAAGACGGAGATGGAAACCTTGGAGACCTCCCTGCTGGACAGACCTGTGAACACCCCTGTGTTTGGTGAGGGCTTCATCCCAACTTGTGTAAACAGAGAGACATTTATTGGTAGGAGGTTGTTTCCATTGTCAGCAAGATGAGGTAGAAGCAAAAGTCTGGATTCACTTTTTCGTTTCTGTGGTCTGTAGAATGAATTAAGACATTACGTACACATGTAGTGCACAAAATCACAAAGAATAATATTTGAGAGAACATGCTACAGCTGAGAGAAAACGTATTAAATCAAGAAATTTGGAGTTTGGAGAATAGACCAGATCAGCGGTTATTAACAACAGTGCTTTCTTCCCCTTCCCAGATAGTGCCTTGGAAGAGACACTTAGACTCACTGCTGCACCCTTCATCACCAGAGAGGTAGTGCAGGAAAAGACCCTCCACATGGCTGATGGCCAAGAGTACCTGTTAAGGAAAGGAGACAGGGTGTGTTTGTTCCCCTTCAACAGCCCTCAAATGGACCCCGAGATCCACCACGAGCCACAGGTTTGTTGTCCCATCTTGTTAAAGTAACAGACCTCCTGTTTCCTGTTTCTTCGCTCTATTATTCTTCGCTCAGGAGTGGTAGTAATTGTCTTTGGGACAAGTTGGAGGCAGACTTAAGTGTAATTAGTGTAGTTGTTTATGTAAGGTGGAATCAACGCCTACACAAAGCTGACCCTGTATTACCCAGCGAGAGGTCAAACCCAGAGCTGTGGACCATCGAGGGATTAGCCGAGCACGGGAACAGAAACACAAGCTAATAGGCGTGGGAAGGACATTGCAGTTAGGCGGCATTAAAAAACTCTGTCCAGCAGAAATTAGACAAACAAACAGACATTAAACTGTTTGTTTCAAGCCAAATTTCTGAGATAAATCTGCCCTTTCTAACTGCTTGCATCTAATGTCTGCTGCTAAAACACAAAATGTGTTTCCTTTCCAGAAATACAAGTACGATCGCTTCCTGAATGCAAACAGATCAGCAAAGAGAGATTTTTATAAAGGAGGGAGGCGGCTGAAATATTACACCATGCCATGGGGCGCAGGGACCAATGGCTGTGTGGGAAAGCAGTTTGCCATCAATACCATCAGACAGTGAGTGTCCTAGAATTAGTGCACCACACAACTTTGCGATCGGTCCTCAAAATGTTCCTCTCTGGACGAGTTTGTTAGCTTTTGTTTCTGCTTGAATGTTCTAATTCCGTGTTTCATCTGTGTTTACTCTCCAGGTTTGTTTACATGGTGTTGACTAACTATGATTTGGAGCTATGTGACGCAAATGCTCAGATGCCGGAGGTAAATGCCAGTCGTTATGGATTTGGGATGCTGCAACCAGAGAGGGACTTGCTTGTCCGATACAAACCGAGGAATACACACTAGGACTTAAAAAACAAGCAGAGCACATATGTTTTATGCACATTTCAGCACATTGTTTATAGTGTCAATACGCCCTTTGTACTTTTTTATATTCTATATTTATGTTATACAGTATGTAATTATTTTGTTATTTATCAATAAATGTAAATAATATATTGTGTATAATCTTGTCTTGTCAAATTTCTTTGAGTTTTTGGGTGAAATTATCAGTTCATGACAGTCACACATGTTCGTGCTGCATCTCACTTTTTTATTTTGTGAGTGAAACTGAAATAATAAGACGTTGAAACTTGTGCTCACAAATTAGGAGCTGTAAAAAAAAGTTCAGCTTTGGAGCATACATGCTTCTGTATGTTAAATAGAGAGCGTGAGCGTAATGAGGGGACTGCCTGTACTGTAAACAGAGCCGGCCACACATCTGTCACACTCACACATGCCCGCTGTTTGCAGAGTGAGGCTGAGTGGAAAGTTTGGATTTATACGTTGTGTGGAAAGCAACCAATCGCTCGCCAGCAGGAGCAGATCCACCACAGGCCACAGATTGTAAGGCGCTTTGTGGGTTTGTGAGTAAGTTGGGGATCAAAACCAGTCCCCTTAGCCCCAATACATTTGGCTTCAGTGTAATTGTTCTTTAAGTGTTCAGTCCTTTTGTGTGGCTTAATGAGTTACTTTTCTACTGAACCTGACTGTTAGGTTGTCTCTGCCAAGACTGAATCATACCGTTGTACAGACTTGTATCAGATGTTTTAGTAAGTTTAGTAAGCATGCACAGGCAACCATCCAGGGAAAACTAAGGTCACTATGATATTCCTAGGAGGCCTTACAGTATGTCTGCCTTTAATAATAGCTTGAATGTGTGATAGCACTATTCCTACAGGGATATATGGTGTGTTTGGTGAACCCTTGAACCCTTGAACCTCACTTTAAATTTGATCTATAATAATCCTCATAGAATAACAGTTTTGCTGTAATAGTTATGGGCCTGTAGTACCTTCATAAACTGATTTTGATCCAGTTCTGGCCAAGGATGTGGACTCCTACAACATTGTTTGCTGGTCTGTAACACAGCTGCACAAAGCAAGAGATAACAGCGTAGATGCACTGAGCTGCGGCTCGCCGGCTCTGCGAGGGTTAAACTCACACAGGCTGCAGCCGCTGGAGGAGCCTGAGTGAAATCAGCCCCTGCAGGATCCCGTTCACAGTCACAGGCGCCGGCCGGCGGGGCACTCATCACACTGCGTGCAGGTGGAGGAGGAGAGGCACTTCAGAGTATTCCCGGGCTGCTCTGTAGAGTCTCTTACTTGTTGATTCGTCCCGGGAGGGGAGGACGGGGCAGGCTGGACACGGTGGTTTAAAAGCAGTCATGTTTTTCAACATGTCGCCACGCAGCTCATGATGCCTCCATCAGCTCCCAGCAGAGCGCCGGAGACCTGGACGGACAGAACAAGTTTGAACGCGTTGACTCTTGAAATGTTGCTGTTGTCCGTCCGTGAGCTGAATCGGGATATAAGGAAGACACGTATGTATCATGTTTCTTTATTGGATTTGAATCTATTTATGGCTTTTATAGACTACAGGGCTTTTATAGCCCGTTTGCTTTTACTTTGATGTTTTCTGTCCTGTCTCTATTTGGCGCAGCTGGCCATCATAGTAGTAGTATATATATTTATATTAAATAAATGCAGTTGTGTTGCATGACTCGGATATGCTCAAGAGAATATAGTACTTATAGCATGTTTGCCTCAGATTAAATGAACTTTATATATCGGTATAATTCGTCTTTTGAAACTCCGCTTGTAAGACCGCAGGCAGGTCTGAGGGGATGATATGATGTGTTATGGGCTCTTAATCAAAGTTGATAATCGGTGTTATTAGTATTAGTCCAGCTTAACATCCCTCTAGAGAACCGAGTCCCGCAAAACATTCCCATTTGTCACTCACAACTATCGGGATTGATCGCTGTCCCGCCCGAGCCGAGACACTTTCAGCACCACCGTCCGCGGACAGCGACAGATCCTGGTCTGGAGAGTGACAGTTCAGCACTGGACAGCGCTCACAAGTGGAGTCCAGTTTATCATTGGCCCGGCTCTCTCTCCCCTCCACCACCCCCACCGCCACCCTTGTCAGCAAGAAAAGCGGCTGTGCCTCTCAAAGCTGATTAAAATATCTATTTGGTTCTCTGATGAGTGGATAAACCACCTGACATTGCTACTGTAGGACACCGGCGCTGGCTGCTCCACAGCGCCTGAATAATTTCTTTTTTTCTTTTATTACAGCCACAAGAAGACACGAGGAGGGACCCTGATGCGGTCTTCTGCAGGACCATGTCTTCTTAATCTACCAGACTCTTTTCAAGTGACCGAGTGACTTTGAGTGAAGATGATCAAAGCGGGGTCTCGGTCGGCCACCTCGCTGCCACCGGATACGATGGACATCATCCGCAGCAAGACCCACACCCGCCGTGTGAGACTCAACGTCGGGGGGCTCCTCCACGAGGTCCTGTGGAGGACGCTGGACAGGCTGCCCCGCACGAGACTGGGCAAGCTGAGAGACTGCAACACCCACGACTCCATCATGGAGATATGCGACGACTACAGCTTGGACAACAACGAGTACTTCTTCGACAGACACCCCGGCGCCTTCACCTCCATCCTCAACTTCTACCGCACCGGGAAGTTGCACATGATGGAGGAGATGTGCGCCCTCTCGTTCAGCCAAGAGCTGGACTTCTGGGGCATCGACGAGATCTACCTGGAGTCCTGCTGCCAGGCCAGGTATCACCAGAAAAAGGAGCAGATGAACGAGGAGCTCAAACGGGAGGCCGAGAACATGAGGGAGAGGGAAGGAGAGGAGTTTACAACCACGTGCTGTTCCGAGAAGAGGAAGAAACTCTGGGACCTCTTGGAGAAGCCCAGCTCATCGTTTGCTGCCAAGGTAGTGTCCAGCTCAGCTTTTCTTATCGCCACACTGCCAAGTGAAAGTAGTAGGTAACCCGCACTGGCATACAGCCAACAGGCCTATATATTAAGTTAAGTTTTAAATGAATTCTCCATCAAGAAGTGGAGGGAAGGCTGCCGAGAAGAGTTTGATCTTAATGATTAGAGTTTAAATTTAGAAAAATAATTTAAGACAGAAAGAGAGGCGAGCATGAGAAATGTAGTTTAACATCCAGAGGCAAGCAGAAATCTCTCTTTGAGACTGGCTTGATCTGATGTCTGACTTTCTTTTAACCTGAACCGGTGCTTTTAATCTGTCACTTTCAGCAGCTGGAGCTGGAGGAGGGAGAGAGGATGACAGATAGAGGGAGAGAAAGATGCTGTACGTCAAAGCTGTCAGCAAAGTTTTGCCTATTTACCAGCCTGTGTTGGATAGCATGACTTTGGAAACTAATTTTGCTGCTTCACTTAAATCAATAACCTTAACTAGGTGTACTTTCCTGAGAAGAAAAGACTTGAGTCAATTAA